>JAXLNO010005853.1:0-48372 GCA_038087875.1 Malacoraja senta
TTATTAATGTTGTTGCTGAAGCTGAGCGAGGTTGTTCCCTCGGGCTCAGCTACCGGTTGAACACCTGGTGGTCTTGAGGTGAGATGACCTTAAGTACCAGGACACTCCCTCTAGCCCATGACGTCACGTGCCCGCCCTCGTACTTCCTGACGAGGGTTCGAGCATAAGTGGCCCGTGTATAGGCTGCCGCCACAGGACCCCCCCCCCAGAACCGGAGGCAGGAATAGCCTGGTCGAGGGCGGCCACTGCATGTGGGGACACCCCTGGTGTGGTTCGGGACTGAGGGCTCCACGGGCGCTTGACGCTCTGCGTGGGCTCCACGGGCGCAGTGACGCTCTGCGTAGGCTCCACGGGCGCAGTGACGCTCTGCGTGGGCGATCCCGAGGTCCCGAGGGTGCGATGGGACCGATGCAGAAACCGCCGGACAGAAGGAATAGCATGGTCGAGGGCGGCTACTGCATGTGGGTCTGGGACACCCCGGGCGTGGGTCGGGACGGAGGGCCCACGGGCGCAGTAACGCTCTGCGTGGGCGATCCCGAGGTACCGAGGGTGCGAGGGGACCGATGCAGTAACCGCCGGACAGAAGAGACACAGTCGCATCTCCTCGACCAGCTAAGGGAGAGTGTCCTGTAAAATGCGGCCCCCAGGAATGGCTGGGAGATGTCGTCATCTTTGAGGGAAAATAAAAAACCCGAAATAAAATAAACAAACTAATTGCTGAACTCAGCGTGGTGCGTGGTGATGCAGTGAACACAAAATGAACAGAAAAAAACACAAATTACAGTGCAATCAGTGTCCAAAGTTCAAATTGTCCAGTGTTCATAGTGCAGGATTTGAAAGCTGTGCAGCGTTGCAGTGACAGCCTCCGACTTGACAGTGGCGCTGTTGCCGGTAGTCAGGCTGCAGGGACGACATCCAGCTGGAAGGTGGCGCTGTGGACGGCGGTGAGGCTGCAGTGACGGCATCCGGCCGGAAGGTGGCGCTGTGAATGGCGGTCAGGTGAGTTCGATCTTTTCTCAGCGGCCATTTTAGTTGTAGTTTGTGTGACCTCTTGTTCAGGAGGCCGCGGCGGCCAGTTTGCCGGCCGGCTGAGGCGGCCTTCACCAGCAATTGAATCTCTGGGCCAGACAGACAGACAGCCAGCGCCCAGGGATCTTCGGAGTCCACGCCGGTGAGGAGGAAAAGGGCGTCTTCGGCAGGCGCCCCAGGTAAGCCCACCCTATCGGGTGGCCAGGCCCTCGGCAGCGGCCGGCGGGGCCAGGTGCGGTGCAGGGCGTGGAGCCGTGGCTGCTGTGAGGCCGGGTGCGGTGCTGGGCGTGTAGCCGCGGCGAGCCTGTTGCAGTGCCGGGTCCACGGTGAGGTGAGGCCGGGGCAGGGCCTGGAGCGGAGAGGCCCGGTGCAGTGCAGGGCATGGAGCCGTGTTCGCGGTGTATCAAACAGTTGTTTATTCAAGGGTCGACACGTTAGGTTGGTGCGCTAACTATTATTAATGTTGTTGCTGAAGCTGAGCGAGGTTGTTCCCTCGGGCTCAGCTACCGGTTGAACACCTGGTGGTCTCGAGGTGAGATGACCTTAAGTACCAGGACACTCCCTCTAGCCCATGACGTCACGTGCCCGCCCTCGTACTTCCTGACGAGGGTTCGAGTATAAGTGGCCCGTGTATAGGCTGCCGCCACAATACTCCAATTACCTTGGTAAATATATACGCGCCTAACTTTGACAACCCTCATTTTTAAAATAAAATTCTGAACATAATCGCAGAGTCTAACTATCAAAATGTTATAATAGGAGGAGACTTTAACTGTGTTTTAGATCCGTATTTAGACAAATCAAGCCAAAAACAGAGAGGGAATACGAAATCTAAAACCGGTGAACTTCTCAATACTTATATAAACAATACTAATATAGCAGATGTTTGGAGAATTGTTAATCCAACTGGCAGGGAATACTCGTTTTATTCAATGGTACACAAAACATACTCACGTATAGATTTTTCCTGGTGGATACAAAATTAATCCCTCATACTTTTAACCCAACATACCATACAAATTCGATTGCAGACCATTCACCACTAACTTTCTTTTTAAAACTGGAAAGAATGTCTAAGAATAAACCGTTCTGGAGATTTAAGTCCTACATCCTAAAAGACCCACAAGCGAGTATATATTTAAAAGAACAAACGGATGCCTTTTTTGAAATAAATGACACTCCAGACATATCGCCTACTGTATTATGGGAATCTTTTAAAGCATACATTAGAGGTATTATAATTTCATATCAAGCTTTTCAAAATAAAAAGAATAATAATGAACAAAAACAGTTAGAGGAACTTATTAGACAAATGGATATAGATAATGCTAAAGATCCATCAATAGATAAACATAATAAAATAATAATTTTGAAATTTAAATTAAATAAACTATTATCAGCCAAACTGATAAGACTTTTTCAAAATAGACATACCTTGTGGAGATATCGCAGTGGAGCAGTGAAATGTAAATACATGGAACTGCAAATGTTGAAATTTTGCGTAGACATTGTGTAGAATCATGTCTTCTCCTCCAACAAAAATCCGCGAAAGACCAGATAGGCTGATACAAGTGACACCAGAACTCCAAGTATGCGTAATTTATTCAAAGCCTCTTTACATCATTTAATTATGTTTTATCTCTGGATTTTTCAATAAAAGATGGCTACAAACCACAGATAAAACATCTCTTGAGATAATCCTTAAAAGGGTGACAGCTTTAATGTAAAATTATTATGCAAAACCAATATTATATACATTTAATACAATTCCGGCAACAACTTCCAATCAATATATTGGCTTTCAAGTAGCAGAAAGAAATGCAGCTGATCAGATGGCACCAGATACACTTTGGCAGTCTTTTAATTGTCATCTGGAATAGGAGCTAGCAGAGTATTGTGAGCAAAGAATGACGTCTATGATTTAGTAATTTCTATATCATTCTTTAAGTTCACTGTGTGCAAAACAACAGGGTAACTCCCTGATCTAATCTTGACAAACTTGTACTGAGGTAACACTACACCATCACAAGGTGCATGCATTGAGAATAAGAGTCAATTAGTCATGATGCAACTTTATAGGACTTTGGTTAGGCTCCATTTGGAGTAGGGGTGCAGTCCCGGTGGCCCCAATATAGAGAGCATGTGGATGCTTAGGAAAGTGCAAAGGAGGTTTACCAGAATGATGCTTGGATTACAGGGTATTAGCTATAAGGAGAGGTTGGACAGACTTCTCTCTGGAATGTGGGTGGCTGAAGGGAGCCTGATATCTATCTATCTATCTATCTATCTATATACTTTTAAAACTCTCTGGCTGCCGTCCGTCTATACGTCTGTACGTCTGTACGTCTGTACGTCTGTACGTCTGTACGTACAACGTTCTGCTTGACCTGTCCCGCCTTTGATACCGCCCCGCGCCCGCGCGGCGCGCGGAAACGCCGATATTTTTTACCGTTTCTAAAGAGGTTACGTTTATCTTTACGAATAGACGATCCTGATTAAATTTGGTCGTGTTTAGGTACGCTTTTTAAAATAAAATACCTCTCCCCCCCCCCAAACCAAACATTTCAAAATGTTTTTAAAAAACAGCTCAGCCGTAGAATGTTAGTAACGATTTCGTTGTGTGATGTCACAATGCACAATGGTCACAGATGTCCAATCGGAATGGACCAATTTACATATGCCTTGGCAGCAGCCCCAGCCCCTCCCCCCCCACCCCCGCAGCCTGTGTCGAAGGGCGTCGCCACGTGTGTGGGAATAGAGAAAGATGATTGGGGGTGATAGGGAATGGGGAACAGATGGACTGTCCCTACCCCTCTTACTTCCACTCTCCCTCCCCTCCTCTCTCCTCTCCCCTCCCTCTCTTCCCCTACTCCTCTCCCCTTCCCCTCATCCCCTCTCTCCACCTCTAACATCCTCTCCCCCCTTCCTGCCCTCCCCGCTCTCCTACCACTCCCCACTCTCCTCCCCCTCCCTCTCCCCCACCCTGCTCTCTTCTCACTCACCAATCTCTCCCCTTTCCTGCTCCCCCTCTCCTCTTCTCTCCCCACCCCGACTGTCCCTACCCCTCCTACTTCCACTCTCCCTCCCCACTCTTCCCCCTCTCTCCTCTCCCCCTCCCTCCCCTCCCACACCCTCTCTTACCCCTCCACCCCCTCTTCACCCCCATCTCCCCCCACCCCCTTCCACTCTCTCTTGCACCACTCCCCGCAACCACTCACTCCCAACTCTTCCCCTCTCCCTCCCCCACCTCTCTCCCTCCCCCTCCCTCTCTCCCTCTCTTCCACCTACTCCTCTCCCCTTCCCCTCATCCCCCCTCTCCACCTCTAACATCCCCTCCCCCCTCTCCCCCCTTCCTGCCCTCCACGCTCTCCTCCTAACTCACCACTCTCCTCCCCATCCCTCTCCCCCACCCTACTCTCTTCAACCTCACCAATCTCTCCCCTTTCCTCCTCGCCCTCTACCCTCCCTCCCCCTCTCCTCTTCTCTCCACACCCCGTCTTCCTCTCCCCCTCCCCCCCGAGTGTGTTTGCGGGGTGGTTAGTGTGTGTGATGCCGCAGCACCCCCCCCCCTCCCGCAAACGCGCGTTGGGAAAACAGCCCACCAACAGTCTCTCTGTCTTTAACACAGAACTGCAGATGCTGGAAAATCAAAGATACACAAAAAAAAGCGGTATAACATCAGCGGGTGCAGCAGCATCTATGGATCGAAGGAAATAGGAAACGTTTCAGGTTAAAAAAAAAACCTGAGGATGGGCTTCGGCCCAAAGCTTTGCCTATTTCATTCGCTCCATAGATGCTGCTGCACCCGCTGTGTTTCTCCAGCTTTTTTTTGTGTACCAGTCTCTCTGTCTCTCCCATCTCTCTCTCTCTCTCTCTGCCCTTCTCGCTTCACAGCCTGCGGCTCGACTCATGCACACCCGTTCCAAACACCCCCTTCACCTTTCTCCCCCATCGTCTCCTTCGTCTCTCCACCACTCTCCTCTCTCCCCCTCCTCTCTCCCCACCTTTATCTCCCCCCTCCTCCATCCCTCTTCAAATTTTTAACATTAAATTTTGTCTCTCTGCCACCCCCCCTCTAGAAGCACCTGAGAGGTGAGGGCTATTCATCAGTGGATAGGGTGGAGATGGGATAAAAAGAATCAAATTTTAAAATTAATGTAATATCAAGGGGTGTGATGAGTGTGTGTGTTTGTGGATGGAGGATTCCGTGCATTGGAGGAAAGGGGGTGGTTAGTGTGACGCAATAGCCCCTCCCCCCCCCGCAAACGCACGTTCGGTGTCCAGACCCAACGGGTCTGCACTTGGTCTAGTTATTATATAAAACTCTCTGGCTGTCGTCCGTCTGTACGTCTGTACGTCTGTACGTCCAAGGTTCTGCTTGATGTCCCGCCTTTGATACCGCCCCGCGCCCGCGCGGCGCGCGGAAACGCCGATATTTTTTACCGTTTCTAAAGAGGTTACGTTTATCTTTACGAATAGACGATCCTGATTAAATTTGGTCGTGTTTAGGTACGCTTTTTAAAATAAAATACCTCTCTCCCCCCCCAACCCAAACATTTCAAAATGTTTAAAAAAACAGCTCAGCCGTAGAATGTTAGTAAAGATTCCGTTGTGTGATGTCACAATGCACAATGGTCACAGATGTCCAATCGGAATGGATTCATTTACATATGCCTTTGCAGCGACCCAAGCCCCGGCCCCTCCCCCCCAACCCCCGCAGCATTGGGCATTGTGACATCACAAAACGGAACCTTCATTTACATTCTATTGCTGAGAGCTGTTTGTTTAACATTTTGAAATTTCCCCATTCCCTATCACCCCCACACACGTGGTGACGCCCTGCGACACGTGTGACAAATCGAAATGAATCCGTTTACATATGCCTTGGCAGCAGCCCCAGCCCCAGCCCCTCCCCCCAACCCCACAGCCTGTGATTATGTTTATCTTTACGAATAGACAACCCTGATTAAATTTGGTCGTTTTTATGTACACTTTTAAAAATAAAATACTTCTCCCCCCCCCCACCCCCAAACATTTCAAAATGATTAAAAAAACAGCTCAGCCATAGAATGTTAGTAAAGATTCCGTTGTGTGATGTCACAATGCCCGATGCTAACAGATGTCCAATGGGAATGGATTCATTTAGATATGCCTTGGCAGCAGCCCCAGCCCCCTCCCCCCCAACCCCACAGCCTGTGTCGAAAGGCGTCGCCACGTGTGTGGGGGGATAGGGAATATGGGGACATTTCAAAATGTTTTAAAAAACTGCTCTCGGCAATAGAATGTTAATGAAGGTTCCGTTTTGTGATGTCACAATGCCCAATGCTCAAAGATATCCAATCGAAATGAATCCGTTTACATATGCCTGCAACAGCAGCCCCAGCCCCTCCCCCCCACCCCCGCAGCCTGTGTCACGTGTGTGGCAATAGAGAAAGAGGATTGGGGGTGATAGGGAATGGGTAACAGATGGACTGTCCCTACCCCTCCTACTTCAACTCTCCCTCCCCACTCTTCCCCCTCTCTCCTCTCCCCCTCCCTCCCCTCCCACACCCTCTCTTCCCCCTCCACCACCCCTCTTCACCCCCATCTCCCCCCTACTCACCACTCTCCCTCCCCACTCTTCCACCTCTCTCCTCTCCCCCTCCCTCCCCTCCCACACCCTCTCTTCCCCCTCCACCACCCCTCTTCACCCCCATCTGCCCCTCACTCACCACTCTTCCCCTCTCCCTCCCCCACCTCTATCCCTCCCCCCTCCCTCTCTTCCCCCTACTCCTCTCCCCTTCCCCTCATCCCCTCTCTCCACCTCTAACATCCCCTCCCCCCCTCCCCCCTTCCTGCCCTCCCCGCTCTCCTCCCACTCCCCACTCTCCTCCCCGTCCCTCTCCCCCCACCCTGCTCTCTTCTCCCTCACCAATCTCTCCCCTTTCCTCCTCCCCCTCTCTCCTCCCTCCCATCCCTCCCCTCTTCTCTCCCCACCCCGTCTCCCTCTCCCCCCCTCCCCCCCTCTTCTCTCCCAACCACGTCGCCACCCTCCACCCTCCCCCACACCTCTCTACCCTTCTCCTCGCCTTACCCACCCCTCTCTCCTCCCCCTCTCCATCCCCTTCTCCTCACCCCTCTCCCTCTCATCCCCCTCCTCCTCCCACCCCCATTACTCTCTCCCACATCCCCCTTCCCTCTCTCACCCTGTCCCCTTCCCCCTACCCCGCTATCCCTCTTCAACCACTCCCCCTACACCTCTCCCCTCCCTCTCTCCCACTTCCACCACTCCCCCTTCACCTCTCCATCTCCCTCCCCATTCTTCCACTTAACTCCCAAACCCATCCCCATCTCCCTCCACAACCCCCTCCCCCACCCCTCTCCCCCTCCCTTCTCTCTCACTCCCCACTCTTCCACTCTCCCTCCCCCACCTCTATCCCTCCCCCCTCCTTCTCTCCCTCTCTTCCCCTACTCCTCTCCCCTTCCCCTCATCCCCTCTCTCCACCTCTAACATCCCCTCCCCCCTCTCCCCCCTTCCTGCCCTCCCCGCTCTCCTACCACTCTCCTCCCCCTCCCTCTCCCCCACCCTGCTCTCTTCTCCCTCACCAATTTCTCCCCTTTCCTCCTCCCCCTCTCCTCTTCTCTCCCCACCCCGTCTCCCTCTCCCCTCTTCTCTCCCCACCCCGTCTTCCTCTCCACCCCTCCCCCCGCCTGTGTTTGGGGGGTGGTTAGTGTGAGTGTGATGCCGCAGCCCCCCCCCTCCCGCAAACGCGCGTTGGGAAAACAGCCCGCCAACAGTCTCTCTGTCTTTAAGACAGAACTGCAGATGCTTGAAAATCAAAGGTACACAAAAAAAATGCTTCATAACCTCAGCGGGTGCAGCAGCATCTATGTATCAAAAGTAATAGACAACGTTTCGTGAAAACCCGTCTGAGGATGGGTTTCCGCCAAAAGCATTGCCTATTTCCTTCACTCCATAGATGCTGCTGCACCCGCAGTGTTTCTCGAGTTTTATTGTGTGTACCAGTCTATCTGTCTCTCCCCTCTCTCTCTCTCTCTGCCCTTCTCTCTTCACAGCCCGCGACTCAACTCATGCACGCCTGCTCCAACCCACCCCCTTCACCTCTATCCCCATCCTCTTCTTCCTCTCTCCACCCCTCTCCTCTCTCACCCTCCTCTCTCCCCACCTTCCTCACCACCCTTCCTCTCAACCCTCCTCCTCCCCCACCTCACAATTTTTTTTTCTAACATTAAATTTTTCTCTCTCTGCACCACCCCCCCCTCGAGACGTACCTGAGAGGTGAGGGCTATTCGTCAGTGGATAGGGTGGAGATGGAATAAAAGAAGAAAATTAAAATATTAATATAATATCAAGGGGTGTGATGAGTGTGTGTGTTTGTGGGTGCCAGATTCACACCCCGCAACCCTGCTTTGGAGGTACAGACCCAACGGGTGGTTAGTGTGACGTCACAGCCCCCCGCCCCAAACGCACGTTCGGTGTCCAGACCCAACGGGTCTGCACTTGGTCTCTCTCTCTCTCTCTCCCCATTCTCTCTCCCCATTCTCTCCCTCACCTTTCTCTCTCTCCCTTCTCTCTCTCTCCCTTCTCTCTCTCCCTTATCTCTCTCTCTCCATTCTCCCTCCCTTCTCTCTCTCTCTCTCTCTCCCTTCTCTCTCTCCCACTTCTCTCTCTCCTTTCACTCTCTCCCTTCTCTCTCTCCCTTCTCTCCCTCACAGCCCGCGACTCGACTCATGCACGCCCGCTCCAACCCCCCCCTTCACCTCTCTCCCCATCCTCTCTTTCCTCTCTCCACCCCTCTCCTCTCTCCCCCTTCCTCTCCACCCTCCCTCTCCCTCTCCTCTTCTCTCCCCACCCCGTCTCCCTCTCCCCTCTTCTCTCCCCACCCCGTCTTCCTTCCCCCCCCATCCCCCCGAGTGTGTTTGGGGGTGGTTAATGTGAGTTTGGGGGGTGGTTAGTGTGAGTGTGATGCCGCAGCCCACCCCCCCTCCCGCAAACGCGCGTTGGGAAAACAGCCCGCCAACAGTCTCTCTGTCTTTAAAATATTAATATAATATCAAGGGGTGTGATGAGTGTGTGTGTTTGTGGGTGCCAGATTCACACCCCGCAACCCTGCTTTGGAGGTACAGACCCAACGGGTGGTTAGTGTGACGTCACAGCCCCCCGCCCCAAACACACGTTCGGTGTCCAGACCCAACGGGTCTGCACTTGGTCTGCACTCCCCACTCTTCCCCTCTCCCTCCCCACCTCTCTCCCTCCACCCTCCCTCTCTCCCTCTCTTCCCCCTACTCCTCTCCCCTTCCCCTCATCCCCACCCCCCCTCTCCCCCCTTCCTGCCCTCCCCGCTCTCCTCCCACTCCAAACTCTCCTCACCCTCCCTCTCACCCACCGTGATCTCCTCTCCCTCCCCAATCTCTCCCCTTTCCTCCTCCCCCTCTCCCCTCCATCCCCCTCTTCCCTCCCCTCCCTCCCCTCTTCTCTCCCCACCCCGTCTCCTTCTCTCCCCCTACCCTCCTCTCCCCAACCCCGTCTCCCTCTCCCCCACTCCCCCTGCCTGTGTGTTTGGGGGGTGGTTAGTGTGAGTGTGATGCCGCAGCCGCAGCCCCCCCCCCCAAACGCAAGGTAAACAAAAAAATGAAGTATAAACTCAGCGGATGCAGCAGCATCTTTGGATCGAAGGAAATAGGCAATGTTTCATAACAAAACACGTCTGAAGATGGGTTTCGACCACAAACATTGCCTATTTCCTTCGCTCCATAGATGCTGCTGCACCCGCTGAATTTCACCACCTTTTTTGGGTGTACCAGTCTCTCTGTCTCTCCCCTCTCTCTCTCTCTCTGCCCTTCTCTCTTCACAGCCCGCAGCTTAACTCATGAACACCAGCTCAAAACACCCCCCTTCACCTATCTCCAACATCCTCTCCTTACTCTCTCCACACCCTCCTCTCTATCCCCCTTCCTCGCACCCCTTCCTCTCTCCCCCTTCCTCTCCCCCCTTCCTCTCCACCCTCCTCCTCCCCCTCTTCAAATTTTTTTAATTCTAACATTAAATTTTCACTCTCTGCCCCCCCCCCCCTCCAGATGCACCTGAGAGGTGAGGGCTATTCGTCAGTGGATAGGGTGGAGATGGGATAAAAGAAGCAAATTAAAAAATTAAGATAATATCAAGGGTTGTTATGAGTGTGTGTGTTCGTGGGTGCCAGATTCCCACCCCGCAACCGTGCTTTTGAGCAAAGGGGGTGGTTACTGTGACGCCACAGCACCCCCCCCCCCACCCACAAATGCACGTTCGGTGTCCAGACCCAACGGGTCTGCACTTGGTCTAGTATACTTTTAAAACTCTCTGGCTGTCGTCCGTCTCTACGTCTGTACGTCCAACGTTCTGTACGTCTGTATGTCCAACGTTCTGCTTGACTTGTCCGCATTTGATACCGCCCCGCGCCCGCGCGGCGCGCGGAAACGCCGATATTTTTTACCGTTTCTAAAGAGGTTACGTTTATCTTTACGAATAGACGATCCTGATTAAATTTGGTCGTGTTTATGTACACTTTTTAAAATAAAATACTTCTCCCCCACCCCACCAAACATTACAAAATGTTTAAAAAAACAGCTCAGCCATAGAATGTTAGTAAAGATTCCATTGTGTGATGTCACAATGCCCGATGCTCACAGATGTCCAATCGGAATGGACCAATTTACATATGCC
The DNA here is from genome assembly GCA_038087875.1 of Malacoraja senta. Lineage (NCBI taxonomy): Eukaryota > Metazoa > Chordata > Chondrichthyes > Rajiformes > Rajidae > Malacoraja > Malacoraja senta. The sequence goes on from JAXLNO010005853.1 coordinate 10,733, forward strand.
TTGGCAGCAGCCCCAGCCCCTCCCCCCCACCCCCGCAGCCTGTGTCGAAGGGCGTCGCCACGTGTGTGGGAATAGAGAAAGATGATTGGGGGTGATAGGGAATGGGGAACAGATGGACTGTCCCTACCCCTCTTACTTCCACTCTCCCTCCCCCTCCTCTCTCCTCTCCCCCTCCCTCCCCTCCCTCTCTTCCCCCTACTCCTCTCCCCTTCCCCTCATCCCCTCTCTCCACCTCTAACATCCTCTCCCCCCTTCCTGCCCTCCCCGCTCTCCTACCACTCCCCACTCTCCTCCCCCTCCCTCTCCCCCACCCTGCTCTCTTCTCACTCACCAATCTCTCCCCTTTCCTCCTCCCCCTCTCCTCTTCTCTCCCCACCCCGACTGTCCCTACCCCTCCTACTTCCACTCTCCCTCCCCACTCTACCCCCTCTCTCCTCTCCCCCTCCCTCCCTCCCACACCCTTTCTTACCCCTCCACCCCCCCTCTTCACCCCCATCTCCCCCCCCGCCCCCTTCCACTCTCTCTTGCACCACTCCCCGCAACCACTCACTCCCAACTCTTCCCCTCTCCCACCCCCACCTCTCTCCCTCCCCCTCCCTCTCTCCCTCTCTTCCACCTACTCCTCTCCCCTTCCCCTCATCCCCCCCTCTCCACCTCTAACATCCCCTCCCCCCCTCTCCCCCCTTCCTGCCCTCCACGCTCTCCTCCTAACTCACCACTCTCCTCCCCATCCCTCTCCCCCACCCTACTCTCTTCAACCTCACCAATCTCTCCCCTTTCCTCCTCGCCCTCTACCCTCCCTCCCCCTCTCCTCTTCTCTCCACACCCCGTCTTCCTCTCCCCCTTCCCCCCGAGTGTGTTTGCGGGGTGGTTAGTGTGTGTGATGCCGCAGCACCCCCCCCCCTCCCGCAAACGCGCGTTGGGAAAACAGCCCACCAACAGTCTCTCTGTCTTTAACACGGAACTGCAGATGCTGGAAAATCAAAGATACACAAAAAAAAGCTGGAGAAACACAGCGGGTGCAGCAGCATCTATGGAGCGAATGAAATAGGCAAAGCTTTGGGCCGAAGCCCATCATCAGTTTTTTTTTACCTGAAACGTTTCCTATTTCCTTCGGCCCAGTCTCTCTGTCTCTCCCATCTCTCTCTCTCTCTCTGCCCTTCTCTCTTCACAGCCCGCGGCTCGTCTCATGCACGCCCGTTCCAAACACCCCCTTCACCTTTCTCCCCCATCGTCTCCTTCCTCTCTCCACCACTCTCCTCTCTCCCCCTCCTCTCTCCCCACCTTTCTCTCCCCCCTCCTCCATCCCTCTTCAAATTTTTAACATTAAATTTTGTCTCTCTGTCACCCCCCTCTAGAAGCACCTGAGAGGTGAGGGCTATTCATCAGTGGATAGGGTGGAGATGGGATAAAATAATCAAATTTAAAAATTAATGTAATATCAAGGGGTGTGATGAGTGTGTGTGTTTGTGGATGCAGGATTCCGTGCTTTGGAGGAAAGGGGGTGGTTAGTGACGCAACAGCCCCTCCCCCCCCGCAAACGCACGTTCGGTGTCCAGACCCAACGGGTCTGCACTTGGTCTAGTATACTTTTAAAACTCTCTGGCTGTCGTCCGTCTGTACGTCTGTACGTCCAACGTTCTGTACGTCTGTACGTCCAACGTTCTGCTTGACTTGTCCCGCCTTTGATACCGCCCCGCGCCCGCGCGGCGCACGGAAACGCAGATATTTTTTACCGTTTCTAAAGAGGTTACGTTTATCTTTATGAATAGACGATCCTGATTAAATTTGGTCGTGTTTAGGTACGCTTTTTAAAATAAAATACCTCTCCCCCCCCCAAACCAAACATTTCAAAATGTTTAAAAAAACAGCTCAGCCATAGAATGTTAGTAAAGATTCCGTTGTGTGATGTCACAATGCACAATGGTCACAGATGTCCAATCGGAATGGATCCGTTTACATATGCCTTTGCAGCGACCCAAGCCCCGGCCCCTCCCCCCCAACCCCCGCAGGATTGGGCATTGTGACATCACAAAACGGAACCTTCATTAACATTCTATTGCTGAGAGCTGTTTGTTTAACATTTTGAAATTTCCCCATTCCCTATCACCCCCACACACGTGGTGACGCCCTGCGACACGTGTGACAAATCGAAATGAATCCGTTTACATATGCCTTGGCAGCACCCACAGCCCAAGCCCCTCCCCCCCAACCCCACAGCCTGTGTCGAAAGGCGTCGCCACGTGTGTGGGGGGATAGGGAATGGGGAAATTTCAAAATGTTTAAAAAAAACAGCTCTCAGCAATAGAATGTTAATGAAGGTTCCGTTTTGACTTCCGGTGGCGTCATGTTGGACTAACAGACGTGCACCTAGCTCCTCTCCCGAAAAACTTCACGATTTATCGTGTAAAACGGGTCCAGAAATCGGGATTGTTTTTAAAAACCTTACCGGAGCTTCTGGTTACCGCGCTGATGACGTCATCGTTAAACGCGATGTTTTAAACGGTGGTTTGAAGCCCTTTAAATGAGTAAATTGTCTCCAGCTGTGAGCCCTCAGAGAGCAGTGAATAAGCTGCTGAAAAAGTCTGAAGCAGAAGTTACCTCTGACGTCTCTGAAGTGGCTGCAGAAATGGATACAAGATCTAAGAAAGACTTTGATGATTTGAAGAAATCAATGAAAAATTTGAAAGATGAGATTTCGGATAATAGGGTGGAAGATAAGAAGGAAATGAAGGAAAATACGGCAAAAATGATGGAAGGAATGGAGAAGATGATGAAGGATTTAAATGCTGGTAACCAGAAGAATATGATGGATTTACTGGACATTATGAACAAACGAATTGATGAGGTGAAAGATGGACTATCAGAGAAAATGGATAAGATGGATGTAATTACTACGGATAAGTTCACGGCTGTACTTGAAACAGTAGCTGCAAGTATGCACACAATTACGGAATTGGAGAAAAACACGGCTCGACTGATTGAAGACATGGCGAAATTGAGGCAAGAACATGAGCAAATGAGGCGAGAAAACGAACAAGCGTCACTACAAATGGGGACTCAATTAGAGAAAGTCTCAGTCAAATGCCTGGACCTGGAAGCTCGCTCTAGACGCCAGAATTTGAGAATTCTTGGTGTTTTCAGAGGGGGCAGAAGGGGAACAGGTACGTGAATTTGCCATGGGCTTGTTGAAACAACTGTTGAATCTTTCCAAGGAACCGAAAATCGAAGTGGCTCATCGTGTCCCAAGATTTGGAAAAAGATCTGGTGCGGGAAAAGCTTATCCACGACATATTATAGTGAAATTTCGAGATACTGCAGAACTGGAATATGTTATGAGCAAAATCAAATATGGTGTACAATTGCGGCTGGACAAGGACACTATTAAGATATTCAGGGACTACCCGTATGAAATTGTGCAAAAAAGAAACAAATTTGATAAGGTTAAAGATCTTTTAAGAGGGAGAGAAGGGGTCAGATTTGGGGTTTTTTATCCCGCGAAAATGCGTATTTCCTTTAATGGTCTTGAAAAGTCATTTGTTAAGCTGAAGACGCATTCAAATATGCCCAAACGATCGTTGAAAAACAGAAATGAAAGGGAGTTTTGGCAGATCCGAACCATTCTCAGCAATGTTTTGTCTGGGGATAGTTACACTGTTATCTCTGGAATGTTGAATCAAGGACATTTTCTGTTCAAAACGTGTAAACAACTGAACAGTTGGAATATAAATCAGAAAATAATTGCTTATTGATTAAAATATTATAACCAATTGTAAGAACTTATCCTATTAACAACTTAACAAGTTATGCAGGTTAGATTAGAATACTAACAAAAAAAAAAAAAAATAATGAACTAACATACTAATATGAATTTTTAATAAATTGTAACCTTATCTATAAGCGGGAGGAGGGGATGAGAAACGAGCTCCTGGCTTATGTCCAGGAGCACGTCTCGTTAACCCCTTCAACCAACAGTTGATTCTTACTGAAATCAAAAATATTGGTTTAATAATTAAACTCCGATATATATATATGTTATAAGGAAATATCAGGGTAAAATTGTATTATATATCTGAATGTGAGGCCTCGTTTTAATATTTTAATATGTTATGATTAACTAAGAGAGCGGAGCTATTTGAGTAACAATGCAATGGAAGTCAAAACAAGGTTTTTTCCCACCTACAGGTGGGACACTCGCTACAGTGCCGACTATATCAGACACTGTAGCCTCACTTTTTTAGTTTTTTTTTTACCACATAAAATCACTTGTTTGTGTTTTGTGTTTAGTGATAAGAGTAAAATGGACATACCAGCAAAAGTTAATAATTCAAAAACTCCCCCAATACCTAAAGCCTGGGACATGGACGCACCACAAGATTCAAAGGTACTATAATTATTCAAAATGCATGACACCACACAAAAGAACCTAGGAGGAATCTCATTTTGTAGTTGGAATATAAGAGGTATTAACGAACCTATCAAAAGGGGTAAGATATTAGCTCAGCTAAAAATGTACAATTCTGACATTACCTTCCTACAAGAAACACACCTAAAACCTCAGGATCAAGTTAGGCTGAGGGCGAAATGGATAGGTCAAACATACCACTCTTCATTTACTTCAAAATCTAGAGGCACGTCAATTATCATAAGAAAAGGTATACCATTTAAAGCAAAGAATATTATAACAGATATAGAAGGGAGATACCTAATAGTTAATGGAGAAATCCATGACACTCCACTTACTTTGGTAAATATATATGCCCCTAACTTTGATAACCCCCACTTTTTCAATAAAATCTTCAATATAATTGCAGAGTCAAACTATCAAAATGTTATAATAGGCGGAGACTTTAACTGTGTTTTAGATCCGTACTTAGATAAATCAAGTCATAAACAGAGAGGGAATATGAAATCGAAAACTGGGGAACTCCTCAATACCTATATAAATAACACTAATATAGCAGATGTTTGGAGAATTGTGAATCCAACTGGCAGGGAATATTCGTTTTACTCAATGGTACATAAGACATACTCACGTATAGACTACTTTCTGCTGGATACAAAATTAATCCCCCAAACATCTAATGCAATATACCATACAAATTCAATTTCAGACCATTCTCCACTAACTTTCTTTTTAAAACTGGAAGGATTGTCTAAGAATAAATCATTCTGGAGATTTAACTCTCAAATTTTAAAAGATCCACAAGCGAGTATATATTTAAAAGAACAAATGGAGGTCTTTTTTCAAACAAATGATACTTCAGATATATCGCCTACTTTACTTTGGGAATCTTTTAAAGCATACATTAGGGGTATTATAATTTCATATCAAGCTTTTCAAAATAAAAAGAATAAGAATGAACAAAGACAGTTAGAAGAACTTATTAGACAAATGGATATAGATAATGCTAAAGATCCATCAATAGATAAACATAATAAAATAATAATTTTAAAATTTAAATTAAATAAATTATTATCTGCCAAACTTATAAGACTTTTTCAAATTACAAAACAAGAGCACTTTGAATTTGGGGATAAACCGCATAAACTTTTGGCTCGCCAGCTAAAAAAACGAGAAAAGGAACATACTATACCAAAGATCAAATCAGATAAAGGGGAATTATTAACAACACCGAAGGATATTAATAAAAGATTTGCGCAATTTTACGAGAATTTGTATACATCTAAAACGATAATTGATTCCAATAATATCACAAAGTTCTTGGATACCTGTAATCTTCCAAAGTTAGAGCTGAAGGAACAAGAGGAACTGGGTGCACAAATCTCAATTAAGGAATTAGAAGATACAATAAACTCATTAAAGAATGGAAAAACACCAGGCCCTGATGGATTTACTAATGAATTTTATAAAAGCTTTTATGATAAAATAATACCAAGATTACAAAAAATGTACCAATACGCTTTTAAAAAACGAATACTACCTGATACATTAGCGGAATCAACGATTACATTAATACCTAAGAAAAATAAAGATTTAGAACCTGGCTCATATAGAGCTATAGCATTGTTAAACACAGATCAAAAAATATTAGCGAAAACATTAGCTAGAAGATTAAATAAATACATTAGTAAATTAATAAACCCAGATCAGACAGGGTTTATCCCTAAGAGATACTCTTCTAATAATATGAGACGTCTACTCAACATAATGCACTCACACAAATCTGAAGATCAAGAATTATCAATTATTTCGCTGGATGCTGAAAAAGCATTTGATCAAGTAGAATGGAATTATATGGATAAAGTATTACAAAAATTTCAACTGGGAGAGAATTTTATTTTATGGATTAAGTTACTATATAACAAACCTACAGCTAGAATACTTACTAATAACATATTATCCTCGAAATTTCAACTATCAAGGGGAAATAGACAAGGATGCTCATTATCACCACAGCTGTTTGCTCTCATTATTGAACCGGTAGCAGAAAAAATTAGAATACACCCTGATATTCATGGATATAATACTAAAGACTCATATAATAAAATATCTTTATACGCGGATGATATATTATTGTATATTACAAAACCTCAAATCACTATACCAAATATATTAAATTTAATTGAAGACTTCGGATCTTTTTCTGGATATAGAATAAATTGGAATAAAAGTGAAATTATGTCAATAAAACCGAAAGATTCAACACATCTTTTAAAATTCCCTTTTAAAATAGCTACAGAAAAATTTAAATATTTGGGAATCAAAATTACCAGAACATATCAAGGTATGTTCAGGGCAAATTTTGACCCCCTACTTAATAAACTAAATACATTAATTAAATTCTGGAAAACGCTCCCGATGTCTTTAATAGGCCGAATAAACGCAATAAAAATGATCTTTTTACCACAAATTTTATACCTATTTCAATCAATTCCTATATACTTACCTAAGAAGTTTTTTTAAAAACTCGACTCAGATATCACTAATTTTATATGGGACTATAAATCACATAGAATACAAAAAACCCATCTGAATAAACCTAAAGTATTGGGGGGGTCTAGCACTACCTAATTTTATGTATTATTATTGGTCAGTAAATATTAAAAACATGATTCAACTGATGGATAACTCCGTCCAGCAAGTAGACTGGATTGTAATGGAGAAAGAGGATTGCTCCTCTAGAAACATTGGAGCGATCCTCCTCTCTCCAATGAAACTGAATAACATAAATTATAATAAGAACCCAATTATTCATAGTACAATCCGTATTTGGAAACAAATAAAACAAAATTTAAAATTAAGAAACTTATCACTTTTATTACCTATAGTCAATAACCCTTCGTTTAGTCCTTCTATTATAGATAAAGCTTATACACAATGGGATAGACTAGGAATTAAAACGCTTGGTGACTTGTATGAAACTGGAAAATTACTTTCATTTCAACAATTACAAATAAAATATAAACTCGGAAATAATCAATATTTTAAATATTTTCAAATATGCGACTATTTGAAAAAATATACAAAAGATCATTATAATAATCCAGTAGATGTATTGGACGAGGCAATGCAGATAAAAGCGGAATCAGCAAACTTAATATCATATTTGTATAATATTATTTTAAATGTACAAATACCACCTACGGAGGGTATCAGAAGAGACTGGGAACAAGAGTTAGCTATTAAAATTTCAAAGGAAAGTTGGAATGAATACTTATTAAACGTGCATAAATGCTCGATTAATGTAAGACACACTTTAATACAATTTAAAATTTTACATAGATTATATTATTCGAAAACTAAAATTCATAAAATTTTCCCAAACGTATCATCTATTTGTGATAAATGTCAATCCCAAGAAGCAACTATAGCACACTCATTTGTCTTCTGTACAAAAATTCAAAAATTTTGGAATGAAATTTTTGAAATCTTTACAAAGTTATTTAAAACAAGACTGATACCCAAAGCAGAATGGATTATCTTCGGAATAACGGAAGATGATCCAGAACTAAATGTGTTTCAAAAGAAATTAATGGACTATGGGTTAATAACTGGAAAAAAGCTAATTCTAAAATTTTGGAAGAAGGCTCCAATACCAACTATAAATATGTGGATTTCAAATATGTTTGAAACATTACACCTAGAAGAGATAAGACTCCTCCTAGCAGGTAAACCAGATCACTTCCACCTGACGTGGTCTGCATTTATAGAATTATTACCAACATAGGGTGCAAAAGTACTTTAAAAAAATAAAAAATTGAGGTCAGGTAAGGGGGGATGATAGTTGAAGAGTTGGTATGTCCTATTTACGTGATGCTCAAAAAAAAACATTTGTTTCTCTTTTTTTCTCTTTCTCTTTTCTTTTCTCAGGGCCTATTTCTTAACTCTTTTTCTTTTTGTTTTTAATTTCGCTCTTATAGGGTCTTCGTCCTTTTTTGTTGTTACATTTTCTACACTTTTCTACACTTGCACATTTTCCTTCACTTTCTTCTTTCTTTCAATCTTTTCCTTTTCTAGTGTAAAAAAATAAATAAAGGGAGTACATTAATTGTAAGAAGATATAAATGACGAGTATTAATGTATGTGGTTGTAATGTAATGTACTTCTAATAAATAAAAATTTAAAAAAAAAATTTAAAAAAATGAAGGTTCCGTTTTGTGATGTCACAATGCCCAATGCTCAAAGATGTCCAATCGGAATGAACCAATTTACATATGCCTTTGCAGCAGCAACAGCACCAGCCCCTCCCCCCCACCCCCGCAGCCTGTGTCGAAGGGCGTCGTCACGTGTGTGGCAATAGAGAAAGAGGATTGGGGGTGATAGGGAATGGGTAACAGATGGACTGTCCCTACCCCTCCTACTTCAACTCTCCCTCCACACTCTTCCCCCTCTCTGCTCTACCCCTCCCTCCCCTCCCACACCCTCTCTTCCCCCTCCACCACCCCTCTTCACCTCCATCTCCCCCCTACCCCCTTCCCCTCTCTCTTGCACCACTCCCCGTTACCCCTCTGCCCCTCACTCCCCACTGTTCCCCTCTCCCTCCCCCTCCCTCTCTCCCTCTCTTCCCCCTACTCCTCTCTCCTTCCCCTCATCCCCTCCCCCCCTCCTGCCCTCCCCGCTCTCCTCCCACTCCCCACTCTCCTCCCCGTCCCTCTCCCCCCACCCTGCCCACTTCTCCCTCACCAATCTCTCCCCTTTCCTCCTCCCCCTCTCTCCTCCCTCCCCTCCCTCCCCTCTTCTCTCCCCACCCCGTGTCCCTCTCCCCCCACCCCCCCTCCCCTCTTCTCTCCCAACCCCATCGCCACCCTCCACCCTCTCCCACACCTCTCTACCCTTCTCCTCGCCTTACCCACCCCTCTCTCCTCTCCCTCTCCATCCCCTTCTCCTCACCCCTCTCCCTCTCATCCCCCTCCTCCTCCCACCCCCATTACTCTCTCCCACATCCCCCTTCCCTCTCTCACCCCGTCCCCTTCCCCCTACCCCACTATCCCTCTTCAACCACTCCCCCTACACCTCTCCCCCTCCCTCTCTCCCACTTCCACCACTCCCCCTACACCTCTCCATCTCCCTCCCCATTCTTCCACTTAACTCCCAAACCCATCCCCATCTCCCTCCACAACCCCCTCCCCCACCCCTCTCCCCCCTCCCTTCTCTCTCACTCCCCACTCTTCCACTCTCCCTCCCCCACCTCTATCCCTCCCCCGTCCTTCTCTCCCTCTCTTCCCCCTACTCCTCTCCCCTTCCCCTCATCCCCTCTCTCCACCTCTAACATCCCCTCCCCCCTCTCCCCCCTTCCTGCCCTCCCCGCTCTCCTACCACTCTCCTCCCCCTCCCTCTCCCCCACCCTGCTCTCTTCTCCCTCACCAATTTCTCCCCTTTCCTCCTCCCCCTCTCCCCTCCCTCCCCCTCTCCTCTTCTCTCCCCACCCCGTCTCCCTCTCCCCTCTTCTCTCCCCACCCCGTCTTCCTCTCCACCCCTACCCCCGCCTGTGTTTGGGGGGTGGTTAGTGTGAGTGTGATGCCGCAGCCCCCCCCCTCCCGCAAACGCGCGTTGGGAAAACAGCCCGCCAACAGTCTCTCTGTCTTTAAGACAGAACTGCAGATGCTTGAAAATCAAAGGTACACAAAAAAATGCTTCATAACCTCAACGGGTGCAGCAGCATCTATGTATCAAAAGAAATAGACAACGTTTCGTGAAAACCCGTGACAGAGGGTTTTCCGCCAAAAGCTTGTCCTATTTCCTTAGACTCCATAGATGCTGCTGCACCCGCAGTGTTTCTCGAGTTTTATTGTGTGTACCAGTCTATCTGTCTCTCCCCTCTCTCTCTCTCTCTGCCCTTCTCTCTTCACAGCCCGCGACTCAACTCATGCACGCCTGCTCCAACCCACCCCCTTCACCTCTATCCCCATCCTCTTCTTCCTCTCTCCACCCCTCTCCTCTCTCACCCTCCTCTCTCCCCACCTTCCTCACCCTCCATCCTCTCAACCCTCCTCCTCCCCCACCTCACAATTTTTTTTTCTAACATTAAATTTTCTCTCTCTGCACCACCCCCCCCTCGAGACGTACCTGAGAGGTGAGGGCTATTCGTCAGTGGATAGGGTGGAGATGGAATAAAAGAAGAAAATTAAAATATTAATATAATATCAAGGGGTGTGATGAGTGTGTGTGTTTGTGGGTGCCAGATTCACACCCCGCAACCCTGCTTTGGAGGTACAGACCCAACGGGTGGTTAGTGTGACGTCACAGCCCCCCGCCCCAAACGCACGTTCGGTGTCCAGACCCAACGGGTCTGCACTTGGTCTAGTATACTTTTAAAACTCTCTGGCTGTCGTCCATCTGTACGTCTGTACGTCTGTACGTCTGTACGTCCGTACGCCGCCTTTGATACCGCCCCTGGCCCACACAGCGTGTGGAAAGGCCCATATTTTTTACCATTTCCAAAGAGATAACATTTATCTTTACGAATAGCCACTCCTGATTAAATTCGGTCCTGTTTATGTACACGTTTTTTAATAAAATCCATCCCCCCCCCACTCCCATGTGATTTTCTCCGATTGTCTCCGATTTTCTCCGAAAACGACGCCATATTTTTTTCGCCGATTTTCTCCGAAAATGACGCCATCTCTTTTTCGCCGATTTTCTCCGATTTTTTCCGAAAACGACGCCATCTTTCTTTTCACGATTTTCACCCAGGGGTCTGAAGCACGTTCGGGAAAAACACTCCAGGGTGTCAAGCACTTTCGGGGACCAGACCCAATGGGTCTGCACTTGGTCTAGTATACTTTTAAAACTCTCTGGCTGTCGTCCGTCTGTACGTCTGTACGTCCGTACGTCCAACGTTCTGCTTGACCTGTGCCGCCTTTGATACCGCCCCTGGCCCACACAGCGCACGGAAAGGCCCATATTTTTTACCATTTCCAAAGAGATGACATTTATCTTTACGAATAGCCACTCGTGATTAAATTCAGTCCTGTTTATGTACACGTTTTTTAATTAAAATCCATCTCCCCCCCACCCCCATGTGATTTTCTCCGATTGTCTCCGATTTTCTCCGAAATGGACGCCATCTTTTTTTCGCCGATTTTCTCCGAAAACGACGCCATCTTTTTTTCGCCGATTTTCTCCGATTTTTTCCGAAAACGACGCCATCTTTTTATGACGATTTTCACCCCGGGGTCTGAAGTACGTTCGGGAAAAACACCCCGGGGTGTCAAGCACTTTCGGGGACCAGACCCAACGGATCTGCACTTGGTCTAGTTACTATATAAATTTATGAGAGGCGCAGATAGGGTAGACATTCAGAACCTTTTCCCACGGTGGAAAAATCAAAGACTACAGGGATAAGGTTTAAGGTGAAAGGAACAATGTTTAGAGGAGATGTGCGGAGGGTGGTGTTGGCTGGAACGTGCTGCCAGGGGTGGTGGTAAATAAGGCAAATATAATAGTGGCATTTAAGAGGCTTTTAGTTAGGCACATCAATAGGCACATTGATATGCAGGGAATAGACAGATATGGACCATGTACAGAGAGATGAGATTAGTCTGAAGTTGGGTTTAGACCCGAAACGTCACCCATTCCTTCTCTCCAGAGATGCATTTTGTGTCTATCTTTGATTTGAACCAGCAACTGCAGTTCCTTTCCACACGAGATGAGATTAGTTTAGCTTGACATCATGTTTAGCACAGCATTTTCCTGTGCTGTACTGCTGTATGTACCATATGTTATCACTGGGAAATCTGTAATCAAACAGCACAGAAACATGCTGTTAGGCCCACTGAGCTGTGCCAATTGTCAAACATGAATTTAGACCTGTGATTCTTCCCATCTTCCCATTGACCTCTATCTCCCTGCCCTACAATTCTATCCCTGACCTACACACCAGGGACAATTTACAGCGGCCAATACACCCACCAACCCAAACATCAGTGGGACGTGGGAAGAAATTGGAGCACCAAGAGGAAACCAACATGGTCACAGGGAAATCGTGCAAACTTCACATTGCCAGCACTGGAGGTTAGAATCAAACCCTGGCAGCAGCTCTACTCCATCATTGTGCCTCCCTCAATCAAAGAGGGAAATCAGAAGAAAATGTTTTCCGCAGAGAGTGGCCAGGATGTGAAACTGGTTCCTAAAGGGAAAATCTGAGGGGAACAGCAGAGATGTAATCAAGGTAAAATGCTGGTTGAACACACGAGGGAGAGGATGGAAATAGTGACCAGTCGTGATCTATAGGGGGAGGCTGGGCGAGGACCCCAGGAGAGACAATCTGGGCTGAATGGCCCATTCTGTGCTGTGCATTCTCAATTTCAAAACTGGCATATATTTGGTGATGTAGAAAAATTGGAAAATGATAGGTGATTAATAGACAATAGACAATAGGTGCAGGAGTAGGCCGTTTGGCCCTTCGAGCCAACACTGCCATTCAATGTGATCATGGCTGATCATCCCTAATCAGTACCCCGTTCCTGCGTTCTCCCCATATCCCCTGACTCCGCTATTTTTAAGAGCCCTATCTAGCTCTCTCTTGAAAGCATCCAGAGAATCTGCCTCCACCTCCCTCTGAGGCAGAGAATTCCACAGACTCACCACTCTCTGTGAGAAAAAGTGTTTCCTCATCTCCGTTCTAAATGGCTTACTCCTTATTCTTAAACTGTGGCCCCTGGTTCTGGACTCCCCCAACATCGGGAACATGTTTCCTGCCTCTAGCGTGTCCAAACCCTTAACAATCTTATATGTATCAATTAGATCCCCTCTCATCCTTCTAAACTCCAGAGTGTACAAGCCCAGCTGCTCCATTCTCTCAGCATATGACAGTCCCGCCATCCCGGGAATTAACCTTGTAAACCTACGCTGCACTCCCTCAATAGCAAGAATGTCCTTCCTCAAATTAGGGGACCAAAACTGCACACAATACTCCAGGTGTGGTCTCACTAGGGCTCTGTACAACTGCAGAGGGACCTCTTTGCTCTTATATTCGATTCCTCTTGTTATAAAGGCCAACATGCCATTCGCTTTCTTCACTGCCTGCTGTACCTGCATGCTTACTTTCATAGACTGATGTACAAGGACCCCCAATCCCGTTGTACTTCCCCTTTTCCGAACTTGACACCAATTAGATAGTAATCTGCCTTCCTGTTTTTGCTACCAAAGTGGATAACCTCACATTTATCCGCATTAAACTTCATCTGCCATGCATCTGCCCACTCCCCCAACCTGTCCAAGTCACCCTGCATTCTCATAGCATCCTCCTCATAGTTCCACTGCCACCCAGCTTTGTGTCATCTGCAAATTTGCTCATGTTACTTTGAATCCCTTCATCCAAATCATTAATATATATTGTAAATAGATGCGGTCCCAGCACCGAGCCTTGCGGTACCCCACTAGTCACTGCCTGCCATTCTGAAAGGGACCCGTTAATCCCAACTCTTTGTTTCCTGTCTGCCAACCACTCTCTATCCATGTTAGCACTCTACCCCCAATACCATGTGCCCTAATTTTGCCCACTAATCTCCTATGTGGGACCTTATCAAATGCTTCCTGAAAGTCCAGACTATTAAGGAAATCAATAGATAATGAATTAGTGCAGGAACATGATGCAGGGAAGGGATCATTATTACATTGAATAGTTCAGCAGCCACATGAGGCTGAATGGCCTACTCATCCTAATTAAGACCTATCTTTCTTTTATCATCCCAGACATCCATGACAAGCTGGAAAGACTGATGAGAATATTTACAAGGCTATTACCAGGACTCGAGGGCCTGAGCTATAGGGAGAAGTTGGGTTGCCTGGGACTTTATTCTTTGGAGCACAGGAGGATGAGGGGGTTCTTATAGAGGTGTATAAGATCATGATGGAATAAACAGGTAAATGCACAGAATCTTTTATCCTATGGGAGTATAGGAGAATCATGAATCAGGATAAATTTGACTTTGACTTTTGACTTTTGACTTTGGGAATATGTTTAAGGTGAGAGGAGAAAGATTTAATGGGAATCTAAGGGACAACATTTCACACAGAGGGTGGTAGGTATATGGAACAAGCTGCCTGGGGTGGTGATTGATGCAGGAACTATCACAACCTTTAAAGGGCATTTGACAGGTACATGGATGGGGAAAGTTGAGAGCGACATGGGCTAAACGCAGGCAGATGGGACTAGCATCAATGGGGCATGTAGTTGGACTGAAGAACCTGTTTCCGTGCTGTATGAACCAATGTTAAGTTGCCAAGATCAGTAGAAAGACTGGAGAGAGATAAAAAGCCTGTAAAAAGAATGGCTAATTGAAGTACTATGTAGAGTCACTCTGTGAGCCTGCAGTTATTTCACATCCCTATTTGCCCATGAATTGAGTGGCTTGCTGAAGCATTTTACCAAGTACAAATAGGAGTCACTCTTCCTTTCACAATTCCTCCAACCTACACCCCCCACCCAGACCTGCTGAGTTCCTGCAACAGATTGTTTGTTGTTCAGCGATCCACCCTTGCAGTGGGCCTCAACAGACAGAAGAACAGCTGATTTCCTTCCCCAAAAAGCAAACGTATGCAATCTCACGACAATCAATCAATCAATCAATCAATCAATCAATCAATCAATCAACCTTTATTGTCATCTTGCAAGCAACAGTTGTACAGTGCAAAATGAAAAGACGTTTCCCAGGGAATACCGGAGCATCGCACATGAAATTTAAAACATTTCACACATAATAACACTAAAAACAATCCAGTCCCTGATGGAACAGTATAAATAGTTAAAAAGTAGGTAAAAACAACGTTAAAATACAGTAAAACCAATCATAAACATGTCCAGGGCAGCTGATTTGAATGGCCAGTGCCAGTTATTGAAGTGGCCAGTGCCAGTTATTAAAGTGTCCGTGCCAAGCCGCAGAATCAGGTGACTGTGAGTACAGAGTAGCAGCCTCACAGCATATGGCAGGAAGCTGTTTAGCAGTCTTGTATGATATGATAGTTTCATGTTCTGAAGATGAGCAGGGGAAAGGTTTT
This sequence comes from Malacoraja senta, assembly GCA_038087875.1. Taxonomy (NCBI): domain Eukaryota; kingdom Metazoa; phylum Chordata; class Chondrichthyes; order Rajiformes; family Rajidae; genus Malacoraja; species Malacoraja senta. The sequence goes on from JAXLNO010005853.1 coordinate 26,199, forward strand.
CCCAAATACCCGGGCTCCAACATTCACTTTTCAATTATACATTCATTACTATGTTTCAGAAGAGTTTTGCTGAGCTTTGACTGTCTTACGATAGTGACTGCACTTCAGAAGCAGCTCGCTGGCAATGAATTGCTCTGGTTCGTCCTGGCACTGTAACAGATGATTTTTTGCCAAGGAACTTAAATGTACAGAAGCCTCCGAAGTTTCACAGACGTCCTACAGTGGGGCTCCCCCAGTCCCGGGTCTCAAGCTTTCCAATTCAACTCATGATCTGTAACTTCAACGTTATCCGAAAATACTAGGGAGGTTTGTCATGCGCAGGAGGTTTTATTCTCCACTTGCATCCTCGGCCTGTTCTTTTGTATATACAACCGTTGCGTAAATGCAGCCTGAAAGATAAACAATTTGCATTTTATGATTTTATGCTGTTATTGTAAGATTCTGCTACCTTGATTCAAACCATTGAGAACCATAGTTATACAACACGAAAACAGGCCCTTCGGCCCAACTTTCCAATGCCGACCAAGATGCCCCATCTACTCTAATCCCACATGCTTGTGTTTGGTCTATATCCCTCTTAACCTTTCCAATCCATGCACTCTGTCCAAATGTGTTTTAAATGTTGTCATAGTATCTGCCTCAACTACCTCCTCTGACAGCTCGTTCCATATACCATCACCCTCTGTGTGAAAAAGTTGCCTCTCAGGTTCCTATTAAATCTTTCCCTTCACATCTTAAACTCGTCCTCTCACATTTGATTGCCCTACTCTTGGAATAGATAGGTATGCAAACAACTTATCTATTATCCTCGTGAGAGGAAAACTTCTAATCTGTCAAACTCAGAGCCTATCCAGAACTGGAACCCTCTCTGCAAATTCAGTCAGCCTTCCACCCCAGATCCAGCATTCCCCTTTCCACTATCATCTGATGGCCACACTCCCCAGTCTTTCACTCAACTGCTGATTAGACAGGTAAGAAAAAAACGATGACATGGTCATCCTGGTAGATTTGGGATCCTTGTATTCTGGTCCTTCTTCAATTGTGCCTGGCTTTCCCTGGACCTGCCCTCTCAATATTAGATAATTGCTTGAATTCAACCCAGTTTGAGCAAGGCCAGGCCCTCTCACCCATCAGAGAACCAGCTTGTCAGAGAGTCTCTCCTCTTTATTGTGGGTACTCTTAGTCTTCTCATTGCCAGAGGGAACTTGCCCCATTCCGAAGCTCTTTGCTCCCACACTGACCCCTTCCCCCCATCATCCATCCAACCCCCTGAGACCGCGATCATCAGCTGTTTATAGTCAGAGTCATACAGTATGGAAACAGGCCCTTCGGCCCAACTTGCCCATACCTTCCAAGATGCCCATCTACACTAACCCCACTTGCCCACATTTGACCCATATGTCTCTAAACCTTTCCTTTCCATGTACCTGACCAAATGTCTTTTAAATGTTGTCATAGTACCTTCCTCAGCTACCCTCCTGGTAGCTCTGACCACCACCCTCAGTGTGAAAATGTTGCCCCTCTTTTTCCCATTATATCTTTTAGCACTCACGATAAACCTAAGTCTCCTGGTTCTTGAGTTAAACCTATATCCTCTGGTTGACAGCCGACTACACAGAGCCAAGCTACTGCCTGAGGAATCTTGTCTGCAGAATGTAAGGAATAGGGAGGGAAGTTGGCCATTCAGCCACTCAAGACTATTCTGCTATTCAACATGAGTGATGAAGGATATTGAGGCATTAGTCAAGCAAAAGGGGCATATGTCAGATATTGGCAGCTGGGAATCAAGCAAACCTCTCAAGTATAAAGGGTGTAGGCTTACAATTTAGAGCGAAATCAGGAAGACAAAAAGAGGACATGAGATACATAGATGCATAGATACATAGAAAATAGGTGCAGGAGTAGGCCATTCGGCCCTTCGAGCCTGCACCGCCATTCAATATGATCATGGCTGATCATCCAACTCAGTATCCCGTACCTGCCTTCTCTCCATACCCCCTGATCCCTTTAGCCACAAGGGCCACATCTAACTCCCTCTTAAATATAGCCAATGAACTGGCCTCAACTACCCTCTGTGGCAGAGAGTTCCAGAGATTCACCACTCTCTGTGTGAAAAAGTTTTTTCTCATCTCGGTCTTAAATGATTTCCCCCATTATCCTTAAGCTGTGACCCCTTGTCCTGGACTTCCCCAACATCGGGAACAATCTTCCTGCATCTAGCCTGTCCAACCCCATAAGAATTTTGTACGTTTCTATAAGATCCCCTCTCAATCTCCTAAATTCTAGCGAGTATAAGCCAAGTCTATCCAGTCTTTCTTCATATGAAAGTCCTGACATCCCAGGAATCAGTCTGGTGAACCATCTCTGTACTCTCTCTATGGCAAGAATGTCTTTCCTCAGATTTGGTGACCAAAACTGTATGCAATACTCCAGGTGTGGCCTCACCAAGACCCTGTACAACAGCAGTAGAACCTCCCTGCTCTTATACTCAAATCCTTTTGCTATGAAATCGGATGTACTCTTATACTTTCTGCTAAAGGTTCAATCGCAAGGGCAAATAACAGGGGTGATAATGCACACCCTTGTCTATTGCCCCTGGATAGCTGAAATTTAGGTGAGAGTATTTGGTTAGTCAGTATTCTGGCAGTCGGCTTGTCATATAACAACTTTATCCATGAACTTTATCCATACAGAGGACAATTTAACCTACAAACCCGTTTGTCTTTGGGATGTGGGAGAAAATCCACATGTTCATAGGGAGAAGGTGCAAACTCTACACAGACAGAATCTGAGTTCAGGATTGAACTAGGTTATCTTGCGCTCTGAAGCAGTAGCTCCACCAGATGAACCACTGTGCTATCTTTCAAGAAGATGCTTCTCATCCCTTTCCCCTGGTGAGAGTAGAAGGAAAGAGAACAGCTCCAGATGTGGATTTGAGAATAGTGCAGGACAATGGAATATCAGCTATATTTTCATCAAAGGTGAAGCAGGTTTGACTTGTCTGGCTATTAGATTGACTCATGCTATTTTCTCATGTTTGTAAAAGGAAAATCGGTCTGCCATTTTTAAAACCAGTAACCTGAAGAATTCTTCCCTTTAAAAAAAATCAAAATCTTATTATTTAGTTTTCAAGACATAACAAAGTGCAAAGTTGTCCATTTGTTACTGACAGAGTGTACGAAAAGAATAGATAAAAAACAACTTATGCCAACATATAACGAGACAACAATGAAACCCCCCCCAAAACAACCAGATACCAAAAATAATCACTCCCCAGTCACTGCCAGTGAGCATATGCAAATATCAGCCTGTCACAACAATAATCCATGATAAGTGAATGGATAGACTGTTAAGCCGTTAAACTGTACTTGATGATCAAGCATTTGCAAAACCTGGAATGCATTTAAAAAATGTCCCCACGCTTTCTGAAACCTTCCATTAGGTCTACATGCCATGAGTGACTGAACTGTGAGTCCACAAGCCGTGAGTGACTGAACTGTGAGTCCACAAGCCGTGAGTGACTGAACTGTGATTCCGCAAGTCGTGAGTGACTGAACTGTGAGTCCGCAAGCCGTGAGTGACTGAACTGTGAGTCCGCAAGCCGTGAGTGACTGAACTGTGATTCCGCAAGCCGTGGGTGACTGAACTGTGAGTCCGCAAGCCGTGTGACTGAACAGTGAGTCCGCAAGCCGTGAGTGACTGAACTGTGAGTCCGCAGGCCGTGAGTGATTGAACTGCGAGTCCGCAAGCCGTGAGTGACTGATCTGTGTGTCCGCAAGCCATGGCTGAGTGATCTGTGAGTCCGCAAGTCGTGGCCGAGTGAACTGTGAGTCCGCAAGCCCTAGATGAGTGAATTGTGAGTCCACAAGCTGTGGCTGTGTGAACTGTGATTCCGCATGATGTGGCTGAGTGAACTGTGATTCCGCAAGCCGTGAGTGAGTGAACTGTGAGTCCACAAGTCTCACCATCCCTGCACACACACCCCCAACCCCCTCCCCTCACATATCACCCGACCCCCCGCAGCGGCAGGCCACGGCAGCGGTAGGCCATGGCAGCCCTCTGGAAACCAGTCACTTTGGTCCACAACACCCATACTAGTCCTCCAGAAAGCTCCCCCCACTGGCCTCTGCCTAAAGCCGACCCCCTCCCCTGGCTGCAGGATCTTCCCCCCTCCCCCATCGGCCCCCAACAACACCGTCTGAAGCCATGCCCCTCCCCAGGCTGCAGGATGCTCCCTGACCGGCCCCCGATAGCCCCCGCCTGAAGACGACGCCCTCCCCCAGCTGCAGAACGCAACAAGAGATGCAACAAGAAAGAATAGACTGAATAAATCTCCTCTTTAACATTTAAATTGTTGTTATATTTTAAGAGTTATTCACATTTTAAGCTTTAATAAATCCCTTTTCCACTTGCCGTGCCCATCAGCTGCACCTGCACAGTAATACCTCTGTTATCTACATCACAATGGGAACCCAATGGGAAGGAATGGTTGCGCTGCCGGAGAGCCGCTAAGAGTGGATGGGGAGGGGGTGGTTTGAGGGGGGGATGGAGTGGGTGCATGGGGGAGTGGGAAGGGCAAGGGGCGGAGTGGGGGGGTGAGGGGAGGAGGCGGTCAGCTATGCCTGCGCAGTTGGGGGCTATGCGTGAGTGGTGGAATATTGGAATTGGTGGAGAGGTGGAATATTGCGTTGGGGGACCAGCCCTCCCGTGTGAGAATGGGACCTAAAGGGTCCCAGTTAGTCTAGTAAGGTCATACATTCCTAAGGGAAAGGAGCTGAATTAGGCAATTTGGCCCATCAAATCTACTCCCACATTCAATCATGGCGGATCTATCTCTCCCTGCTCACCCCATTCTCATGCCTTCTCCCCATAATCTCTGACACCTCTACTATTCAAGAATTTATCTATCTTGGCCTTAAAAATATCCATTGACAGCCTCCGCAGCCTTCTGTGGCAAAGAATTCCACAGATTCACCACCCTCTGACTATAAAAATTCCTCCTCATCTCATTCCTAAAGGAATGTCCTTTAGTTCTGAAGCTATGATCTCTAGTCCTGGACTCACTCACTATTGGAAACAACCTCCCCACATCCATTCTGTCCAAGCCTTTCATTATTCTGTTCGTCTCAATGATGGTCCCCCCCTCATTCTTCTAAACTCCAGCGAGTACTGGCCCAATGCGTCAAATGCTCATTATATGTTAACCTACTAATTCCTGGGATCATTCTTGTAAACCTATCATGTGTTAAGCAAAAAAGCAGTCGGCAAAAACGACTATACATGATCAAGCCGTTCACAGTGTACAAATGCAGGAGAAAGGGAATAACCTTTACTGCAAGGTAAATTCCAGTAAAGTCCAATAAAAGATAGTTCTAGAGTCTCTAATGAGGTTGATTGTAGGTCAAGACTGCTCCCTTGTTTGCGATATTTCTACACACAGTGTACATGGTTTCCTGATGGTCAGTACAGACTCAGTGGGCCGAAGGGCCTGTTTCTACCGGACATTACCTAGCTTTGTTACAAAACCTATAATCAGCGGAACTAAAAATCTGCCACTCCCGGTGCGTGCAATTTCGGAATCTTTGGGGCGGGGGGTGGGGGGGGGGGGGCGGGATTAAAATGCAGGTTTATATTGGTTGTCGGAGAGGGATTTCCTCGGGCTGCTAGCTGAAGAAGAAAAATCGTTCGCCCTTCTGTTCGCGGGTTTAATTTTAAAAATTGCTGCACCATTGCGTCGCTGTATTAAACTTAAACGCGACTAAAAAAGCCTTCACCCCCTTCAACATCACTGATCGCAAGTGCAGGCCAAAACAAAAGGTATGTCGTATATTTAACATATTATTTTGGTTTTTGGTGTGGCTTTATTTTTTATCTTATGAGGCGAAAATGTTATTTAGGCCCCCATACGAATCGGCCATGTCTTGCCTGCCGATATTGGCTTAAAATTTACGGCAACGGCAACATGATCAATATTTTCACACTAAATATCCACAACAGGTTTAGTCAGATGTATTGTGCAAAAAATAATTATTTTATCTTGAGAGTGGATGTTTCTGGATTAATTTATGGGAATTAAACATTAAATTCCTTCCATTTGCATATAAATTCATGACAAAGTGAGATTTAAAAATCATGTTATATTGTGAACGTGTGTGAATGGGATCAGTTTGTTATTTGTTATTTGCATACTTAGGCTATTTAAAAAAATTAGCGTTTCTTAAGAAATGGATAGATGTTTAGATCGAATAATTGAATTTAGATGAATTTAATTGAATAGATGAATTAATTGTTTGGATTTTTTGTTGGGTATTTACTATTTGTTTTAGCGTTTAACGTTATCATTTCTTCCTTTTTAAAAAAAAATGCAAATTATAACTTGTTTCTTTCTTTCGTTTAAAATCTTTTTATTAATTTTTTTCAAAAACAAAAACAAAACAAAAAAAAGAATGATAAACATAACAGTGATATTGATCCATAGGGATCAGGGTTACATTAATAACAAGTATAACCTGAGTATGAGCAGTGTCCAAATACACATTGAGTATAGACCTCAAAGTAAAGAGAAAAACAAAACTCCCTAAACTAAAATAAGCAAAACAAAATCTGGGCTGCAAAGAATTTCAACAATTTAAGTCCCTGTTTGTCGCCAAGTCCGTTCCACCGTATAAAGGTAAAAGAATTATTATAACGGTTGGAGAGGGAACAATTTATATTGTGTGAAAATGTTCAATAAAGCTCCCCCAAGTCCTATCAAATTTAACCAAGGGTTCAACAATGTCACTCCTAATTCTTTCTAAATTTAAACATGATATCGTTTCAGAATTCCAATGGAGTGTGGTAGGAGGATTAGAGTCTTTCCATTTAAATAAAATAGATCTTCTGGCAATTAATGTAGTAAAAGCAATCAGTCGATGGGCGGAATGGGTCAGAGAAGTAGAATCTAACATTGGTAGCCCAAAAATGGCAGGAATAGGAAGAGGTTTCTGTTAATGCTGTTCAGTGGTTTTTTTTCCTTTACATTATATACAGATGTCTCCAAAGAAGAAATGCAAAATTGTCAGCCCAAATGCCCAGCAAAAGAGACTGATTTAGACAGCATTCGCAGAGATTATCCAAATTTGGACTACTCCAAATGTGATGATCTACAGAACATTCTTAATGGGAAAGTAGTGGGCAGAAAGGCATGTCATGTGTGGTTTGAAGAGCAAAAACCTGTAGTTTACAATGCCAAAATAGAAAAGTTGAGGAAAAACAAGGTGTACAGAGTTGCTTATTGGTTACAATGTGAGGAGTATGATGATGATGCTACTGATTATGATATGCCAATGTACCAGATAGCAACTGATCTTCTCCATAAAGACTTGGTCTATTGCTAGAAATTGTAATTTATTTTCCTATCTGTTATGGACTTACAGCATATAATACAATAATATTAAAGTTCTGATCTTGAGAATATCACATTTTTGAATTTTCAAGGCAGTCTCGGTGTTTATTACTATTTCCGTCACAACGGTCAATTTTGTAATTAGCTACAATTAGGTAACTAACTAATTATATGCTTTCATTTCAGGTCATCGAAGTAAGATGTTTCATACTTGTTTCAGAATGCTTCAATCTATAATAACTGAAATTTTCTTTCAGTTCTCTTAATGTTTAAGAAAGTTATGGGCTTTTGACTGTCCTCGATCACAGCTTTTGTGTTAAATCAATGGAAAAGCAATAGGGAACAAGATGCCAATTTCCGAGTATGAAAATTACCATAACGTTTTTAATACTGAAGATATGAAAGTGAATTAGATATCAAATTAAAGTTCTTTTTATGCTTTATCTGATGGGATAAATTACAGGCTTGATTTTTTTAATCTCAAAATGTTGTAACATTCCTACATTACCAGGAAGATCATTGATAACAGTGAGCCATCGACTCACGTGTGTAGGAAGGAAGTGGAGATCGCTGCCGGGGAGAAGGTTGCGAGCTCCACACCGACAGCTCAGGAGGCCGGGACCTGACCCCGGGGTCCCCGGGCCTGAGAGGCAGCGGCGGCAGCGGCTTCACTCGTGGTGCTTCGGCCCGTCCCCGGCGACCTGCCCCGCTGACCGCCTCACCGGCCGTCGCCCATCCCCCTCGGAAACCCACCGGCTCTCTCCTGTCCTCCCTCCTTCCCGCCGAGGGTGACCGCTCCTCACCGCCACTCGGCCCGTCGCTCCCCTCCACGCCCACGCATTGCCAACGGTCACAGGTACAAAATGGCGCCGGTGTCTTCTCGCCCAGAACCTTTCCCGCGCCGGAGAGGGTGAGGATTATGGAGAGGACATGGGTGGTATTATGATGGGAGGAGACAGGTGGGATAAAGAGAGGAGATGGGTGGTATTATGATTGGAATAGACAGGTGGTATTATGATGGGAGGGTACGGGTTTGGTGGGTTCGTGAGAGGAGGAGAGCTTCCGTGAGCGAAAGGGAGAGGTTAAGTTTATTTCTTGGAGCGCAGGAGAATGAGGGATGATCTTATAGAGGTGTACAAAATCATGAGAGGAATAGATCGGATAGACACACAGAGTCTCTTGCCCAGAGTAGGGGAGTCGAGGACCAGAGGACACACGTTTAAGGTGAAGGTGAAAAGATTTAATAGGAATCTGAGGGGTAACTTTTTCGCACAAAGTATGGACGAGCTGCCAGAGGAGGTAGTTGAGGCAGGGACTGTCCTAACATTGAAGAAACAGTTAGACAGTCACATGAATAGGACAGGTTTGGGTCCAAACGCAGGCAGGTGGAACTAATGTAGCTGGGACATGTTGGCCGGTGTGTGGGCAAGTTGGGCCGGAGGGCCTGTTTCCACGCTGCATCACTCTATGACGTTCTCAGAGAGGATTTGTGAGGGGAGGGGATGAGATGGGAGGGTTTGTGGGGGGAGGCGATGGGTGGATTTGGGAGGGCAAGGGATGGGTGAGTTTGTGAGAGGAGGGGATGGGAGGGTTTGTGAGGAGAGTGGCAGGGATGGGATGTGTTTGTGAGGGGAGTGGACGGGATGGGTTTGTGAGGGGAGGGGACGGGATGGGTTTGTGAGGGGAGCGGATGGATGAGTTTGAGTATAGAAGACTGATGGGTGAGTTTGTGAGAGGGGGGGAGGGTTTGTGAAGGGAGTGCGGGTGGTCGCTGGGGATGGAGAGATGGTGTACCATGGTTGCTGCTCCAGCTGTGGGTGGTTGGTGGAGACCTAGAGGGAAGGGAGAGATCCTGAGGGAGAACGAGTGCTCCTGATGGAGGAAACAGAACCTGAGGAAGATGGAGAGGTCTTGAGTAAGAGATCCTGAGGGAGAGGGGGAGATCCAGAGGGATAAGGAGAGATCCAGAGGGATAGGGAGAAATCCGGAGGAAACATAGCCTGCTGGCCTGACCGTGTGGTGTGATGGAAGCTGAGTGTCCGTGGAAGTTTCTAGAACACGAGTGAATCTACCCACCGCCTCCCCTTCCCCTTCGTGGACTAAGTGCAGGTAAGTAGGATCAGTACTGGAGGGCATTGGATGGTCAGAATGGAGGTAATGGGCCGAGTGCCTGTTCCTGTGCTCTGTGTGATCCATGTCTATGAATTATTCAACAATTTCTGTTGCCTCTATCTAACTCTCTCTTCAAGATGGCGGATGTGCAGGAGTGTGCACCGTTTGTATGGCCGCCTGCCTGCAGTCCGTCCTCTAACTTTCTTATTGTCTAAAATTTTTTTTTTTGGAGTCTATTCTTTCTATGTGGTGGGTGGGGGGGGGGGGGGTAACTGTTTTAACCCCATTCCTGCCTGGTCAGAGATGCGGTTTTCCTCCAAATCGCATCTCCGATCTCACCATGCGGCCTTCCATCGGGCTGGAGCGGCGTTTCCTGCCGGGACCACAGCTTCGGCGGCACAGCGCTGGGACACCAACAAGGAGCAGGCGATGCCTTGCCGGGTCGCCGCTCCGGAGTGCTGTGGCCGCTGACCACCAACGTCGAGCAGCTGCGGTCTGCGGTCTGCGGTCTGCGGACTGCGGTTTGGGGGCGCTCCGCCGCGGGCGGGCGGCGCTAGATCGGAAACACCGCGGAGTCGAAGCTCCAACCGGCGCGGCCTAAAGTCCACGGGCGTCGCAGTCTCCGGGCTCCAGACATTTCTAAGCTGCTGAGGGCTTTTCCCCCCGATGCGGGTGGGGCCTATAATCATCGGGCTGCCGTTGCGGCGACTGGCTGCAGTGGCCTCAAACTGGCCCCGACCTCGGGTGGACTAGGAGGAGGAGGAAGACTGGACATTTTACTTCAGAGTCACGTGAGTGACTACGTGAAGACCCCGTCCAGCACGCATGCGCGACATTAGCGTTCACGCAGTGCAACAGCGACGACCGGGAGTACAGGCGCTCCCGCTACACGTCGGTGAAAACTAAACAGCGGACCATCAGGTAAGTCTTACACTGAGGTCGTAATCCGCAAGCTGTGCTCTGCTCTGTATTCCAGAGGAACTGGGAAAATGAGCAGCACGGCAAAGGAAGAAAACCGCCCCCCCGTTCGACTCCAACAGAACGGGAGTGTTTCATCAGTGGGGGGCGAGAGGCGGCACCTGGACCGTATATGCGGCGGTCCACCCTCATCGAGACCGAGCCGGAGCCCAGTACCGCTAGCGCAGCCTGATGAGCGGCTGGAGGAAAAGTTTTTAAAAAAAACAACAACAAAAAAACCGGCCGGTTATGTCTGACTCCGATGAGGAGGGTCCGCCTTAGAGCGGCAGAGCTAGCCGCCTGAGCCGAATGGAAAGGCTCATGGAGCAACTGCTCCAGCGAGACTTGCTTCAGGAGCTAGAGCAGTCTCGCCAGGGGGATCAGGCACTCCCACAGCAGTGCTCTACAATGCACTGGCCATCGCTTTCCCCTCAAAGCAGGGCAGCGTTGGCGACCAGGGCTGGGCTGGTCAGGAACAGGGGTCATTGGCTGAAGATGTCGGGAGTACGCTTGGGGTACAGGATCAGGAAGAGCTGCTGGGTGTGGAGATTCGCTACGTGGTTTCACCACGAGCAGGGCGGCCATTGGAGCCAAAACTGGCGGCCAGCATCAACCACCTGTCCCTCAAACCCCTACAAGACAGGTACTTAATGAGGCACTAGAGCTGGAAAACTGCAGTTCGCTCAATGTACCGGCTGTTAACAGCCAAATCTGGGGGGGGGGACAGAGTATCCGGAACCAGGAGCTAAAATCCTCAAGCTCCTGACGACAGGGATAACAGCCTATGCTCGTTCCGTGGATGGGGTGGATATGACCACAAACCAGCAAGACACTCTGGCTCTGCTGTGCTACATCCAATATGAGATAAATAACCTCCGCAAGGAGAGAATAAGACCTGCCCTCAATCCCAGGTTTGCAGGACTGTGTAAAACACCGGCCTCAGAGCCGCAGATCCTGTTGTTTGGAAGGACAAGTGAAAGACCTGGAGGAAGAGTCCAAAGCATTTGGCCTCATGAGGGCAGGCCCCGGAACGAGCAGACCCACACAAAAAAACAGACGGCAGTACCCCACCGCGTCCACCAGTCAAGGTCAAATTTAGGCAACTGGTGAAAGCTCGGGGTCCGCATACTATCCCCGAAAGCCTTTTTAGGCCAGGGCCCAGAGCGGACCCCATGGAAAATGCGCCACCCCCAATCAGCAGTACATCAGCAGTACATCCAGCAGTATAACGACGGATGAACAAACGGAAGAAAGGAACACTACCATAACTATGGAGGTAGGTGGGTCTGGTTCCCCAGCATGTAAATGGGGAACTGTACTAACAGGAGGTCTGTACTAACAGGAGGTGTCTCATGAATGATAGTTATATACTTAACATTATTCGGGGATACAAAATAGAGTTCATTCAAGAAAACATGCCACCAGTTCAGCACGTACCCCAAAGGATCTTTACCCTCTCAGTCAAAGAGAACTAGAGGCTCAAGCAGAACTGGTGAGGTTACTTACAAAGGGTGTCATTGAGAAATCCAAACATGATCCTTTGGAATTTGTCTCAAATATATTTACCAAAAGCAAAAGATGGTGGATGTCGCATCATCAGTGACTTAACCTCACTAAATACCTTTGTTAAGTATGTACATTTCAAATGGAAACATTTGTAACTGCTAACCAACTGATTTCCAAAGGATACTTTATGGCAAGCATTGATTTAAAAGATGCCTACTATTCAGTACCCATTCACAAGGGTCATCGCAGATACCTGAAAATTTACCTGGATGGGGGTAACTATGGCAGTATAAAGTGTTGCCTATGGGTTGACATCAGCCTTAGACTATTTACCAAGATATTAAAACCAGCCTTGGCAACATTAACGAAACAAAGACATATTGTCATGGCGTATCTTGATGATATCCTAATAGTTGGCAAAACCATGGAGTTGGCTAAATCAGCTGTATTAGCTACCAAACAATTGTTTGAAACTCTGGGTTTGTCATACATCCAGATAAATCTAAGTTGACACCATCCACAACTATGGACTATCTGGGATTCACAATTAACTCAATCCACATGTCTGTAACGTTGCCAAAAGGTAAAGCAGCAGAATTGGCACAGATGTGCAACAATTTAATGGTAAGCAATCGACCAACCATCCGACAAGTGGCAAGAGTAATTGGCAAAATGGTAGCAGCATTTTCAGCTGCACAATTTGGACTCCTGCGCTATCAGCACCTACAAAGGGCAAAAGTACAGGCGTTGAAACGACATGCAGGTCACTTTGACAGATCCACAAAACTACCCATTGAAGCAATATCAGAGTTACAATGGTGGATATAACACATTTGGCATAGTTCCAGCCCTATCATCATCAATAACCCAACGTTAACTATACAAACAGATGCCAGTGCTCAAGGCTGGGGAGCAACTAATACCATATCCAGCACAGGTGGTAGATGGACTAACCTAGACTCGTCTTTACTACAAACACTGGGCATAAATTATTTGGAAATGTTGGGTGCGTTTTTATGGTTTTAAAGCATATTGTAGGAATATGCACAACTTGCATGTTCATTTACAAATTGATAATATCACGGTGGTGGCCTATATTAACCATATGACCGGAATAAAATCGATATCATGTGACGATTGGGTCAACACAATCTGGTAATGGTGGGTCGATAGACATATTTGGCTATCAGCAACTTACCTACCAGGTAAGCTAAATACAGTGCCAGGTCACGCAAATTCAATGATAAACACCGAATGGATGTTAAATCCTAGAGCTTTTGCTAAAATTACAAACCAATATGGCACACCAGATATCGATCTCTTAGCATCAGACTAAATCACCACGTACCAATGTATGTCCCTTGGGAACCACACCATGAGGCAGCAGCGATAGAGCATTCGCGCTGAACTGGGGGACAGATTTCTTCTATGCTTTTCCCCTTCTGCCTTAATCTGTAGGGTACTACGCAAAATACAGATGGACTCTGCTTCAGGTATTTTGATAGTACCAACTGGCCTACACAGCCATGGTTCCCAGTGGTCCTCGACATGGTCATCGAAACTCCTATGACCTTTCCGAGTAGCCAGACCTATTGACGCACCCTGTATCAGGCATAAGTCATCCATGCCATGCCAAAATTAACCTACTGGGTTGCAGATTATCAAAAGACCACTGCTGGGACTGGGATTGTCTGACAGGACCATCAACATGATGACACCGTATGTCCACCAGGAAACAATACCTATCGAGCATCAGGAAGTGGGAAAGATACTGCTCGACTACTGGGACAACGTACTCATCTGCAACCATAACTAATGTACTGGAGTTCCTGGGGGGCCTTCACCATAATGAAGGATTGAGCTACAGCGCCATCAATACTGCCAGACGTGCGCTGTCAGCCTACTTAAAACAGGTGCCAGGACAACAGGCCATAGGGTCTCACCCGCTGGTGATCAAACTCATGAGGAGTATCGTCAACTCCAACCCTCTTAGACCTAGGTATACACAAATCTGGGATGTCAGTGTGGTCCTGACATACCTAAGCGGATGGTCCCCAGCCAGGTCTCTCACCCTGGAAAAGCTAACCCTGAAAACGATCATGCTGATGCTACTAGTCTCAGCACAAGAGTCCAGTCCCTCCACTTACTGCGACTGGACAACATGGTTATAACACCAGACCAGGTCTCATTCACCATTCAGGAGGCTGCTAAAGCAGAGCAAGCCAGGAACTTGAGTCCTAGTTATGGATTTCCGGGCATACCACCTGACCTACTGTTGTGTCATGACTCACTTATTCACTTACATCAACACAACAAGAGATTCTCGAGGGAGAAGGGAAAAAAAAAAAATAATAATAATAATAATAATAATAAATAAATAAATAAATAAAAAAGCTTTATGGGTCAGACACAAGAAACCTCATGGTTGGGTGTCGAGCCAAACCATCTCGAGATGGCTCAAGCAGGTACTGGGAGCTGCTGGAGTAGATACTGATGTATATACATCTCACTCCACCAGGGCAGCATCCACATCGGCGGCTAAAAGAAATGAACATGGGGAGAAAACGTTCCAAACGTTCTACCACAAGCCGCTAGCAGAACCTGTGTTATTTGCAGAAAGAGTTTTAAAATCTGCAAAAATATATAATTTAAGCCCGGGGGAGCATTTTGTCTTTTGTTATTGTTTAATAGATACCATTATTGTTTACAAACAGATTATGGTTGATTACGATAACATACTTCCTCCCTTGAATGACTTCGGCAGCGAGTGAAGTATGAACTGTTACACGGTTTGAAATCACAGAGCTTTAAAATTTTCACGTAGTCACTCACGTGACTCCGAAGTAAAATAGTAAGATTAAACGAGAACTTACCAGTTTGAAGTTTGATCTGTATTTTATGAGGAGTTACGATGAGGGATTACGTGCCCTCCGCTCCCACCCTCAAATATATAGATCAACAGGTATCTTAGTTCTCCTTTTCTTTACTATGTTTATTTCAATTATTGTGTTTCCTGTGATTCCACACCGCTGCTTTGAAGAATGTCGCGCATGCGTGCTGGACGGGGTCTTCACGTAATCCCTCATCGTAACTCCTCATAAAATACAGATCAAACTTCAAACTGGTAAGTTCTCGTTTAATCTTACTATTTTGGTGCCTTCCCTCACAGTGGAGAGTGTAGATTCTACTGTGGGGGGATGTTCGTGTTGAATTTCTTATAGTGTGTTGTGTCATTTTTTTCTACCTCTTTTTATTATTTGTATGGATAGTCTTCCCTGTAAAGCACTTTGGCTTTTGATTGAAATCGACTGAAAAGTGCTATATAAATACATTTACTTTACTTTACTTTACTTTGGCAGCTTGATATTTGTACAATCTTCTCCACTCCAGTCTAAGCCCTTTCCTGAATTTCTCCCCTACAGAGAGAAACATCCAGAATCAGTGGCTGAACCTTGCACCTCTGCTCACTGTGCTCAGGGCCGGATTAGATGAAGAGAGGCCCTAAGCTGTTCCACTTGTGAGGGCCCTCCCAATCCCCCACCCCCACGACTAGAGGAAGATGGTCCACCAGATTGACACCGATTTGCAGCCGAGCATGGCCAATGAGATAAAGGTCTGGAAAGCCACGCTTTTTATTTATTTATTTATTGCCAGTGCTAGTGTCGAGTTATTGGCTTAAAACACTATTATTCTGAAATGGAGGGCAAGGAAAATTACTGAAGGGTTGTTTAGAGACTACAGTGCGTTGTGACAGCGTATATAAGAAATGCCTATGACAGTGTCAAAAATATCATACACCTTGCAGGGATCTAACTTATTTTTTTCTCTTTTATCAGCCGGGCAGCCTTGGCAGATTTTTAAGTTGCCAAATGTCAGTTTAGGTGGTCATTTAAGACGGCTTGCATGACGCGTGCGATAATGTGCTCGGACGAAGTCCGTTGTTACAAGATGGAATTATGCTCAATGAAGCATTCACATATTATTTCTGCTTCAAATAAAGTCACAAACTAAACATATTCACCAATCAAGACATGATACATACCACAATGACATGCAGCAAAATTATAATACAGTATCTCAACACTTTTTACGTTGCAATGAATGCAATTTCTATTATTTCTTTCCACTTCCAAACAGAAATGTGGTTGGATTATTCAGCGTATGATCAACCTCGGTGAGACCAAGCGCAGGCTTGGCGAACGCTTCGCACAATACATCTACTCAGTTCGCAATAACCAACCTGATCTCCCGGTTGCTCAACACTTCAACTCCCCTTCCCATTCCGAATCCGACCTTTCTGTCCTTGGCCTCCTCCATGGCCAGAGTGAGGGCCATCGCATATTGGAGGAACAGCACCTCATATTTGCTTGGGTAGTTTACACCCCAGCGGTATGAACATTGGCTTCTCTAATTTCAGGTAATCCTTGCTTTCTCCCTCCTTCCTCGCCCATTCCCAGCTCTCCCACAGCCTACTGTCTCTGCCTCTTCCTTTCTTTTTCATGTCCCCCCCCCCCCGACATCAATCTGAAGAAGGATCTCGACCCGAAACGTCTATTCCTTCGCTCCATAAATGATGCCTTACCCACTGATTTTTCTCCAGCTTTTTTGTCTACCTATGGGATCCCACCACTGGCCACATCTTCCCATCTCCTCCCCTGTTGGCTTTCCGCAGAGACCGCTCCCTCCATAACACCCTGGTCAATTTGTCCCTTCCCACCCAAACCACCCCCGCTCCTGACACTTTCCCTTGCCCGCAGGAAATGCAACACTTGTTGCTTTGACTCCATTCAAGGACCCAAGCAGTCTTTCCAGGTGCGGCAGAGGTTCACCTGCACCTCCTCCAACCTCATCTATTGCATCCGCTGCTCTAGGTGTCAGCTGCTCTATATCGGTGAGACCAAGCATAGGCTTGGCGATCGCTTCGTCCAACACCTCCGCTCGGTCCGCAATAACCAACCTGATCTCCCGGTGGCTCAGCACTTCAACTCCCCCTCCCATTCCGAATCCGACCTTTCTGTCCTGGGCCTCTTCCATGGCCAGAGTGAGGCCCACCATAAATTGGAGGAGCAGCACCTCATATTTCGCTTGGGCAGGTTACACCCCAGCGGTATGAACATAGACTTCTTCAATTTCAGGTAATCCCTGCTTTCTCCTCCCCTTCCCAGCTCTCCCTCAGCCCACTGTCTCCGCCTCTTCCTTTCTTCTTCCCGTCCCCCCCACCCTCACATCAGTAGGAAGAAGGGTCTCGACCCGAAACTTCACCTATTTCCTTCGCTCCATAGATGCTGCCTCACCCGCTGAGATTCTCCAGCATTTTTTTCTACCCATTCACACAAGTTCAGTTATCCCACTTTCCTTATCCACTCCCTACACATTAGGGGCAATTTTACAGAGACAAGTTAACCTACAAAGCCAAAGCATCTTTAGGATGAGGGAGGAAACCCACACGCTTGCAGGGAGAATGTGCAAATTCAACACAGACAGTGCCCGAGGACAGGATCAAACACAGATCTCTGGCGTGTGAGACAGCAAGTCTACCAGCTGTGCCACTATAATTTGTTTTCCAACACATAAAAAATTATACATTGCTAACTTTGGTTACTAAGAAAAAGAAAATATTCATTTTCAGTTTAAAATCTCAAGTGACGCTATGTCCCCCTTTACAGCTACTGTATGTTTTAATTAAGTTCAAGACTATGGGGCAGTACATTTGCCATAAAGTTGCTGCCTAAAAGTGCCAGAGACCCGGAATTGATCCTGAATATGGGAGCTGTCTGTATGGAGTTTGCTCCTTTTCTCTTTGATCGCGTGGGTTTTCTCCGGGTGCTCTTGTTTCCTTCCACATTCCAAAGGTGTGCAGGAACCTATTTCAGACCCAACCCAAAACGTAATATTTTCCTTTTGTCCAGAGATTCTGTCTGACCTGTTGAGTTATTCCAGCTTTTTGTGTCTATCTTCAGTTTAAACCAGCATCTGCAGTTCCTACACACACGATACTATATGATAGAACTTTATTAATCCCAGGAGGGCAATTGTGTGTGTGTGTGTGTGTGTGTGTGTGTGTGTGTGTGTGTGTGTGTGTGTGTGTGTGTGTGTGTGTGTGTGTGTGTGTGTGTGTGTGTGTGTGTGTGTGTGTGTGTGTGTGTGTGTGTGTGTGTGTGTGTGTGTGTGTGTGTGTGTGTGTGTGTGCAAGTAAGGATTTCATTGTTCTAACTGGGACGTGAGAGAATAAAACACTCTTGACTCTTGACTTACTCCGCTAATGTGTGGGATAGAACTAGTGTACGGGTGATCGGTGGTCAGCGTGGACTTGGTGGGTCAAAGGGCCTGTTTCCACGCTGTATCTTTAAATTTAACTAAAATCACTAAAACCATAGTTACCCAACCAGACGCAACTAAATATAAGGTACCTCCTTTTTCCCCTAGAACCCTTTTTTGCTTAAGTCCAAGTCAAGAGACAAGAGAGTTTTATTGTCATGTGTCCCAGATGCTTGCTGCAGCACAACAGAATATGTAAACATAATACAGAACAGGAGATAAAAGTTCAGTGTGTTTATATACCTTAGACCATATATATACATAATAAATAAACAGATAAAATGCAATAGGCTGTTATTGTTCAGCCCTCCACCACCTCCAGTTTAAATTCCATTTAGAATATTTATGGAGGACCAGGAAACCAGAAGCAAGAGTTACTCCAGGGAGTTACTCCAGATCCAGGGTCAGGGAATGATTCTGAGTTGGGTTTCAGCGGTCGTGGCGAGGCGGCGACCGGACAGCAATGGCGGCCAGATCTCCCACAATTCAAAGGGAGGGAGAAAGTGCCCAGCGCCGACCAGTTGCCGTGGCAGTGCACATGTGCAGGGCGGCCGATGATGTGCGGGCCGTGGTTGTGCGCATGTGCAGGGGGGAGGATGTGCTGGCCGTAGCAGTGCGCATGTGCAAGGCGGCCTGCCGTGCTGGCGGATGAGGAGCGAGCGGAAAGCGGAGACCCGGCGGCCCGGACACGGATACGGATGGCGGGCGGAGACGGAGATTGACAGACAGAGAGAGAGAGAGAGAGATAGAGAGGGGGGCCCGCCCAGAGTTGAACAGCAGGTGTCCTGCCTTGGCCGGAGGCCCCCTAGATTCCGAGGCCCAAGGCTTCAGTCTATGAAGCCTAGTGGTAAATCTGGCTCTGCGAGGCCCCCCTAGATCTCGAGGCCCTAAGCTTAAGCTTGTCAAGCTTATACGTAAATCCGGCCCTGACAGTGCTCCCTTTTTTATTGTCCCCACCCTGGTCTTCTCCCTCAACTTTACTGCCATTTGATTTACAGTCTACTGTGTTGCTCTTGTTATTTGTCAAGGAGTCATTTTATTTTCCTGTCCTGGTACGAAAGGGCTGCATTTTCATCTGATTCTCTTGGTGAATCGTATTCTATAAAATCATCCTGTAAAAGTCTGCAAAAGCTGGGGTGGGAATGGGAAAAGGTGAAGATACAAAGTTTTATTGAGCAGCATGAGGGTAATTGTGAAATGTTCACAGTTCCATCAGCACTTGTTCACACATTTCTACCGTAGATCAGATCCACCCTCGTTCTGGACATACCACCTGATAGATCTATTCCATTCACCCTTGGTGTGTCCAATGAACAGCTCTTTGAACACCTCCTCATATAGTGACCTACGAACAGCCAGCAGACCTCTGTCTCCCATCCCATAACACATCTCATCACTTTCCACGAAAACCACCAACCTGACAATTCCCCAAACCCATACTGCCTGTTCCACCAGGGGCGGTGCACGATTGGCAACCTCGCCCACAGTCTTGTCTGTTTTTCCGTCCTTTTTATAATTTTTAGTGTGTTTTAAAAGTTTGTGTAAATGTTCTCAGGTTTGTTTTATGTGGGGGGAGGGGGAAACTTTTTTTTTCAGTCTCTTACCTTGCCGGAGATGCGATGTTTTCCAAGTCATATCTCCAGTCGCTCTGTGGCCTAAGATCAATGGAGCTGGAGGTTTCCTCGGACTGACTTTGGGGACCCTCCGCGGGTTGTGGACTTAACATCGAAGCTGATCCCTTACCTGGGATTGTTCCAATCGCATCCTGCAGACTTTACCATCGAGCTCGCAGTCTCGCGAGAGGCAGGGTCGGGAACTCCAACGACGCAGAGGTTCGACCAGCCCCAACCCGGGGATCCAATCGCCGGCGCGGGGGTGATGACATCCCCCCGATGCAGGAGCTGATGATGCGGAGGCCCCAAATGCCGCCGGCTACTGTAGTCAAGATCATCCCGGCAATGAAGGGCTCGAGGCCACGAACCGCGGGAGAGCAAATAAGGGAAGAGATTGAACTTTCTTTTGCCTTCCATCACAGTGAGGAATGAGGAGGAATCACTGTGGTGGATGTTTATGTTAAAATGTATTTTGTATGTCAATTGCTTTTTATTTGTATGACTGACTTGACAAATGAAATTCTTCGTATGTTGCAAAACATACTTGGCTAATAAAGTATTATTGTGATTGATTGCTTGTGATCTCATGGAGTGGAAAGCATCTTCTTGAGATGATTTCAACATGGCTGATTTCCACTCTAGGAGATCTGGGATGTCCTCCTTTTAGAGGAAACGCGGTTGCCCCCCAAACTCCACAACACCCTACAGTTGTGGATGAAGCCCTCACCTGTGACTCCTCCATTTGTACAGCTCCCCCCCCCTCCCTTCCTCCAGGCAGAACAGGTTTAGAGTTCCCCTGGACCTTATCTTTTACCCCACCAGCCTCCACATCCACGAGAACATTTTATGATATTTCCACCAACTTCAACGTGATGCCCACCCGAGGTCTTATCTTCATGTCGCCTCCCATTTCTGCCTTGACAAGAGACCACTTTGCCCCTGCACCCAGGTGCGCTCATCCCCTCCACACTTACGTCTCCCTTGCCACTGCCACTTTCCCCTGTCACTGCAAAATGCACTGGACGCAAAGGCCTCAAATTTCACATCTTCTGCAACGTTTCCTGAAGGTTTGCAAGTGACAAATACAACAAATGGTATTTGAGAGAAATAAACAAACTACACACCAGTTAGCCTCACACAATTAGCATTTATTTTGCAAGAATCTATACGTGATAACTGCACACTTTGAAAGTTTCAAGGGATTAGATAAAATCAATTTGTATTTTATTGAACATAGGAACAGTGCAGCACAGGAACAGGCCCTTCGGCCCATCATGTGTCTATCACGCGGTTCTTGGGGTGGAGAGGGGTGATAGCGGTATAAAGGGGAGGGTAGTGTCTTGTGTTCTGTGTCTTGTGTCTACTGTTTGTGGGTAGGGGTGTTTGTTTGGTGTTCAGCCATGAGCGAATGGCGGTGCGGGCTCGATGGACCTGGTGGTCTGCTCTCGCGCCTACTTTCTATGATTCTATGATTCTATGATGATGTCCCTAGCAAATTTGATGGCTGGTAAACTAACCTCTTCTGCCTACATGTGATCCACATTCCCCCCTTCCCTGTATATCCATGTGTCTATCTAATTGCCTCTTCAATGCCCTATTGTATCTGATTCCACTAAACCTGGCAGGGCATTCCAGGCCCCATCACTCTATGTAGAACAAAACCTGCCCCTCATATTAAAACTATACCCTCTAGTCTTTGTCATTTCTACCTGGGGAAAAGGTTTTGACTGTCTACCTAATCTCTGCTTCTCATAGTTTTTTATACTTCTATCAGATTTTCCCACAATATCCGACTCTCTAGAGAAAACAATCCAAGTATGTCCAACCTCTCCTCAGAGCTCATACTTTCTAATCCTGGTAAACCTTTTCTGCACCCTCTCCAAAGAGCTTCCACATGCTTCCTGTACTGGGGCTATCAGAACTGCACACATTTTTATTTATTCAAGGTTTGACAAACCTGCTAGGAGTTTTTTTCCAAGTATGTAATTGGTAGAAAAATATGAGTGGGTGCAGTGTATTTGCATGTTCAGAAGATCTTTAATCAAATACCACATTGAGGTAGGTATGCGAAATTCAAGCACTGATATTGGGGGAATGAAATCTAATAGGAACCAGTGGGCCGTAGAATGAGGGTGATGGTGTTAAGATATGTGGAAGACAGTTAGGAAAAGGTTTGCATTCACACACCAATCAAATAATAACTTGCCGTTTCATTTCCCCCTAAAATTGGGTACGTGTACATGAAACACAAGAGACATGCGTGCAGGTATTGTAAGCAGTTGTA
>JAXLNO010005853.1:48572-84061 GCA_038087875.1 Malacoraja senta
TACTTTTAATTCCTTTGTCCAAATCATTAATATCTATATAATTAAGTCTAAACTTGACCACTTCCTTTTTGCGCTGTTTATTGATTTTAGAAAAACTGCTACGACTTACGGCTGTGATTTTTGGCCATCTTACTCAGAGTTCCCCTCCACTCATCAGGTGCAGAGGATCTTTCCCATCGATGAAAGTTAAAAGAGTTATTAGTGTTTAAAAAATGTTGAGTTTCTCTCTCCTGTCAATCATGCCGTGAATGGGAGGGGGGTGGGACTATAAACCCGGAAGTGTGGACGTGCATCAGTCGCTGCAAGATGGGGGAGGGAGAGGCAACGACTCTCATTCTGAGCTGTGAATCAACTTGGAAGGAATCAATTTTTTATGTGCCTTTTAACTGTGCCTTTTAACCATGCATTTAAACCGTGCCTTTAAACCGTGCCTTTAAACCGTGCCTTTAAACCGTGCCTTTAAAACCGTGCCTTTAAAGCGTGCCTTTAAACTGTGCGGCTATTGGAAATGTGCGGCTATTGGAAATGTGTGGCTAATTGAAATGTGTGGCTAATTGAAATGTGTGGCTAATTGAAATGTGTGGCTAATTGAAATGTGTGGCTAATTGAAATGCGTGGCTATTGAAAATGCATGGGTAATTAAAAATGTGTGGCTAATTGAAAATGTGTGGCTATTGTAAATGCGTGGCAATTGGAAATGTATGGCTATGGAAATGTGTGGCTATTGCAACTGTGGCTATTGCAACTGTGTGGCTATCGCAGCTGTGTGGCTATCGCAAGTGTGTGGCTATCTCAAGTGTGTGGCTATCGCAAGTGTGTGGCTATCGCAAGTGTGTGGCTATCGCAACTGTGTGGCGATTGCAACTGTGTGGCGATTGCAACTGTGTGGCGATTGCAAATGTAGCTATTGCAACTGTGGCTTTTGCAACTGTGGCTTTTGCAACTGTGGCTTTTGCAACTGTGGCTATTGAATTGGGTGACTATTAAATTGTGTGGCTATTAAATTGTGTGGCTATTAAATTGTGTGGCTATTGAATTGTGTGGCTATTGAATTGTGTGGCTATTGAAATGTGTGGCTATTGAAATGTGTGGCTATTGAAATGTGTGGCTATTGAAATGTATGGCTTTTGCAAATGTGGCTTTTGCAACTGTGGCTTTTGTAACTGTGGCTTTTGCAATTGTGCCTATTGCAACTGTGCCTATTGCAACTGTGCCTATTGCAACTGTGCCTATTGCAACTGTGCCTATTGCAACTGTGCCTATTGCAACTGTGCCTATTGCAACTGTGCCTATTGCAACTGTGTTTGGAAGGGGATAAAAGCTTTATTTGGTCCGACTGTGTTTACTGCAAAAGTCTCACTCATTTTGTGATTTCCGCATAGTGTACAGATCAAGTCAAGTGAGTTTATTGTCATGTGTCCCTGATAGGACAATGAAATTCTTGCTTTGCTTCAGCACAACAGAACATAGTAGGCATTGACTACAAGGCATTCTATAAATATATACACACATGAATCAATATACTGATAAAGTGCAAATAACAGTTAATTGGCTAATAAAGTTCAGTGTTTTGTCCGAGCCAGGTTTAATAGCCTGATGGCTGTGGGGAAGTAGCTATTCCTGAACCTGGTCGTTGCAGTCTTCAGGCTCCTGTACCTTCTACCTGAAGGTAGTAGGGAGATGAGTGTGTGGCCAGGATGGTGTGGGTCCTTGATGATACTGCCAGCCTTTTTGAGGCAGCGACTGTAATAGATCCCCTCGATGGAAGGGAGGTCAGAGCCGATGATGGACTGGGCAGTGTTTACTACTTTTTGTAATCTTTTCCTCTCCAGGGCACTCAAGTTGCCGAACCAAGCCACGATGCAACCGGTCAGCATGCTCTCTACTGTGCACCTGTAGAAGTTAGAGAGAATCCTCCTTGACAAACCGACTCTCCGTAATCTTCTCAGGAAGTAGAGGCGCTGATGTGCTTTCTTAATAATGGCATCAGTGTACTCGGACCAGGAAAGATGTTCAGAGATGTGCACGCCCAGGAATTTGAAGCTCTTGACCCTTTCAACCATCGACCCGTTGATATAAACGGGACTGTGGGTCCCCATCCTACTCCTTCCAAAGCCCACAATCAGTTCTTTGGTTTTGCTGGTGTTGAGGGCCAGGTTATTGTGCTGGCACCATATGGACAGTTGGTCGATCTCTCTTCTATACTCTGACATCCCCATCAGTGATACATCCCACAACAGTGGTGTCGTCAGCGAACGTGATGATGGAGTTCGCACTATGTCCGGCTATACAGTCATGAATATAGAGTGAGTACAGCAGGGGGCTGAGCACGCAGCCTTGAGGTGTTCCCGTGCTGATTGTTATAGAGTCTGACACATTTCCACCAATACGAACAGACTGTGGTCTGAGAGTGAAGAAGTCGAGGATCCAATTGCAGAGGGATGAGCAGAGACCCAGTTCTGCAAGTTTGGTAACCAGCTTGGAGGGGATGATTGTATTAAATGCCGCGCTGTAATCGATGAATAACAACCTGACATATGAGTTTTTGTTGTCCAAGTGGTCCAGAGCGGAGTGGAGGGCCAGCGAGATCGCATCCACCGTTGATCTGTTGTGGCGGTAAGCGAACTGCAGTGGGTCCAGGTTTTTATCAAGGTAGGAGTTGATCTGCGTCATGATCAACCTCTCAAAGCCCTTCATCACCACAGGCGTTAGTGCAACAGGTCGATAGTCATTGAGGCACGTTACCTTACTCTTCTTGGGCACTGGTATAATTGATGCCCTTTTGAAGCAGGTGGGAACCTCAGAACTCAGAAGTGAGAGGTTGAAAATGTCCGTAAAAACTCCAGCCAGTTGGTCCGCACAAGTTTTTAGAACACGACCAGTAATACCATCAGGTCCAGGCGCTTTTCAAGGGTTCACCCCTATGAAGGAATTCCTGACGTCGGCCTCTGTGACTGAGACTGAAATACCATCACAGCGAATGGGGGCTCGGGAAGGCACATCGGTGTTCTCCCTATCAAAGTGTGCGTAAAACCGCATTGAGCTCATCCGGGAATACAACAAGAAATAACTTAATAAAACTCATCTTTAACATTTAAATTGTTGTTATATTTTAAGAGTTATTCACATTTTAAACTTTAATAAATCCTTTTTCCACTTGCCATGCCTGCGTGTTCTTCATCACTATGGGAACGTAATAGGCAGGAACGGCTGTGCTGACGGAGAGCCACTAAGAGTGCATGGGGGGGGGGCAGGTTGAGAGGAGATGGACTGAATGCATGGGGGGGAGGGGGAATGGCAAGGAGCAGAGTGGGGGGGGGTGAAGGAAGGAGGAGTGACTGAGTGAACTGCCAGCACACCAGCCGTGAGTGACTGGACTGTCAGCCCACAAGCCATGAGTAAGCGAACTGCCAGCCCATCAGCCATGAATTAGTGAACTGCCAGCCCACCAGCCATGACTCACTGAATTGCAAGTCCAAGAATCCATTCAGTCCACAATGTCCATACTAGCCCTCTTGAAACCAGTCCCTTCAGTGCACAACACCCATACTAGCGCTCCAGCTATCCATGCAACGATAGACTTTCCTCCTTAATTGCTGTGATCTGTAAAAAAAAGATAAATGTCTAAAGTTGATTGTCCACCCTATCCCCCTTCTCTCTCACACAGTCTGTCACCTGTTTTCAGCAGAATTTCTGGCATTCTCAGCTGCCAGGCCACCAGGCCCGAGATACTGAGCTGCCAACCTGCCATGCCTGAGTGACTGAGCTGCCAGGCCTGAGTGACTGAGCTGCCTGGCCTCAGTGACTGAGCTGCCTGGCCTCAGTGACTGAGCTGCCTGGCCTCAGTGACTGAGCTGCCAGCCCCAAGAATCCATTTGGCCCACAATGTCCATACTAGGCCTCTGGAAACAAGTCCCTTTGACCTACAACACCCATACTAGCGCTCCAGAACCCCCCCCCCCCTTCCTGGCCAGCAATATTGGAATTGGTGGTGAGGTGGAATATTGCATTCCATTGTGCCCTCCCGTGTGAAGCTGGGACCCAATGGATCCCACTTAGTCTAGTACAAAAATAAAATTTAACACAAACATCCACCACATCATTCTTCACTGTGGTGGAAGGCAACAAAGTTCAGTCAGTCCTCCTACCCTTGTTCATCCGTGGTTGGGGCCATAAACCCTCCGTAGTCGCTGCTACGGACGACCAGATGTACAGGCCCCTCTCGTTGGGATGATCAAAACTCCGATGTCGGGACGGTCAAATACGCTCCGCGGCTTGGAGTGCCCGAGTCGGCCACTTTCCCATCGGAGACCACGGCTTCAAGATGTTGTAGGCCGCAGGCCGGCGGCCGGAGCTCTTCTCCAGCGATCCCCGGCAAGGGATCCCAGACTCCGGATGGCAAGTCCATGCCATGCCTGCGGTAGAACCTCCACAGACCACAGCCCCCACGATGCCAAAGTCACCAGGCCAGCGATCGGAGCACTCATTTCTGGGAACATCCGGCAATGGTTCACCCCGCACTGCGATGGAAAAGTCCACGCTGCGCCCGCTGCTGATGCTTTGGGCCCGACTCCGGGAAAGGCCGCTCCATTCCAAGCTGTCAGGCCGTGAGAGGGGAGGCAGAGAAGCAAAATGTAAAAAGTCGCCTCTCTGTCGAGGAAGCGATTGAAAAAACAGTTTCCCCCTTTTCCCCCCACCACCCCTCACACAAGACATACCGAGAGACACCCAAAACAAACACTTAGACATATTAAAAAAACAAAAATGTCGAAATGACGAACACGCTATATAGTCTAGTATATTGTAAATAGCTGCGGTCCCAGCACTGAGCCCTTGCGGTACCCCACTAGTCACTGCCTGCCATTCTGAAAGGGACCCGTTAATCACTACCCTTTGTTTCCTGTCTGCCAACCAATTTTCTATCCTTGTCAGCACCCTACCCCCAATGCCATGTGCTCCAATTTTACCCACTAATCGCCTATGTGGGACATCAAATGCTTTCTGAAAGTCCAGGTACACTACATCCACTGGCTCTCCCTGTTTCAGCTCGGCTTCTCCCTGTAGCAGGCAGTTCCCACTGGATCAGGTCATTCTCGAGTCTCTGCCTTGAATTCCTGGGCCAGGCTGACATGATTGTTGAGATAATATTCAAGACTTTCATGTGTACGGCTCTCTATGGCCTGATACAGAATCTGATATGTGATTATTTTAAAGATATTGCAAGGAAACAAATCCTTCGGCTCACCGAGTCCATGCTAACCATCGAACATCCATTCACACAAGTTCTATGTTATTCCGCTTTTACATCCACTCCAATACACACTTGGGGCAATTTACAGAGGACAATTTTTTTATTTTTATTTATTTTGTTATTTATTAGAAGGAAATGTACAAGAGTAGAACAAATGGCATATAAAATTATACAGTTAATGTACAGCTTCAATTTTAACTTTTTAGCTTTAAAATAATGGAAACAAAAAGAGAAAGAACAAGAGAGAGAAAAAGTGAGAGGTGTAAAGATGGGACCCCTAGACTACCAAAGTAGTGTAGCCAAAGAGTGGATAAAAGAAAGAAAGAAAAAAAAGAAAAAGAGAGAAAAAAGTGGTGATATACCTGCCTCTCGTCGCCCCCCCCCCCCCCACCCACCTCACCTAACCCATAGTTGGATTTAAAATCCAAAGTTGTGTTGCACCATACTATCCTTGTAAGAATTCGGTGAAGGGTGTCCATGTCTTGGAAAAATGATCTGGTTTTTCTGCCAAGACAAGTCTAATATTTTCAAGATGCAGTGTCTCGGACATGTTTGTAATCTGCATCTTAACAGTAGGGACTGATGTGTGTTTCCAAAATTTAAGTATTAGTTTTTTCGCCGTTATCAGGCCATAATTAAGGAAACGTCTTTGAAATAATGTTAGCTCAGAACAAGCTTCTGACGTTCAAAGTCGGGGTCCTATTTTATTTTAAGTGTTTTAGGAAAAATTTCAAAAATTCCTCTCCAGAAATTATGTAACTTTATACAAGAGGCAAAGGAATGGGTTATAGTTGCTTCCTGAAGGAGACATTTATCACAAATAGGAGAAACATTTGGGAAGATCTTATTCAATTTAGACTTTGAATAATAGAGTCTATGCAGTATTTTAAGTTATATTAGCGAATGCCTAACGTTAAGAGAACAGTTGTGTATATATAGAAGGCTTTCCTCCCATCTGTCTTTTAAAATTTAGGCCGAGTTCATCTTCCCAAGCTCTTCTAATTACTTCTGACGATGGGGTTTGTATATTTAAAAGGGTATTATAAAGGTATGATATTAACTTGTTTGAATCCGAGTTTCTATTCATACATTCGTCTAATGTGTCTGGAACCATATATTGATAGTCTTGGGTATATGATTTCAGATAGTCTCGTATTTGAAGATATCTAAAGTATTGGCTACTTTTCAGATGATATTTCGACTGTAATTCTTGAAATGAGAGAAGAGTTCCCATCTCATAAAGATCTCCCAATTTTTTAATTCCTAACCTTTCCCAGTGTGTGAACGTCTTGTCTAAGATAGACGGCTTGAACGAGGGGTTGTTGGCAATTGGTGAGAGACGAGATCAATTTCTCAGTTTATGGGTTGACTTCACTTGTTTCCAGATTCGTAGGGTACTATGGATAATCGGATTTTTCCCATATAGTGTTTTCTTCAGATTTATCGGAGAGAGAAGAATCGCGCCTATATTAAAAGGCAAACAATCTTCTCTCTCCATTATTAACCATTTTACCTGTTGGCATGTGTTGTCCATCCAATAGATTACATTTTTGATATTCGTTGCCCAGTAATAGTACAAAAAATTGGGGAGAGCCAATCCGCCAATTTCTTTAGGTTTACATAGATGTCGTTTATGGATTCTGTGTGTTTTATAATCCCAAATAAAGTTTGTGATCAGAGAATCGAGTTAAAAAAATAATAATTTAGAGAGATAAATAAGTACAGGATTTGTGGGAGGAAGATCATCTTTATGGCGTTTATTCAGCCTATGAGAGACATCGGAAGCATTTTCCAAAATTGAATAAGGGAATTTAGTTTGGTAATTAATGGAGGAAAGTTTGCTTGAAATAGAGAAGTGTATTTTCTAGTTACGTGAACTCCATGATATTTAAATTTTTCCTTAGCAATTC
Source organism: Malacoraja senta (assembly GCA_038087875.1). Taxonomy (NCBI): domain Eukaryota; kingdom Metazoa; phylum Chordata; class Chondrichthyes; order Rajiformes; family Rajidae; genus Malacoraja; species Malacoraja senta. The sequence continues at coordinate 55,734 of JAXLNO010005853.1, forward strand.
TAAAAGGGAATTTTAGAAGGTGTGTCGGATCTTGGGGCTTTATTGACATAATTTCACTTATGTTCCAGTTTATTCTATATCCTGAAAAGGAACCGAATTCTTGTATAGGGTTTAGTTTGTTTGGAATGCTAACTTGGGAATGGGTGATATATAGTAATACATCATCTGCATATAATGATATTTTTTTATTAGAATATTTAGTATTATATCCGTGAATATTTGGATGTACTCTTATACTTTCTGCTAAAGGTTCAATCGCAAGGGCAAATAACAGGGGTGATAATGCACACCCTTGTCTATTGCCCCTGGATAGCTGAAATTTAGATGAGAGTATTTGGTTAGTCAGTATTCTGGCAGTCGATTTGTCATATAACAACTTTATCCATGAACTTTATCCATACAGAGGACAATTTAAACAACAAACCCGTTTGTCTCTGGGATGTGGGAGAAAATCCACATGTTCATAGGGAGAAGGTGCAAACTCTACACAGATAGAATCCGAGTTCAGGATTGAACCAGGTTATCTTGCGCTCTGAAGCAGTAGCTCCACCAGATGAACCAGTGTGCTGTCTTTCAAGAAGATGTTTCTCATCCCTTTCCCCTGTTGAGAGTAGAAGGAAAGAGAACAGCTCCAGATGTGGATTTGAGAATAGTGCAGGACAATGGAATATCAGCTATATTTTCATCAAAGGTGAAGCAGGTTTGACTTGTCTAGCTATTAGTTTGACTCATGACTATTTTCTCGTGTTTGTAAAAGGAAAATCGGTCTGCTATTTTTAAAACCAGTAACCTGAAGAATTCTTCCCTTTAAAAAAAAATCAAAATCTTATTATTTTGTTTTCAAGACATAACAAAGTGCAAAGTTGTCCATTTGTTACAGACAGAGTGTACGAAAAGAATAGATAAAAAAACAACTTATGCCAACATATAACGAGACAACAATGAAAACCCCCCCCCAAAAAACGAGATACCAAAAATAATCACTCCCCAGTCACTGCCAGTGAGCATATGCAAATATCAGCCTGTCACAACAATAATCCACGATAAGTCAATGGATAGACTGTTAAGCTGTTAAACTGTACTTGATGATCAAGCATTTGCAAAACATGGAATGCATTTAAAAAAGGTCCCCGCGCTTTCTGAAACCTTCCATTAGGCTTACATGCCATGAGTGACTGAACTGTGAGTCCACAAGCCGTGAGTGACTGAACTGTGAGTCCACAAGCCGTGAGTGACTGAACTGTGATTCCGCAAGCCGTGAGTGACTGAACTGTGATTCTGCAAGCCGTGAGTGACTGAACTGTGAGTCTGCAAGCCGTGAGTGACTGAACTGTGAGTCCGCAAGCCATGGGTGACTGAACTGTGAGTCCGCAAGCTGTGAGTGACTGAACAGTGAGTCCGCAAGCCATGAGTGACTGAACTGTGAGTGCGCAGGCCGTGAGATTGAACTGCGAGTCCGCAAGCCGTGAGTGACTGAACTGTGTGTCCGCAAGCCGTGGCTGAGTGAACTGTGAGTCCGCAAGCTGTGGATGAGTGAATTGTGAATCCGCAAGTCGTGGCTGAGTGAACTGTGAGTTCGCAAGCCATGACTGAGTGAACTGTGAGTCCGCAAGCAGTGGCTGAGTGAACTGTGAGTCCGCAAGCCGTGGCTGAGTGAACTATGAGTCCGCAAGCCGTGGCTGAGTGACCTGTGAGTCCGCAAGCCGTGGCTGAGTGAACTGTGAGTCCGCAAGCCCTAGCTGAGTGAATTGTGATTCCAGAAGCTGTGGCTGTGTGAACTGTAAGTCCGCAAGTTGTGGCTGAGTGAACTGTGAGTCCGCAAGTTGTGAGTGAGTGAACTGTGAGTCCATAAGGCTCACCACCCCTGCCCACACACCCCCAACCCCCTCCCCTCACACATCACCCCCCCGCCTCCAGCAGCAGGCCACGGCAGCGGTAGGCCATGGCAGCCCTCTGGAAACCAGTCACTTTGGTCCACAACACCCATACTAGTCCTCCAGAAAGCACCCCCTCACTGGCCTCTGCCTGAAGCCGACCCCTCCCCCGGCTGCAGGATGCTCCCCCCTCCCCATCGACCCCCAACAACCCCGTCTGAAGCCGTGCCCATCCCCAGGCTGCAGGATGCTCCCCGACCGGCCCCCGATAGCCCCCGCCTGGAGCCGACGCCATCCCCAGCTGCAGAACGCAACAAGAGATGCAACAAGAAAGAATGTACTGAATAAATCTCCTCTTTAACATATAAATTGTTGTTATATTTTAAGAGTTATTCACATTTTAAGCTTTAATAAATCCCTTTTCCACTTGCCGTGCCCGTCAGCTGCACCTGCACAGTAATACCTGTGTTATCTACGTCACAATGGGAACCCAATGGGAGGGAATGACTGCGCCTCCGGAGAGCCTCTAAGAGTGGATGGGGAGGGGGGGTTTGAGGGGGGGATGGAGTGAGTGCATGGGGGGGTGGGAAGGGCAAGGGGCGGAGTGGGGGGGTGAGGGGAGGAGGCGGTCAGCTGTCCCTGCGCAGTTGGGGGCTATGCATGAGTGGTGGAATATTGGAATTGGTGGAGAGGTGGAATATTGCGTTGGGGGACCAGCCCTCCCGTGTGAGAATAGGACCTAAAGGGTCCCAGTTAGTCTAGTAAGGTCATAAATTCCTAAGGGAAAGGAGCTGAATTAGGCAATTTGGCCCATCAATTCTACTCCCCCATTCAATCATGGCTGATCTATCTCTCCCTGCTCACCCCATTCTCCTGCCTTCTCCCCATAACCTCTGACACCTGTACTAATCAAGAATTTATCTATCTTGGCCTTAAAAATATCCATTGACAGCCTCCGCAACCTTCTGTTGCAAAGAATTCCACAGATTCACCACCCTCTGACTATAAAAATTCCTCCTCATCTCCTTCCTAAAGGAATATCCTTTAGTTCTGAAGCTATGATCTCTAGTCCTGGACTCTCTCACTATTGGAAACATCCTCCCCACATCCATTCTGTCCAAGCCTTTCATTATTCTGTTTGTTCCAATGATGGTCCCCCCCTCATTCTTCTAAACTCCAGCGAGTACAGGCCCAATGCGTCAAATGCTCATCATATGTTAACCTATTAATTCCTGGGATCATTCTTGTAAACCTATCATGTGTTAAGCAAAAAAGCAGTCGGCAAAAAAGACTATACATGATCAAGCCGTTCACAGTGTACAAATGCAGGAGAAAGGGAATAACCTTTAGTGCAAGGTAAATTCCAGTAAAGTCCAATAAAAGATAGTTCTAGAGTCTCTAATGAGGTTGATGGTAGGTCAAGACTGCTCCCTTGTTTGCGATATTTCTACACACAGTGTACATGGTTTCCTCATGGTCAGTACAGACTCAGTGGGCCGAAGGGCCTGTTTCTACCGGACATTACCTAGCTTTGTTAAAAAACCTATAATCAGCGGAGCTACAAATCTGCCACTCCCGGTGCGTGCGATTTCGGAATCTTTGGGGGGGGGGCGGGATTAAAATGCAGGTTTGTCTTGGTTGTCGGAGAGGGATTTCCTCGGGCTGCTAGCTGAAGAAGAAAAATCGTTCGCCCTTCCGTTCGCGGGTTTAATAAAAATAATTGCTGCACCATTGCGTCGCTGTATTAAACTTAAACGCGACTAAAAAAGCCTTCACCGTCTTCAACATCACTGATCGCAAGTGCAGGACAAAACAAAAGGTATGTCGTAAATTTAACATATTATTTTGATTTTTGGTGTGACTTTATTTTTATCTTATGAGGCAAAAATGTTATTTAGGCCCCCATACGAATCGGCCATGTCTTGCCTGCCGATATGGGCTTAACATTTACAGCAACGGCAACATGATCAATATTTTCACACTAAATATCCACAACAGTTTTAGTCAGATGTATTGTGCAAAAAATAATTATTTTATCTTGAGAGTGGATGTTTCTGGATTAATTTATGGGAATTAAACATTAAATTCCTCCATTTGCATATAAATTCAGGACAAAGTGAGATTTAAAAATCATGTTATATTGTGAACGTGTGTGAATGGGATCAGTTTGTTATTTGTTATTTGGATACTTAGGCTATTTGAAAAAATTAGCCTTTTCTTAAGAAATGGATAAATGTTTAGATCGAATAATTGAATTTAGATGAATGTAATTGATTAGATGTATTAATTGTTTGAATTTTTTGTTGGGTATTTACTATTTGTTTTAGCGTTTAACGTTATCATTTCTTCCTTTTTTTCTAAAAATGAAAATTATAACTTGTTTCTTTCTTTCTTTTAAAATCTTTTTATTAATTTTTTTCAACCAAAAAAAAAATAATAATAATAATGATAAACATAACAGTGATATTGATCCATAGGGATCAGGGTTACATTAATAACAAGTATAACCTGAGTATGAGCAGTGTCAAAATACACATTGAGTATAGACCTCAAAGTAAAGAGAAAAACAAAACCCCCTAAACTAAAATAAGCAAAACTAAATCTGGGCTGCAAAGAATTTCAACAATTTAAGTCCCTGTTTGTTGCCAAGTCCGTTCCACCGTATAAAGGTAAAATAATTATTATAACGGTTGGAGAGGGAACAATTTATAATGTGTGAAAATGTTCAATAACGCTCCCCCAAGTCCTATCAAATTTAACCAAGGGTTCAAAATGTCACTCCTAATTTTTTCTAAATTTAAACATGATATCGTTTCAGAATTCCAATGGAGTGTGGTAGGAGGATTAGAGTCTTTCCATTTAAATAAAATAGATCTTCTGGCAATTAATGTAGTAAAAGCAATCAGTCGATGGGCGGAATGGGACAGATAAGTAGAATCTAACATTGGTAGCCCAGAAATTGCAGTAATAGGATGAGGTTTCTGTTAATGCTGTTCAGTGTTTTTTTTTCCTTTACATTATATACAGATGTCTCCGAAGAAGACCAAAATTGTCAGTCCAAATGCCCAGCAAAAGAGACTGATTTAGACAGCATTCGCAGAGATTACCCAAATTTGGACTACTGCAAATGTGATGATCTACAGAACATTCTTAATGGGAATGGGCAGAAAGGCATGTCATGTGTGGTTTGAAGAGCAAAAACCTGTAGTTTACAATGCCAAAATAGAAAAGTTGAGGAAAAACAAGGTGTGCAGAGTTGCTTATTGGTTACAATGTGAGGAGTATGATGATGATGCTACTGATTATCTTTGCCTTCCATCACAGTGAGGAGGTGTTGGAGACTCACTGTGATGGATGTTTATGTAAACTGTGTTAAGTGTGGGTCTTGGTTTTTTTTTGTAATGTGTTAAAAAACTGTAGTAATGATATTTCGTTCAAGCCTAGGCTTGAATGACAATAAATAGCATTCAATTCAATTCAATTCAATTATGATAAGCCAATGTACCAGCTAGCAACTGATCTTCTCCATAAAGACTTGGTCTATTGCTAGAAATTGTAATTTATTTACCTATCTGTTATGGACTTACAGCATATAATACAATAATATTAAAGTTCTGATCTTGAGAATATCACATTATTGAATTTTCAAGACAGTCTGGGTGTTTATTACTATTTCCGTCACTACGGTCAATTTTGTAATTAGCTATAATTAGGTAACTAACTAATTATATGCTTTCATTTCAGGTCATCGAAGTAAGATTTCATATTTGTTTCTGAATGCTTCAATCTATAATAACTGAAATTTTCATTCAGTTGTCTTAATGTTTAAGAAAGTTATGGGCTTTTGACTGTCCTCGATCACAGCTTTTGTGTTGAGTCAATGGAAAAGCAATAGGGAACAAGATGCTAATTTCCGAGTATGAAAATTACCATAACTTTTTTAATACTGAAAATATGAAAGTGAATTAGATATCAAATTAAGTTCTTTTTATGCTTTATCTGATGGGATAAATTACAGGCTTGATTTTTTAAATCTCAAAATGTTGTAACATTCCTACATTACCAGGATGATCATTGATAACAGTGAGACATCGACTCACGTGTGTAGGGAGGAAGTGGAGATCGCTGCCGGGGAGAAGGTTGCGAGCTCCACCGACAGCTCAGGAGGCCGGGACCCGATCCCGGGGTCCCCGGGCCTGACAGGCAGCGGCGGCAGCGGCTTCACTCGCGGTGCTTCGGCCCGTCCCCGGCGACCTGCCCCGCTGATCGCCTCACCGGCCGTCGCCCATCCCCCTCGGAAACCCACCGGCTCTCTCCTGTCCTCCTTCCTTCCCGCCGAGGGTGGCCGCTCCTCACCGCCACTCGGCCCATCGCTCCCCTCCGCGCCCACGCAATGCCAACGGTCACGGGTACAAAATGGCGCCGGTGTCTTCTCGCCCAGAACCGCCGGAGAGGGTGAGGATTATGGAGAGGAGATGGGTGGTATTATGATGGGAGGAGACAGGTGATATAAAGAGAGGAGATGGGTGGTATTATGATTGGAATAGACAGGTGGTATTATGATGGGAGGGTACGGGTTTGGTGGGTTCGTGAGGGGAGGAGAGCTTCCGTGAGCGAACGGGAGAGGTTAAGTTTATTCCTTGGAGCGCAGGAGGATATGGGATGATCTTATAGAGGTGTACAAAATCATGAGAGGAATAGATCGAGTAGACACACAGAGTCTCTTGCCCAGAGTAGGGGAGTCGAGGACCAGAGGACACACGTTTAAGGTGAAGGTGAAAAGATTTAATAGGAATCTGAGGGGTAACTTTTTCGCACAAAGTATGGACGAGCTGCCATAGGAGGTAGTTGAGGCAGGGACTGTCCTAACGTTTAATAAACATTTAGATAGTCACATGGATAGGACAGGTTTGAGTCCAAATGCAGGCAGGTGGAACTTGTGTAGCTGGGACATGTTGGCCGTTGTGTGGGCAAGTTGGGCCGGAGCCAACATGCCATTCGCTTTCTTCACTGCCTGCTGAACCTGCATGCTTACTTTCATAGACTGATGTACAAGAACCCCCAGATCCCGTTGTACTTCCCCTTTTCCTAACTTGATGCCATTTAGATAGTAATCTGCCTTCCTGTTTTTGCTACCAAAGTGGATAACCTCACATTTATCCGCATTAAACTTCATCTGCCATGCATCTGCCCACTCCCCCAACCTGTCCATGTCACCCTGCATTCTCATAGCATCCTCCTCACAGTTCACACTGCCACCCAGCTTTGTGTCATCTGCAAATTTGCTAATGTTACTTTGAATCCCTTCATCCAAATGGGAAAAGGTGAAGATACAAAGTTTTATTGAGCAGCATGGGGGTAATTGTGAAATGTTCACAGTTCCTTCAGCACTTGTTCACACATTTCTACCGTAGATCAGATCCACCCTCGTTCTGGACATACCATCTGATAGATCTATTCCATTCACCCTTGGTGTGTCCGCGGGACAGCTCTTTGAACACCTCCTCGTATAGTGACCTACGAACAGCCAGCAGACCTCTGTCTCCCATTCCATAACACATCTCATGAATTTCCACGAAAACCACCAACCTGACAATTCCCCAAACCCATACTGCCTGTTCCACCAGGGGTGGCGCACGATTGGCAGCCCTGCCAACAGTCTTGTCTGTTTTTTCCGACCTTTTTTAAATTTTTAGTGTGTTTTATAAGTTGTGTAAATGTTCTCCGGTTTGTTATATGTGGTGGGAGGGGGAGGGGGGAGGGGGAAGTCTCTTACCTCGCCGGAGTTACGATGATGTCCGGGTCGTACCCCCGGTTGCACTTCGGCCTAATATCAATGGACCTGGAGGCCTCCTCGGATAGACTTTGGAGCCCCTCCGCAGGATGTGGACTTAACATCGAAGCTGAACCCTTGCCTGGGATTGTTCCAATCGCATCCTGCGGACTTTACCATCGAGCTCGCAGTCGCGCGAGAGGCAGTGTCGGGAGCTCCAACGATGCAGAGGTTCGACAAGCCCCAACCCGGGGATCCAATCGCTGCCGCGGGGGTGATGACATCCACCCGATGCATGAGCTGATGATGCGGAGGCCACAAATGCCGCCGGCTACTGTAGTCAAGATCGTCCCGGCAAAGAAGGGCTCGAGGCCCCGAACCGCAGGAGAGCAAATATGGGAAGAGATTGAACTTTCTTTTGCCTTCCATCACAGTGAGGAATGTGGAGGAGGAACTGTGGTGGATATTTATGTTAAAATGTATTTTGTGTGTCCATTGCTTTTTATTTGTATGACTGACTTGACAAATGAAATTCTTCGTATGTTGCAAAACATACTTGGCTAATAAAGTATTATTGTGATTGATTGCAATTGATCTCCTGGAGTGGAAAGCCTCTTCTTGAGATGATTTCAAGATGGGTGATTTCCACTCTAGGAGATCTGGGATGTCCTCCTTTTAGAGGAAACGCAGTTGCCCCCCAAATTCCACAACACCCTACAGTTGTGGATGATGCCCTCACCTGTGTCTCCTCCATTCGTACAGCTCCCCCCCCCCCTCCCTTCCTCCAGGCAGAACAGGTTTAGAGTTCCCCTGGACCTTATCTTTTACCCCACCAGCCTCCACATCCACGAGAACATTTTATGATATTTCCACCAACTTCAACGCGATGCCCACCCCAGGTATTATCTTCATGTCGCTTCCCATTTCTGCCTTGACAAGAGACCACTTTGCCCCTGCACCCAGGTGCACTTATCCCTCCCACTCACGTCTCCCTTGCCACTGCCACTTTCCCCTGTCACTGCAAAATGCACTGGACGCAAAGGCCTCAAATTTCACATCTACTGCAACGTTTCCTGAAGGTTTGCAAGTGTCAAATGCAACAAATGGTGTTTGAGAGAAATAAACAAACTACACACCAGTTAGCCTCACACAATTAGCATTTATTTTGCTAGAATCTATACGTGATAACTGCACACTTTGAAAGTTTCAAGGGATTAGATAAAATCAATTTGTATTTTAATGAATATAGGAACAGTACAGCACAGGAACAGGCCCTTCCGCCCATCATGACCCTACCAATTTTGATGGCTGGTAAACTAACCTCTTCTGCCTACATGTGATCCACATGCCCCCCTTCCCTGTATACCCATGTGTCTATCTAATTGCCTCTACAATGCCCTATCGTATCTGATTCCACTAAACCTGGCAGGGCATTCCAGGCCCCATCACTCCATGTAGAAAAAAACCTGCCCCTCATATTAAAACTATACCCTCTAGTCTTTGTCATTTCTACCTGGGGAAAAGGTTTTGACTGTCTACCTAATCTCTGCTTCTCATAGTTTTTTATACTTCTATCAGATTTTCCCTCAATATCCGACTCTCCAGAGAAAACAATCCAAGTATGTTCAACCTCTCCTCAGAGCTCATACTTTCTAATCCTGGTAAACCTTTTCTGCACCCTCTCAAAAGAGCTTCCACATGCTTCCTGTACTGGGGCTATCAGAACTGCACACATTTTTATTTATTCATGGTTTGACAAACCTGCTCGGAGTTTTTTTCCAAGTATGTAATTGGTAGGAAAATATGAGTAGGTGCAGTGTAGTTGCATGTTCAGAAGATCTTTAATCAAATACCACATTGAGGTAGGTATGCAAAATTCAAGCACTGATATTGGAGGAATGAAATCTAATAGGAACCAGTGGGCCGTAGAATGAGGGTGATGGTGTTAAGATATGTGGAAGACAGTTAGGAAAAGGTTTGCATTCACACACCAATCAAATAATAACTTGCCGTTTCATTTCCCCCTAAAATTGGGTACGTGTACATGAAACACAAGAGACTTGCGTGCAGGTATTGTAAGCAGTTGTAAAGACAAATGGAATGCTGTTTTTTATTGCACAAGATGAGTGTATGAAAGAAAGGATGTTTTAATGCAACATTACAGGGTACAGTTCCCCCCATCATACTAATTCAGCTAATTTTTTACCCACTCACTTAAACCATCTATATGTCTGTGCCGGCCCATTGTGTCCTCATCACTTACTAACCCACCTATCTTTGCATCGTCAGACAGCATCTCTGCAGTACTTTTGGTGCTTTCATCCTTTGTTTGCTTCGGATACTCTGTTCCTTTTATATACTTGCAGAAGCTCCTTTTATCCGTTTTATATTTAACAATTTTCTCCATCAATCCTGTCCTCATAATTTTTTATGATGTTTACTTCTGTCTTACAATCTCCCAATCCTCTTATAAATAATCTTCTCAATATTACTGTTGGCATTTTCTTTCATTTTGAAACTACTTTAGCCAACTGCATCACTCCATTGTAAATGCCTTAATTAAAGTTTAGCAAACCGGCTTCAGACACAAGTGAACTGGGTACCAGATTCTTCAATGTAGTCATCCCTCTTTACCAGGAGATCTCATCTCATGTTACAAGACGTGCCCAATCCTTGAACCCAACCACCAGTCCAATTTGGGTAAAGCCCATATTCCGGCTGTTCCGGTAATGGAAATTCTCCCGTGCAGAATTCACAAATCACCAGTGAAAAATTTGAGATGCAGAATAAAATATGCACTCTTGGAATTAGTGCGAAAAATATATTATGTGGTTTCAGCTCACACGTAACGCTCCATAATGCAGGGGACACCTGTGATCCACAAGGAAAAGGGAATGTCTCTCCTGAGTGCAAAGGATACTCAATGGGTCAGGCGGCATCTGTGCAGAGAGAAAGAGTTCATGCTACTGATTGAATATCTGAGACAATAAAAAAGATTGTTGGTGCAGAAAGAGTGAGATAGAGAGAGAGGGACAGCGACAAAGGAATGTCTTATGGGGAGAGGCCTGGTTTCCATAGTAATAAATGATTGACAAAGCTATCTGGGCATTTAGAAAGAGACCATGTAGAAACTGCAAATGCAAGCCAGAGCTACAGGAGATGGCCACTGATCAGGCCGTGCCCGTAGAGGGAGGAAAATGTTCATAATGCAGATGGATTATCTACAACACAGCTGACCAGCTTTGACACAGACAGAGAAAGTGAGCACACCGATATTGTTGATTGCAGAGTCTAGCCTGGAAAGCTACACCATGCACTGTTCCGAGTAGTAAATGGTTGAATGGCATGGAAGAGCAGATGATGGAGTCGCAAAGGGAATGGTCCCCTCAGGATGCTGAAAGTGTAGGCAGGTGGAAGATGTGTCTGTTGGTGTACCCGCACCGATGGTAACAGAAGCTATAAAGGTTGATCCACTGAATGCAGAGACTAGTGGGTGGGAAATGAGGATCAGGGAAATACTATTCTTGCTCTGCCTTGGGGAAAGAATTAGCAAAGAAGTTCATGAAAACGATTCAAAGCTGCCAAGGGTCTGTCAGTTAATGTAGAGATTAAACCATGGTTTAAGATGAAGGAAGACAGCTAAGAGGAATGTGAAATTTGAGTTCTATGTGGATGCAGGAATCTGCAGCAATGCAGTTGCAAATGTATCAGATACACCACTGAGGGAGGGGCCGCTGAGTGGGACTGATGTGAGGACAGCTCCATGTACCCCACAGACACATGGTCATAGCTGCGGGAATGTAGCATTGTTTCTCTCCGAAGTTACACTGCCTGATCCACATCACCAGAACCTGCCACTGTCACTGGAGATGCAGCATCCCTCCTGTTGACACCGGCAATGGAGCTGAGATGGTGACGTTCACCTCTCTTCAACCAGCAGAAAGTGAGGCCAATTATAAGAAAATAGACCGCATAAATGGCAGCCCGAATGGCCAACGCTCTTAGTCCATCCTCGAATAGGCGGATCACACGCGTGTCTATCTGGTGTTCATTCACAGCCACACACGTGTATTTCCCTGGCAGCCTGGGGTGAAGCAGCTTTCCCACAGTCAGTAGTTCCTCTGGATGATGCGTGACTGTCGTCTCACTACTGTTCCCGGGCAGTGTGATGTTCCCTGGGCCGATCCACGTGATGTTTGCAGGGGGCTTCCCTTCAGCCCTGCACACAAGGGTGTGTTCTCCAGTTACATTGTCGTTCACAACAGACAGCTCCAGGATGGTGGCTGGGACTTGGAGAAGGAAAAATATCAATTAAATTCATTGAATTAATCACTGTTGATGGTGTGTGCGGATAGAGTCCATCTGAATGGGGATTGGAAGAACACACCTAGGAGACTGCAGTGAAATATTTGCAGATATGATAGTGTCTTTGAGAAGCACATGGATCTACTGGGAATGGAGGGATATGGATCATGTGTCGGCAGATGATATTAGTTTAACTTACAGTACCATTATATTCTGCACAGATATTGAGGGCCAAAGGGCCTGTTCCTGTGCTGTACTGTTCTATGTAATAATCAGTGAGAGAACATACAGGTTCCTGGAGTCAATGTGAATGAAAGAGACGGATGCAAATACCCCAGGGCAGTCTGTGGATCTTTGCAACACAGACCATGCCACAGACACAGGGACTGGAGGTTCAGCAGGTGAATGTGGTTCTGAATCTCTGATCCTGCTGCAGGGAGCTCCGTGCATCCTGGCAGGAATCAGCACTGTTTTCCAACCACTAGGGGCAGTGCTGAGCAAGGGAAGCCCAGGGCAAGGAATGGAACCTACAATGGATTGGGTCGATCTCGGCTCCAGCTGTCAGTGGATCTCATGTCCTCTTACAGTTGTTAATGTGATTTTATCGTTCACAGCACAACACAGACAGATCTTTCCTTACCCACAACCTCCAGTTTCATCTCATCCTGAGTCACCGTCTCCTGTGTGGAATTCCTGACCCAAACGTAACAGAAATAGTCACTGCTGTCGTTCAGTCTGAGCTCCTTCACTCTGATAGAGGCGTCTCCCTGGTCTAGTTTTCCCACCAGCTCATATCGACCTCCTCCCTTTACAGTGGCAGTGTAGGGAGGGTTCACAGAGTGGGGGTGAGTGTGATTAAAGACTGTGGACTCTTCCCGTGGATTCCCCTTCATCCAGCGGACAGTGATGGGGCTGGGATTCTTGTTCAAGTTGCTGAAGAAGCAGGGCAGTGTGGCTGAATCTCTTCTCTTCCCAATCACCATGGATGTGTTCTTCTTTCCATCTTGTATAGAGAAAAGTTCTATTTAACAATTTATTCCACATGGTTTATAAAAATACATCACCCATGCCTGTGGCTTTGATTCTCCATCCCACTCCCACTCTGATCTGTCTGTCTCAGACCTCCTGCACTGTTCTAATGAGGCCCAATCTCAAGTAACAGCACCTCATCTTCTGTCTGGGCAGCATGAAGCCTTTGTGCTAACATTTAAAGCAACAATTTTAATAACTTGCTTAAGAGCCAGTCCAACATACGCGATTTTGTAGGTGACTACAGGTGACTGGGTAGTCACCACACGGTCGCCGGGTGTCACCTGTATGGTTGTGAGTCGTCTCCTTAAGTCGCCCAAAGAGCCGTAGCATTTTTCTGGTCACCGCTGCATTTTGAAATGGTGAAAACCTTTCGGCGACACTCGGCGACCTTGGGCTTGTCGTAGCTTGTCTTCTCCTGACGTTGATGCTGTCGTAGGTTGTCACCAGGATAACGTATGTTGTCGCCAGGATAACGTAGGTTGTCGCCGGTGCTGACCTCAATTCAATTGGCGACTACCTACGTCAACCTACGTCAACCGGCGACAGGTACCGGCGTCAAGAGAAGTCTTCAGTTGTCTTCAGTTGTCACCAAAGTGGGACAGGCCCTTTACTGTTTGTATAAGAACTGGCCAGAACTGCCTCAGAAGTCAATAGTACCTGACCCATACCACCATAACCATAGGCTGATGACAATATCACTGGAGATGCCACAAGACTCCCGTCAACACCAACATTGGAGATGAGACAGTGACGTTCACCTCTGTTCAAACATGAGAAAGTGAAGCCAATTGCAAGAGTACAGTCCACATAAGTGGCAGCTCAAATATCAAACCCACTCATGGGCTGTAGTGTGCTTATTGAAAATGCAAGAGTATCATGAGGAGGGCAGATAAACGTAGAACTGCCGAAAGATTCTGCAATTTTTAATCTAAATACAGATATAGGCAGAGAAATGGCAGATGGAGTTTGATCTGAACATGTGTGAAGTGTTGACTTTGGGAGGTTGAATGCAAGTGGAAAGTAGACAAGGGCAAGACCCTTAAAACCACTGATGTACAGAAAAATATTGGGATCCAATTCCATAACTCCCTGAAAATGGCAACATGTTAAAAACGTGTACAGTATTCTTGTTTAATTGGTCAAGGTACTGAATACAAGATGTGTAGGAAGGAACTGCAGATGCTGGTTAAAACCGAAGATGGACACAAAAAGCTGGAGTAACTCAGTGGGACAGGCAGCATCTCTGGAGAGAAGGATGGGTCACGTTTTGGGTTGGGAAGAAGATACTCAACCCAAAACGTCATCCATTCCTTCTCTCCAGAGATGCTACCTGTCCCGGTGAGTTACTCCAGCTTTTAGTGTCGATCTACTGAATACAAGAGTCAGGAAGTCATGTTGTAGCTCTATACAACTTTAGTTACGACACTGGGATTATTGCATTCAGTTTTATGTGCAGTTCTCACCCATTACAGGAAGGATGTGGAGACTTTGGAAAGGGTTCAGAAGAGGTTTACCAGAATGCTGCCTGGATTAGAGGGTATTAGTTATATGAAAAGGTCGGACATACTTGAACTGCTTTCTCTGGACTGTTGAAAGTTTATAAAAATATGAAAGACATGGATAGGAGAGAGAGTCAGAACCTTTTGCCTGTGGCAGAAATGTCAATGAATAGACGGTATTGTGATAAGGACAGAAGGGAAAAGATGAAAGGAGATATGTGGGGAAAGTTATTGTTTACACAGAGGGTGGTGGGTGCCAGGAAAATACTGCTAGGGGTGGAGGTGGAGGCAGCTACGATAGTGGAGTTTTAGAGGCTTTTTGAAATGCAGGTAATGGAAGAAATGTATCACCTGCAGGTAGACGAGATCAACGTAGCATCATGTTCGGTACAGACATTGCGGGCCAAAGGGCCTGTTCCTGTGCTGGTCTACGCTGTCACTGGGAGCTCATTCCTCTTAAGGTTGTTCAATATGATATTATCGTTTTCAGCATAACATACGTTTCCTTACCCACAACCAGCAGTTTCATCTCATCCTGAGTCACAGTCGTCAACGTTGAAGTCCTGACATAAACATGACAGGAGTAATCACTGGCGTCACCCAGTTTGAGTCCCTTCACTCTGATGGAGGCATCTCCCTGCTCAAGGTTTCCCACCAGCTCATATCGATCTTCTTCATTTACATTTTCAGGAATGCGATGTCCTGCTGGGCGGGGAGAAGTGTGACGAAAGACAACAGACCATTTAGGTGGATTCCCCTTCATCCAGCTGATGGTGATGG
Organism: Malacoraja senta; assembly: GCA_038087875.1. Taxonomy (NCBI): domain Eukaryota; kingdom Metazoa; phylum Chordata; class Chondrichthyes; order Rajiformes; family Rajidae; genus Malacoraja; species Malacoraja senta. The sequence goes on from JAXLNO010005853.1 coordinate 70,997, forward strand.
GGCTGGGATTCCTGTTTGAGGGACTGAAGGAGCAGGGCAGTGTGGCAGTCGCACCCTTCCTTCCAATCACTATGGATGCTCTGTCATTATCACCTTGCATAGAGAAGAGTTTTAAAGTGTGAATATGATTTAGTATTTGAATACAATAAGCACACGGTCTTTATCAATAGTTCATCCATACTTGTGACTTGGATTGTCCATCCCATTCTCACTCTGATCCATCTGTTCCTGACCTCCTGCACTATTCTAATAAGGGCCAATCTCAAGTAAAGACATCTCAGCTTCAGTCTGGGCAAGATGGAGCCTTGACCTTGAAGACCAGGAACCAGAGAGGAGGATGGAGGGTGACTAAAGGAGCGGTTAACTGAATTAGGAGGGGTGGGGGGGTGGGGGTCTTAGGGTCTGCACCCGAAGCTCATCTGAGGGAGGCACGGTTCATAGGATCTTACGCGATAGGAATAGAATTAGACCATTCGGCCCATCAAGTCTACTCCGCCATTCAATCGTGGCTGATCTATTGTTCCTAACTCAATTCTCCTGCCTTCTCATAACCTCTGACACCTGCACTAATCAGGAATCTATTTATCTCTGCCTTAAATATATTCACTGACTTTGCCTCCACAGCCTTCTGTGGCAAAGAATCACATAGATTCAACCCACTCCGACGAAAGAAATTCCACCTCATCTCCTTCCTAAAAGAACGTCCTTTAATGCTGAGGCTAAAACTTCTCATCTTAGACTCTCCCACTAGTGGAAACATCCTCCCCACATCCAAGCCTTTCACTATTCTGTCTGTTTCAATGAGGTCCCCCCTCATTCTTCTAAACTCCAGTGAACATAGGCCCAGTGCTGTCAAATATTCATCTGATGTTAACCTACTCATTCCTGAGATCATTCTTGTGAACCTCCTCTGGACCCTCTCCAGAGCCAGCACATCCTTCCTCAGATATGGTGCCTAAAATTGCTCACAATATTCCAAATGTGACCTGACCAGCGCCTGAAAGAGTCTCAGCATTACATCCCTACTTTAGTATATAAGCCCTCTTGAAATAAATGCTAGCATTGCGTTTGCTTTCTTTACAACTGATTCGACTTGCAGATTAACTTTTTGGGAATCCTGCACCAGCATTCCCAAGTCGCCTTGCACCTCCGATTTCTGGAGTCTCTCTCCATTTAGAAAATAATCAACGCCTTTAATCCTATTACCAAAACACATGACTCCACACTTTTCAACACTTTTCCATCTGCCACTTCTCTGCCCACTCTCCAAACCTATCCAAGTTCTTCTGCAGAGTCCCTGCTTTCTTTGCACTACCTGCCCCTCCACCTATTTTCTTATTATCCGCAAACTTAGCCACAAAGCCTTCAATCCCCTCATCCAAATCAATAATATACAGCGTGAAGAGCAGCAGCCCCAGCACCGAGCCCTGCGGAACTCTGCTAGTAACTGGCAGCCAACCAGAAAAGGCCTGGGTAACCGAATTAGGAGTGGTGGGGAGTTTTAACTTCCGCGCCTTAATCAAATCTGCGGGAGGAACCCCCCCCACCGCACACCTCCCATGGGGAAGAAGGGCTGAAGATGGCTGTACAAGGTGAGGGTCAACATTCCAGGACAACTGGAATGGAGGCGGCGGATGCAATGGGCCTCTGTGGCCACTGCATCAAGGACTGTAAAATGGTGCAAAATGGCAACTGGTGCCCAGACTCAGTGGGTTCTTCTGTACATTATGTACTAACCGGGGGGATTGTGCTTATTGATGTAAGGTGATATTCTTACTGATCTGTATGCAAAAATGTATTTCACTGTAATTGGTACATGTGATAATAAAGAAACCATTGAACTGAAAATAGACACAAAATGCTGGAGTAATTCAGCGGGCAGGCAGCATCTCTGGATAGAATGAATGGGTGACGTTTCGGGTCGTGACTCTTCTTCAGGAGAACTGAGTCAGTATCACAGATGCTGTAGAACTCGCCAGTTCTGATAGAAACAGCGGGCAAGTCACCTGAAATTGTTCTATTCAAGGTTGACCCATTGAACCATTGAGTCAACATTGAATACAACAATTTCTGGTAACTTTCCCGTTGTTTTTTATCAGAAGTTCTACAGCAGGTTATCCATCTGTGATACTGACACAGTTCTCCTCTCTCCACTGACACTGCCTGATCTGCTGGGTGTTTCTTGCAGCTCTGACGTGCATTTTACAGCTCTGGTTTATATCTTTGTTTGTGTTCTCTGTCTCCAGTTTCCTTCCTTAATTTATCAACCAGATAATTTCATCAACAGCAAACCTAGACTCACCCTTTCAGAGATATTTCCTATTTCCGATTCACCCCTCTATACAACCTCTGCAACTTCAGCTAATTTATTTTAAGTTGCAATAATCGTCGAGAAAATAACTGATTAGTATTCCATTTTGCTTATCTTCAGTAGAACTGGTTAGTTCTGATAAAAGAGAGAAAATGTATCATCCAAAATTCTTGAATTCAATGGAGTCTGCAATGATGCAGTGAGCCCTGTTCTTCAAATTGTATTAGACCGGTTATAAGGAAGTCACAAAAAATAGTCAGAGGGGGAATTGCATGGATGATTAAAATTACAAGCAACAGGAAGCTCAGGATTAACCATGTAGATTGAATAAAAGGTTTTCCCTCGTTCCCCCACCCATCAACTGCATTTATTCCTTGGGAAAGCAGCCAACATAATCAAGGATCACTCACACCCGAGTTACTCTCTCTTCTCCCCTCCCCCATTACCAGAACCAGAGGCTGACAACAATGTCACTGGAGGTCCCATGATTCTCCCATGAACACCAGCAATGGAGATTAGACATGATGTTCACCTATGTTGAACCACTAGAAAGTGAAGTCAATCACAAGAAAGTAGACTCAATAAACGGCAGCTGAAATGATCAACCTGTCCATTCCCTCCCGCACACACAGGTATCTCCAGATACATTATCACCATCGCTCCAAGATGGTGGCTGAAGCCTAGAGAGGGATAAAAGTCAATTACATTCACTGTTATTCATTGGTGCAGGGGGAGAACCAGGAAGGGGTGAAGATTTGAAAGAGACCCAGCAGGAGAATGGAGTGCAATATTCAGAGAGGAAACAGAACGAAGCTCATTCTTCTCACCGTTGTTCAATGTGATTTTATCATTTACTCCTCAACACTGAATGTTTCCTTACCCAAAACCTGTAGTCCCGTCTCATCCTGAGTCACCTGAATATTTTTCTTCTGAGGGGATTTCCAGATCCAAACATGACAGAAATAGTTGTTGGTGTCATTCAACGTGAGTCCCCTCACTCTGATGGAGGCGACTCCCTTGTCCAGGTTTCCCACCAGCTCATATCGACCTCCTCTATTTACATTGTCAGTCCCGTGACCGCTTGTGGGGTCGGAGCGGGTATGATTAAAGACAACGGACTCTTCCCATGGAGTCCCCTTCATCCAGAGGATAGTGAACACCCTGCTCTTTGTGCTCGAGGGGCTGAAGGTGCATCTCAGTGTGGCACCACCTCCTCTCTTCCCGATCACCATGGATGCGCTGACATCACCTCGTATAGAGAATGATTTAAAATATGGACATCATTCATTGGTCGAATGCATTAACCACATTTTCTTCATCAATACTTCACCTGTGTCTGTGACCATGTAGATAGACACAAAATGCTGGAGTAACTCAGCGGATCAGGCAGCATCTCTGGAGAAAAGGAGTAGGTGATGTTTCAGAATGGAACCCTTCTTCAGACCTGAAGAAGAATCTATTCCATTTCTCCATAGATGCTGCCTGGCACGTTGTGTTACTCCAGCATGTTGTGTCTATCTTCGGTATAAATCAGCATCTGCAGTTCCTTCCTACACATCTGTGACCATGTTTCTCCATCCCACTCCCACTCTGACCCATCTGTCCCTGACCCTCCTGCGCTGCTCTAGAGCGGTGAAATGTAACTGTAAATGTAACTTCATCTTCTTTATAAATAATATGCAGAATTCTCAAATCAACTTGAATAATTGCAGGTGACCTGCTTGTATTTTTATATAACCTACAATGTTGCTAAATCATGCCTAAAACCTTGGAACATTGTGGTGTCAGTCCTGCCCCTCGCTCACCAAAACTCTAATGGCCACAACATCATAGTTCCATGCATTAATCCAAACTCTATATTCATCTGCCTTACACATAATACGCATAGCATTGAAATAAACACACTTCAGCCCATCAGTTCCATTGTGTTCATTAACCTGACCCTGCCAGCCCTTCTGATCAGTCTTAAGCTGAAGTCTACATCCCATTCAATTCCTCCACCTGCTCCAGTTCCCAACCTTCTGCCAAACTAGATTAAACCCTCCTAAGTGGCAGCAACACACCTTCCTACATGGATATTGTCGCCCCTCCAGTTAACTCTGCATTCAGACCTGATTCATTTTACAGCAATTTATGTTTTAATTCTTGATGAAGGGGAAGTTCTGTTGTCAATGTAAGTGGAGTTTAGGGTTAGGGTGAACAATATATCTAGCAGGATTGATAAGGAAGGATCCAGTGGATGTAGTATACCTCTACTACATTTTCTACTGCATGTTGTACTACATGTTCATTTTCCATCGAATGTAACAAGATTGCAGATGGAATATGAAAAGGTGGAGAAGGTGTGTGTGATAAATATTGACAGACACACACCGAGTGATAATACCTACACAGAAATGAGAGATAAGATAGTTAAACAGAACAATGCTCAAGGGTTCCATGGAACATGTGGAGAACGTACGAGACACAGTTAAATAAAACAAATGTGACACATTGAGGCAATGGTTAGTGAAGTGCGAGACGCTGGGCTCAATGATGAAAGCATGAAGTACAAGATTACGATAGCTACATTGCCATAAAACAGAACAAATCAGGAGAGAAACAGATGATTGTCAGGTTGATGGGAAAAGTTACAATAAAAAAATGTATTTTATGTTGCAGAGAAGTGGGAAGGTGGAGGAATCTGTGATAGGTTGGGGACAGGATTGTCCTGGTGATCGGCTGTTGTGGTCACTTGATTGGTAAGTGAATATGAGTAAATATAGGGGTGAAGGCTGTGTTGAACCTGTTCAACTACAAGAGATTTGTTTCCATTTCCAGTCATCACTCTCCAGGATGTCAAGGATGATAGAGGATGCATAAAAGTTCCTTCAGAGTCACCTCCAGGGTTAGACTGGAAAAGCTGGTTCAGTCTTCTTGGAAAGTCGAGATGAGATTCGATTGAAGTGGACACAATAACAACTAGTTTTGAAGACAAGGAGACAGATTTAAATTGTCATGAACATAAGCAAAAATGATGCAAAGTACATTTCATTAATCCAGGGCCTCACTGCCTGTGACGTTGGTAGATTCAAACAATGCTTCAGATAGAGAGATTGCCGATACTGCTGTTGTTGAATGAATATAAGATAATGATGAGTCATTGTACAGGAGGCAGACCCATAATCTGGTTGAGTGCTGCCAGAACAATGATCTTGCTGTGAACTTGAGCCAAACCAAGGAGTTCATTGTTGACTTGGGGAAGGGAAAACCTAGATTCCATCAACCTGTTATCATTGGGAGCACGACAGTGGTGAGAGTGAAGAGCTTCAAGTTCCTGGACATGCACTTCACTGAGTTTTCCAGGGCCCAGTACATTGATGCAATCACAAAGTAAGCTCATCAGCTCTTCCAATTCCTCAGATGTTTGAGTCACATCATCAAATGCACTATAACTTCTACAGGTGTACCGTGGACCATACTGACTGGTTACTTCACAGCCTCCTTTGGTAACCAGAATGCCCCAAAAACCAAGGAGGCTGCAGAAAGACATTGCCCAGTCCATCATGGATTTCAACCTCCACAACAATGAAAGGACTTACAGGTGTTGCCTCAGGTGGGCAGCCAATATCACAGTTGCACAGAACACGGCTTGATCTCCTCTTGTTGCTACTGCCAGGTAGAAGGTACAGGAAATGTGAACCATTATCTCCAGGTTCAAGAAGACAATCTTACCATTAAACAGGTTGTTTTGATATCACTATAGATCTCCCTCCTGAACTGTGATTCAGCAATCCTGTTATTCATCCATAACAGATCAGTGCTGAAGTTTGGTTGTGTTTAGGTTCATTGTTGCATCATCAGGCTCTTGAACCAAGACTGAGCACCAAACTATTGTGTACTTTGTATAAGGTTACACCAAGTACTTCAAATGTTATTCAAATGATTTTACCATGTATAACAAATATTGTATTATTGTTTGTTGTGAAATTATTATATTAGCAATATTACAAAATTTTGAGATTTTAAAAATAAAGTCTGCAATTTATCCCATCAGATAAAGCATAAAAATAAGTTTAATTTAACACTTAATTCACTTTCATATCTTCAGTATTAAAAAAGTTATGGCCATTATCATACTCAGAAATTAGCATCTAGTTCCCTATTGCTTTTCCATTGACTTAACACAAAAGCTGTGATCGAGGACAGTTAAAAGCCGATAACTTTCTTAAAAATTATGATAACTGAAAGAAATTTTCAGTTATTATAGATTGAAGCATTCTGAAACAAATATGAAACAATCTTACTTCGAAGACATGAAAGTAAAGCATATAATTAGTTAGTTACCTAATTGTAGCTAATTACAAAATTCAATTACTAGATCTAAACATCTATCAATTTCTTAAGAATAGATTAACATTTTTTAAATAGCCTAAGTGTCCAAATAACATTCACACAATAATTCACAATATAACATAATTTTTAAATCTAATTTTCATGAATTTACAGGCCAAACAGAAGGAATTGAATGTTTAATACCTGTAAATTAATGGGCATTTAATTCATCTTGCGAGTGAGGATTTCTGGAACGCGATCTTTTGGAACGTTCATTTGCGGTGAATTTAACCCCGTATTGGCATGAAAAATACTGCCGTTAATTCGGGGAATAAAATCACCGTGTCGCATGAAAAAATGTGAATTAAAGGCTTCTTAAGAAGCACTTTTATACATTTAAAGAAACCACTTTCGTTTACCTGTCCCGTGTGTGAAATCCGTCCCCGTTACCGGCGTTGACGCTTCAGGAGCTGCTTTTAAAATTACTCTAGCGCTGACATTGACGATTTAATAAAAATAAAAAATTCACAAAACGCCGGTAGGAACGATTTGTCAGCCAAGGCTTGTACTCCAACAAAATATTAACCAAGACAAGGGAGGAGAAACCCGCCCCCCCTTAAAGGCGCCAAAATCGCGCACACGGCCAGTGGCAGAATTACACCGCGACTGAAGGTAAGTTTTGTAACATACCTAATTATATGTTGCATCAATGTGCCTGCAAAGTTGCAGCAATGAATAATTGTATTGTTCTAACCCCAGTGCATATGACTATTAAACACACCTGACTGGTGTAATTTGGGGGATTGTGTGGAAAGAATGGGGGACTGGGACTGATGGATGTCAATGGTCAGACGGCTCTGGGGAATAGATAGATTCCAGGAAGGCCAGGAAGCGAGCGGGCAAGATCATCTCTGACCCCTCTCACCCTAGCCACAAACTCTTTGAATCACTTCCCTCTGGAAGGCGACTCCGGACTGTCAAAGCTGCCACAGCCAGACATAAAAACAGTTTTTATCCACGAGTAGTTGCTTTAAACAGCCAAAAATCTGATGCCTCCCTTTGATCTGGTATTTTGTTGGTTCACATGCTTGATCAATGGTGTTTTATTATTAATGTTTAGTGTTTTCTGAGTAATTCGTAACTGTCACTGTATGTCATGTTGTTACGTGGGCGGAGCACCAAGGCAAATTCCTTGTATGTGAATACTTGGCCAATAAACTTACTTACTTATTTACTTACTTACTTCACAAGTACTTGTGGAAAGTTTCTTTCCTCCTGCTTATGATTCAAAAACCACAGGTCAGGGATTTGGAAAAAGTAGTCAGACATTCAGGACAGAGGTCAAGAAATTCCCTCCAAGAATGTTTGTGAACCTACTGAATTTTCCATCCCAGAGTTTAGTTTGTTGTCACCTGTACCAAGGTACGGGGTAAAGCTTTTATTACATGCTAACTTGTCAACAAAAAGACTATACATGATTACAATCAAGCAATCCACATTGTGCAGAAGCTGTGGATAAAAAGTAGTTGAGTAAGTTCAAACTAAAGGTCCACAGTTTTTCTGGGTCTCATGGAGATCACTGTCTGGGGGATCTCTCAGTGAATGAACAAGGTCCAGAATTAGCCATGATTTAATGGATGAGAGTTGGTTCGAGCATCTGTGTGCCTGACTCCTTCTCCCATTTCACGTAATAGTCGAAGCATTGTTTTAAGAACCCGGGACTACCCCTACCTGTTCACTAACACTGACTGAACAAATGCTGTCTCTCCAATCTGCCAGGGTCAATTTTGATTCTCTGTTTCACCATTCTACACTTAATGCTGCCTCGAGAAAGTAACCAACATTATCAAGGACAACTAATACCCTGACATTCTCACACCCAGAAGATACAAACACTTGACAGTAGTTACCACCAGATGGAAGAACAACTTCTTACCTATTGTTAGAGTCTTGAATGGACCTCACAAATGCTGGGGTTGAATTACCCAATCTTCCAATCTACCGCGTTAAACGCTTGCACTATTCTTTAGTAGCGCTTTCACTGTAGCTGTCATACTACATTCTCCACTTTGTTTATTTTCTCTTTTACAGTGCCTGATGCACACATCTAAGGTATGATTCTTCCAACCTCATCTATTGCATTATGTGTCCCCAATGTGATGAATACTTGTGTTCAGTTTGCCAAGGCCTGCTGGAGCTCCTGGTTACCAAGCTTTTTAACTCCTCTTTCTGTTCCCACACTGACCTGACTGTCACTGGCCTTGTGTATTATCAGTGTGAGAGCAACGCAAACTGGAAGAACAGCAGCTCATGGTCAGCTTGAGTAGCTTATAACCCAACCGTATGAACACTGAACTCTCAAAGTTCAAGTAATACCTCCCCCCCCCCCCCCTACCAGCCCACTGTGTACACATTGCTCCCATTATCCCTGTCACACTGCTCCTTCTCCCGTATTCATCTCCCATCCTTGAATCCCATAATTCCTTCTATCACAAGTCTTTCCCCTGCCCATCTCCCCAGGCCCATTCCACCCATTTACCTCCACCTTTACATTTTGTTTCCTTGTCTGACACCTTTTACGTTTCCTTTTCACCACTTGCCATTATCACTGTCCATCCATCTGATAAGCACCTCCCCCGTGCCCACCCCCCACCTCCATCCACCTATCATTGGGCAAGCTTTGCCTCGTTCCCAACTTTCTCCCTACTACTCCATCAGTTTGAAGGGAACCGACCCGGATAATTGCCTGTCCATTTCCTCCACCGATGCTGCTTGACCCACTGTGTCTTCAGCACTTTGTGTTTAGCTCATGGTTCCAGCATCTGCAGTTTCTAGTGCCTCAATGGTATGATTTGTCTGGATAGCACTCGGAAAAATGTCACTGTATCTCAGTGCCCCAGACAATAATAAACCAATACCAATATCTGAAACTTAACTGGAGGAGACATAATATGTGACTATAACAGCAGGCCAGATGTGGCAATGACATCACCCCATTCCACAGTGACTGTACATCATGGTCAAGGCAGAAATGAGGAGTATGAGTGAAGATGGTTATCACAAACTACAGCAGGATCTTGATCAGTGGGGCAAGTGGGTTGAGGGATGGTTAATAGAGTTAAATTCAGTTTAGTGCAACGTGTTGTATTTTAGGCAGTCAAACCAGGGCATGATCTCCCAGTGATGTACCCAACAAGTCAGCAGCTTGAACAATTACCAGCCATGCCAGTATCATCGGAATCACAGGAAGCAGGGAGGAAGACAAATTGTTTGTTTGCAGCACAATAATTCCTCACCTGATACTGTGATTTTCCCATGTTGGCATCCAAACTTTCCTGCATTTCCCGGGAGCTCAACACGACAGTTGAGGATCTTGTTTGTATCCGTCGTTCTCAGCTGATTAATGATTATGGAAGCATCGTTCTTCCGAGGGTTCCCCATTGGTTTGTAGCGGTTTTCTACATTATCCAGGATGTTATTAATATACTTGCCGCTTGATCGATAATTTGTGTATTTGAAAAAGATCTTCTGGGTCTTCCACTCACTCCAGATGATGCTTATTTTGCCTTTGTATTGATGGTTAGGGTGAGTGAACTTGCAGTACAGAACCACCGGCTTCCCCTCCCTCCCCATCACATTGTCCGGTGTCTCCATGGTCCAACCGTTTATACTGTTGCCTGTGAAGACACAGAGATGTAACGTTAAGACTAAACTGAGGGCCACAGTCACTGTAGGAGGCTGCGCCCACCCTGGGTCCCTGCCCTTGTGGAAGGCGGTTGAACTGCGATGCTGCTGTGTTGTGTGTCACCCTCACCACGTGGTGAGCTGTGAGAAATGGGAGAGGTGGAACTGTGACACTAACAGTGGTTCCCCTTCTCCGGGCTGTGCTGGCTCTTCACTGGAGCCACATCTCTCACAGCTTTAAGCTGCTGTCCAGGAGAGACCTTGCATTTACATCACTTCCCTCACAGTCAGGGGATGGTCCATAAAGCTTCACAGGTTTAAAGTGTTGGTGGTGAAGTAGCGATGGGAATGCAACAGGCAAGTAGTGCACAGAAAGATCCCACTAGGGAAGTACCTGACCACTGATCGAGGATGTACACAGCTGGCACAGTGGAGTAGCTAGTGGAGCTGCTAACTCACAACTCCTGGGATTCACAGTTTAATCCTGCCCTCGGATGCTGTGTGTAGTCTGCACTTTCCACCTATAACTGTATGGGTTTCTCTTACTTAGGTTGTTTCCCACATCCCAAAGATGCGCATCGTTAATTAACAGACTACTCTAAGTTGCCTTCAGTGTTTCGGTGAAGGGTCGAAACTGGGGCTGTGGAGCCATGGATTGATTTTTGAGCTGAATTACTGCTCAATTCTTGTGATATTCTAGTTGCTGTGCTAATCCACAAGAATTCTGGTTACTGCGATGCTCGGGACATTTTAATTACTGCACTAATTTCCATGACTTTCTCGTTTGTGCTCTAAATGCTTGGGGCATTGGACCAGTTCTGCAGCAGGAAAGACGTCTCCAAGATCAATGGGTTGCACCTCAGCCACACTGGGACAATGTTGTAGTAGGGAGATTTATTGGTGCACGAGGAAGAGTTTGAGCCAAACAGGCAAAGTAATGGATCAGTATCTATTACTAGTGTGTGGCAACAGAAAAGAGATATAATGTGCACCAAGATTGTGAGTGGCAGATAGCAGGAAAGTAGTAAATATGTGAGTGAGCCTGGTTATTCATAGGTAGAAATATCTATATGGGAAAATGAAGCAGAGTCCGGGCAGGATCAGACATTTAATGGTCCTGGCTACAAGGTATTGATAATGGAGAGGGGAAGGGATATTTTAGATGGGGCGGTAATACTGATTGAGGAAAATTAGTATTGGTTTATTATTTTCATGTGTGCTGAGATAAGCGAAAAATTATTTTGTGTGTTATCCGGCTAAATTGTACCATTCATGATTACATCACGTAGTGCATTAGAGAAAACAAATAGAGTAAAGAATAAAGCATTACACATACAGAGGAAGTGTCGTATAAAAAAATGTTTGTGGCCACAACAAGGTATATTGGAAGATCGGGGATTCATTCTTAGCATATGAGATGTTACTTTGAGAAAGGTATTATCCCTGGTGCAGGTTTTCACTGAACCTCACTACATGTGACAATAATAAACCAAACCCAATTTGATTAGGATCAGAATCAACAACGAGAGCAACGACATTCAGAGCAACACAGGAAGCCATTCGGCTGTTCAAGCCTGGTCAACAGTCAATATGATTATGGCTCTTAAACCCAAATCAATACAGAATTGAACTCTGTCCCCATTCCTTGCCCAGATTTCTCTAGCCCAGGAAAATATCCAGCTCCTTGCTGAAGACAAGAGGTGGCTTGGCTTGAACTACTTTGAACTTGATAATTTCTATAGGTGCATTACACTCAGAATAGATATTTCTCATCAACTTTGCCTTTCTCACCTTTATGCCAAGGACACAATGCCCTTCACCCCCTCTCAAGGGCTAATATCTTCATCCAGAAGTGTGGGTTTGACAACTAAACACAACCTCCCCAGCTGCTCTGACACCAGCATTATAATCTCAAACCCATCCTTTACTGTATTGTAAAATGTTTGTATTAAATGTCTTCACACACACACATACTCCCTTTCTGGAAGACTGCCTCACCTTAAGTACAGCATCAAAAGATTTGATTACGCCATGGATAAATTTGTCACAAATGTAAGAAACCATATCTGATAGTAATCAGGTTCTTGTTAAATACAGTTGTACCTCATTTGAACAAACATTTGACATGCAGAAAAACAAATTGCAGGAGTTCCTCAACGCGTTAGGTTGCATCTGTGGAGGCAGAGGGATGGTTGGCGTTTCATGTCAATACCCTACATCATCCCTCAATGCATCACCAAATATTTGATATGTGATACCGTGCATAATTAGAAACATAGATAGAAACATAGAAAATAGGTGCAGGAGGAGGCCATTCGGCCCTTCGAGCCAGCTCCGCCATTCATTGTGATCATGGCTGATCGTCCCCTATTAATAACCCGTGCCTGCCTTCTCCCCATATCCCTTGACTCCACTAGCCCCTAGAGCTCTATCTAACTCTCTCTTAAATCCATCCAGTGATTTGGCCTCCACTGCCCTCTGTGGCAGGGAATTCCATAAATTCACATCTCTCTGGGTGAAAACGTTTTTTCTCACAGTCTTAAATGACCTCCCCTTTATTCTAAGACTGTGGCCCCTGGTTCTGGACTCGCCCAACATTGGGAAAAAAATTCCTGCATCTAGCTTGTCCAGTCCTTTTATAATTTTATATGTTTCTATAAAATCCCCCCTCATCCTTCTAAACTCCATTGAATACAAGCCTAGTCTTTTCAATCTTTCCTCATATGACAGCCCCGCCATCTCAGGGATCAATCTCG
>JAXLNO010005853.1:84261-139368 GCA_038087875.1 Malacoraja senta
GGGGAGAGAGAGAAGAGGGAGAGAAAGAGAAAAGGGGAGAGAGAGGGGGAGAGAGGGGGGTGAAAGAGAGGTGGGGGAGAGAGATAATGATGGAGAGAAGGTGGGAGAGAGGGGGGACAGAGAGAAGGGAGAGAGAGGGAAGGGGAGAGAGAGGGGAGGGGGGTGGGAGAAGGGGAGAGAGAGAAGGAGAGAGAGAAGGGAGAGAGAGAGGGGGGAGAGAGAGGGGAGAGAAAGAGAGAAGGGGAGAGAGAGAAGGGAGAGAGAGGGGAGAGCGAAAGAAGAGGGGACAGAGGAGAGAGTGAAGGGGGAGAGAGAGGGGAGGGCAGAGAGAAGGTGGGAGAGAGAGAGGGAGGAGAGAGAGAGGAGGAGAAAGAAAGGAGAGAGAGGGAGGGGGAGAGGGGAGAGGAGAGAGAAGGGAGGAGAGAAGGGAGAGAAGGGGAGAGAGAGGGGGAGAGAGAAGGGAGAGAGAGAGGGGGAGAGAGGAGGAGAGAGAGAAGGGGAGAGAGAGAAGAGGGGAGAGAAAGAGAGAAGGTGAGAGAGAGAAGGGAGAGAGTGGGCAGAAGCGAGAGAGGAGGAGAGAGAAGGGGACAGAGAGGGGGAGAGAGAGGAGAGAGAAGGGAGAGAGAGAAGAGGGTAGAGAAGAGAGAAAGGGAGAGAGAGAAGGGAGAGAGGGGGAGAGAGAGAGGAGAGAGAGAAGGAGAGAGAGGGGAGAGAGGAGAGAGAGGGGGGGGAGAGAGGAGGGGGGAAGAGAGGAGAAGAGAGAAGTGGGAGAGACAAAGGAGAGAGAGAGAAGGGAGAGAGAAGAGGGGAGAGAAAGAGGGGGAGAAAGAGAGAAGGGGAGAGAGAGAATGGAGAGAGGGGGGGAGAGAGAGAAGGGGAGTGAGAGAAGGGGAGAGAGAGAAGGAGAGATGGGGATAGAGAGGAGGGGAGAGAGGGGGGAGAGAGGGAGAGAAAGAAAGAAGGGGAGAGAGAGAAGGGAGAGAGGGGAGAGAGAGAGAGAATGAGGAGAGAGAAGGAGAGAGAGGGGAGAGAGAAGGGGAGAGAAAGGAGAGAGAGGGAGAGAGAGGAGGGGGAGTGAGAGAGGGAGTGAGAGGGAGAGAGAGGAGGGGGAGAGATAGAGAGAAGGGAGAGAGAGAGGGAGAGAGTGGGCGAAGAGAGAGAGGAGGAGAGAGAAGGGAGAGAGAGAGGCGGAGAGGGGGGGAGAGAGGAGAGAGAGATGGGGAGGAGAGAGAAGGGGGAGAGAGAGAAGGGGGGAGAGAGGAGAGAGAGGAGGTTGAGAGAGGGAGAGAGAGAAGGGGAGAGAGAGAAGGGGGAGAGAGAAGGAGAGAGGGGGAGAGTGAGAGATAGGGGAGAGAAAGAGAGAAGGGGAGAGAGAAGGAGAGAGAGGGGAGAGAGAGGATGGGGGAGAGAGAGAAGGAGAGAGAAAGTAGAGGAGGAGGAGAGAGTGAAGAGAAGAGTGAGAGAGAGGATGGAGAAGAGGAGGGGGGAGAGGGAGAGAGGAGGAGAGAGAGGTGGGAGAGAGATAGGAGAGGGGGAGAGAGGGAGGAGGGAGAGAGAAGGGAGAAAGAGAGGGGGGGAGAGGTGTTGGGGAGTGTGAGATGGTGTGTGTGAGGTGAGAGAGGGGAGAGGGGGGAGAGGGGGAGAGGGGGGAGAGTGGGGGGAGAGATGGTGGGAGAGAGGAGGGGGAGAGGGAAGGAGAGAGAGAGGAGAGGAGGAGGGAGAGATGGGAGGAGTGTGAGGAGAGAGGGGGAGAGAGGAAGGGAGTGGAGAGAGGGTGAGGGGGAGATGAGGAGGGGGAGATGAGGGGGAAGAAGGAGGGAGAGAGAGAGGGAGAGAATGAGGAGGGAGAGAAAGGAGAGAGAGGAAGGAGAGGGAGAGCAAGGGAGAGGGGCAGAGAGAAGAGGGGGAGAGAGAGGAGGAGGGAGAAGGGGAGAGAAAAATGAGAGAGGTGGAGAGAGAGGAGAGGGGGAAACAGAGGGGATGGGGATAGAGGAAAGGAGGGAGAGAGAAAGAAGGGAGAGAGGGGGGGAGAGGGGGAGGGGAGAGAGGGGAGTGGGAGAGAGACAAGGGGGGAAAGAGAGAGAAGGGAGAACGAGAAGGGAGAGAGGGGGGGAGATGCGTGGCAGATGCAGTATAATATAGATAAATGTGAAGTTATCCACTTTGGCGGCAAAAACAAGGGGGCAGATTATTATCTCAATGGGGGTTAGGTTAGGTAAGGGTGAGGTACAGCGAGACCTGGGTGTCCTTGTACACCGGGCACTGAAAGTTGTCGTGCAGGTACAGCAGGCAGTGAAGAAAGCTAATGGAATGTTGGCCTTCATAACAAGAGGATTTCAGTATAGAGTAAAGAGGTTCTTCTGCAGTTGTATAGGGCTCTGGTGAGACCACATCTGGAGTATTGTGTACAGTTTTGGTCTCCTAATTTGAGGAAGGACATCCTTGTGATTGAGGCAGTACAGCGTAGGTTCACGAGATTGATCCTGAGATGGCGGGGCTGTCATATGAGGAAAGATTGAAAACACTAGGCTTGTATTCAATGGAGTTTAGAAGGATGAGGGGGGATCTTATAGTTACATATAAAATTAGAAAAGGACTGGACAAGCTAGATGCTGGAAAAATGTTCCCAATGTTGGGCGAGTCCAGAACCAGGGGCCACAGTCTTAGAATAAAGGGGAGGTCATTTAAGACTGAGGTGAGAAAAAACTTTTTCACCCAGAGAGTTGTGAATTTATGGAATTCCCCTGCCACAGAGGGCAGTGGAGGCCAAATCACTGGATGGATTTAAGAGAGAGTTAGATAGAGCTCTAGGGTCTAGTGGAGTCAAGGGATATGGGGAGAAGGCAGGCACGGGTTATTGATAGGGGACGATCAGCCAAAGGGTCGAATGGCCTCCTCCTGCACCTATTTTCTATGTTTCTATCTATGTTTCTAATTATGCACGGTATCACATATCAAATATTTGGTGATGCATTGAGGGATGATGTAGGGTCTTGACATGAAACGCCAACCATCCCTCTGCCTCCACAGATGCAACCTAACGCGTTGAGGAACTCCTGCAATTTGTTTTTCTGCATGTCAAATGTTTGTTCAAATGAGGTACAACTGCATTTAACAAGAACCTGATTACTATCAGGTATGGTTTCTTACATTTGTGACAAATTTATCCATGGCGTAATCAAAGCTATAAAGTTATAAAAAAACTTGATAACATATAATTTCATCATCACCCAGCACAAATGCATTTTGGAATCCTTTTCATATTTTGCTTCTGGTTATAAACAAGGAACAATCTTGCTTCTTACTTCCTGGTCAACTTTCTGAGAATTCTGCAAGCTCTTTCTAATCAAGATAAAAGTGAAGTGCGGTGTGGACTTGAAATGTTGCTGGTGTATTTTGCAATGCACCACAGACGGCAGACAGAGGGTGAAGCCCTTGTTGCTGCTGTCAGTTCCACTCAGATACTGCAAAGACAAGGGCTGGGTGATTGAAATGCAAAGTGTCAAATTGACGTCCATTTGAAGCTGTCTGATAATTCTTGCAAAGTCTCTTGAGCCCTTTTACACTCAATGTTAACTGTAAAATTCAGAAAACTACAGGAAACAGCGAGGAGTCTCGGTTCTACTCAGCCAGTGGAAAGACTTACGGCATTTGAAAGCTCGACGAGAGAAGAGAATGCTGTTCATTTTGCTTTGTGCCTTTGCACTGCCTGTCACCGCTAAACGTAAGTATCCTTTAATAAGGAGCAGCAGTTGGTTTTCTGGCTGCTTCACTGTGAGTGAAATGATTAACTGTATGAGATAGACTTGTGTGTCCGTGGAAACAGAGCAGGATCAGTCTTTTGATGCTGTACTTAAGGTGAGGCAGTCTTCCAGAAAGGGAGTATGTGTGTGTGTGAAGACATTTAATACAAACATTTTACAATACAGTAAAGGATGGGTTTGAGATTATAATGCTGGTGTCAGAGCAGCTGGGGAGGTTGTGTTTAGTTGTCGAACCCACACCTGGATGAAGATATTAGCCCTTGAGAGGGGGTGAAGGGCATTGTGTCCTTGGCATAAAGGTGAGAAAGGCAACGTTGATGAGAAATATCTATTCTGAGAGTAATGCACCTATAGAATTATCAAGTTCAAAGTAGTTCAAGCCAAGCCACCTCTTGTCTTCAGGCAAGGAGCTGGATATTTTCCTGGGCTAGAGAAATCTGGCAAGGAATGGGACAAAGTTCAATTCTGTATTGATTTGGGTTTAAGAGCCATAATCATATTGACGGTTGACCAGGCTTGAACAGCCGAATAGCTTCCTGTGTTGCTCTGAATGTCTTTGCTCTCATTGTTGATTCTGATCCTAATCAAATTGGGTTTGGTTTATTATTGTCACATGTACTGAGGTTCAGTGAAAACCTGCACCAGGGATAATACCTTTCCCAAAATAACATCTCATATGCTAAGAATGAAATGTTATTGAGATCTTCCATATACCTTGCAGTGGCCACAAACATTTGTTTATACGACACTTCCTCTGTATGTGTAATGCTTTATTCTTTACTCTATTTGTTTTCTCTAATGCACTATGTGATGTAATCATGAATGGTACAATTTAGCCGGATAACACACAAAATAATTTTTCGCTTATCTCAGCACACATGAAAATAATAAACCAATACTAATTTTCCTCAATCAGTATTACCGCCCCATCTAAAATATCCCTTCCCTCTCCATTATCAATACCTGTAGCCAGGACCATTAAATGTCTGATCCTGCCCGGACTCTGCTTCATTTTCCCATATAGATATTTCTACCTATTAATAACCAGGCTCACTCACATATTTACTACTTTCCTGCTATCTGCCACTCACAATCTTGGTGCACATTATATCTCTTTTCTGTTGCCACACACTAGTAATAGATACTGATCCATTACTTTGCCTGTTTGGCTCAAACTCTTCCTCGTGCACCAATAAATTTCCCTACTACAACTGTCCCAGTGAGGCTGAGGTGCAACCCATTGATCTTGGAGACGTCTTTCCTGCTGCAGAACTGGTCCAATGCCACTAGAATTTAGAGCAGAAACGAGAAAGTCATGGAAATTAGTGCAGTAATTAAAATGTCCCGAGCATCGCAGTAACCAGAATTCTTGTGGATTAGCACAGCAACTAGAATATCACAAGAATTGAGCAGTAATTCAGCTCAAAAATCAATCCATGGCTCCACAGCCCCAGTTTCGACCCTTCACCGAAACACTGAAGGCAACTTAGAGTAGTCTGTTAATTAACGATGCGCATCTTTGGGATGTGGGGAAACAACCTAAGTAAGAGAAACCCATACAGTTATAGGTGGAAAGTGCAGACTACACACAGCATCCGAGGGCAGGATTAAACTGTGAATCCCAGGAGTTGTGAGTTAGCAGCTCCACGAGCTACTCCACTGTGCCAGCTGTGTACATCCTCGATCAGTGGTCAGGTACTTCCCTAGTGGGATCTTTCTGTGCACTACTTGCCTGTTGCATTCCCATCGCTACTTCACCGGCAACACTTCAAACCTGTGAAGCATTATGGGACCATCCCCTGACAGTGAGGGAAGTGATGTAAATGCAAGGTCTCTCCTGGACAGCAGCTTAAAGCTGTGAGAGATGTGGCTCCAGTGAAGAGCCAGCACAGCCCGGAGAAGGGGAACCACTGTTAGTGTCACAGTTCACCTCTCCCATTTCTCACAGCTCACCACGTGGTGAGGGTGACACACAACACAGCAGCATCGCAGTTCAACCGCCTTCCACAAGGGCAGGGGACCCAGGGTGGGCGCAGCCTCCTACAGTGACTGTGGCCCTCAGTTTAGTCTTAACGTTACATCTCTGTGTCTTCACAGGCAACAGTATAAACGGTTGGACCATGGAGACACCGGACAATGTGATGGGGAGGGAGGGGAAGCTGGTGGTTCTGTACTGCAAGTTCACTCACCCTAACCATCAATACAAAGGCAAAATAAGCATCATCTGGAGTGAGTGGAAGACCCAGAAGATCTTTTTCAAATACACAAATTATCGATCAAGCGGCAAGTATATTAATAACATCCTGGATAATGTAGAAAACCGCTACAAACCAATGGGGAACCCTCGGAAGAACGATGCTTCCCTAATCATTAATCAGCTGAGAACGACGGATACAAACAAGATCCTCAACTGTCGTGTTGAGCTCACGGGAAATGCAGGAAAGTTAGGATGCCAACATGGGAAAATCACAGTATCAGGTGAGGAATTATTGTGCTGCAAACAAACAATTTGTCTTCCTCCCTGCTTCCTGTGATTCCGATGATACTGGCATGGCTGGTAATTGTTCAAGCTGCTGACTTGTTGGGTATATCACTGGGAGATCATGCCCTGGTTTGACTGCCTAAAATACAACACGTTGCACTAAACTGAATTTAACTCTATTAACCATCCCTCAACCACTTGCCCCACTGATCAAGATCCTGCTGTAGTTTGTGATAACCATCTTCACTCATACTCCTCATTTCTGCCTTGACCATGATGTACAGTCACTGTGGAATGGGGGTGATGTCATTGCCACATCTGGCCTGCTGTTATAGTCACATATTATGTCTCCTCCAGTTAAGTTTCAGATATTGGTATTGGTTTATTATTGTCTGGGGCACTGAGATACAGTGACATTTTTCCGAGTGCTATCCAGACAAATCATACCATTGAGGCACTAGAAACTGCAGATGCTGGAACCATGAGCTAAACACAAAGTGCTGAAGACACAGTGGGTCAAGCAGCATCGGTGGAGGAAATGGACAGGCAATTATCCGGGTCGGTTCCCTTCAAACTGATGGAGTAGTAGGGAGAAAGTTGGGAACGGGGCAAAGCTTGCCCAATGATAGGTGGATGGAGGTGGGGGGTGGGCACGGGGGAGGTGCTTATCAGATGGATGGACAGTGATAATGGCGAGTGGTGAAAAGGAAACATAAAAGGTGTCAGACAAGGAAACAAAATGTAAAGGTGGAGGTAAATGGGTGGAATGGGCCTGGGGAGATGGGCAGGGGAAAGACTTGTGATAGAAGGAATTATGGGATTCAAGGATGGGAGATGAATACGGGAGAAGGAGCAGTGTGACAGGGATAATGGGAGCAATGTGTACACAGTGGGCTGGTAGGGGGGGGGGGGGAGGTATTACTTGAACTTTGAGAGTTCAGTGTTCATACGGTTGGGTTATAAGCTACTCAAGCTGACCATGAGCTGCTGTTCTTCCAGTTTGCGTCTGCTCTCACACTGATAATACACAAGGCCAGTGACAGTCAGGTCAGCGTGGGAACAGAAAGAGGAGTTAAAAAGCTTGGTAACCAGGAGCTCCAGCAGGCCTTGGCAGACTGAACACAAGTATTCATCACATTGGGGACACATAATGCAATAGATGAGGTTGGAAGAATCATACCTTAGATGTGTGCATCAGGCACTGTAAAAGAGAAAATAAACAAAGTGGAGAATGTAGTATGACAGCTACAGTGAAAGCGCTACTAAAGAATAGTGCAAGCGTTTAACGCGGTAGATTGGAAGATTGGGTAATTCAACCCCAGCATTTGTGAGGTCCATTCAAGACTCTAACAATAGGTAAGAAGTTGTTCTTCCATCTGGTGGTAACTACTGTCAAGTGTTTGTATCTTCTGGGTGTGAGAATGTCAGGGTATTAGTTGTCCTTGATAATGTTGGTTACTTTCTCGAGGCAGCATCAAGTGTAGAATGGTGAAACAGAGAATCAAAATTGACCCTGGCAGATTGGAGAGACAGCATTTGTTCAGGCAGTGTTAGTGAACAGGTAGGGGTAGTCCCGGGTTTTTAAAACAATGCTTCGACTATTACGTGAAATGGGAGAAGGAGTCAGGCACACAGATGCTCGAACCAACTCTCATCCATTAAATCATGGCTAATTCTGGACCTTGTTCATTCACTGAGAGATCCCCCAGACAGTGGTCTCCATGAGACCCAGAAAAACTGTGGACCTTTAGTTTGAACTTACTCAACTACTTTTTATCCACAGCTTCTGCATAATGTGGATTGCTTGATTGTAATCATGTATAGTCTTTTCGTTGACAGGTTAGCATGTAATAAAAGCTTTTCACCGTACCTTGGTACAGGTGACAACAAACTAAACTCTGGGATGGAAAATTCAGTAGGTTCACAAACATTCTTGGAGGGAATTTCTTGACCTCTGTCCTGAATGTCTGACTACTTTTTCCAAATCCCTGACCTGTGGTTTTTGAAACATAAGCAGGAGGAAAGAAACTTTCCACAAGTACTTGTGAAGTAAGTAAATAAATAAGTAAGTAAGTTTATTGGCCAAGTATTCACATACAAGGAATTTGCCTTGGTGCTCCGCCCACGTAACAACATGACATACAGTGACAGTTACGAATTACTCAGAAAACACTAAACATTAATAATAATAAAACATTAATGTTAAAACACCATTGATCAAGCATGTGAACCAACAAAATACCAGATCAAAGGGAGGCATCAGATTTTTGGTTGTTTAAAGCAACTACTCGTGGATAAAAACTGTTTTTATGTCTGGCTGTGGCAGCTTTGACAGTCCGGAGTCGCCTTCCAGAGGGAAGTGATTCAAAGAGTTTGTGGCTAGGGTGAGAGGGGTCAGAGATGATCTTGCCCGCTCGCTTCCTGGCCTTCCTGGAATCTATCTATTCCCCAGAGCCGTCTGACCATTGACATCCATCAGTCCCAGTCCCCCATTCTTTCCACACAATCCCCCAAATTACACCAGTCAGGTGTGTTTAATAGTCATATGCACTGGGGTTAGAACAATACAATTATTCATTGCTGCAACTTTGCAGGCACATTGATGCAACATATAATTAGGTATGTTACAAAACTTACCTTCAGTCGCGGTGTAATTCTGCCACTGGCCGTGTGCGCGATTTTGGCGCCTTTAAGGGGGGGCGGGTTTCTCCTCCCTTGTCCTGGTTAATATTTTGTTGGAGTACAAGCCTTGGCTGACAAATCGTTCCTACCGGCGTTTTGTGAATTTTTTATTTTTATTAAATCGTCAATGTCAGCGCTAGAGTAATTTTAAAAGCAGCTCCTGAAGCGTCAACGCCGGTAACGGGGACGGATTTCACACACGGGACAGGTAAACGAAAGTGGTTTCTTTAAATGTATAAAAGTGCTTCTTAAGAAGCCTTTAATTCACATTTTTTCATGCGACACGGTGATTTTATTCCCCGAATTAACGGCAGTATTTTTCATGCCAATACGGGGTTAAATTCACCGCAAATGAACGTTCCAAAAGATCGCGTTCCAGAAATCCTCACTCGCAAGATGAATTAAATGCCCATTAATTTACAGGTATTAAACATTCAATTCCTTCTGTTTGGCCTGTAAATTCATGAAAATTAGATTTAAAAATTATGTTATATTGTGAATTAGTGTGTGAATGTTATTTGGACACTTAGGCTATTTAAAAATGTTAATCTATTCTTAAGAAATTGATAGATGTTTAGATCTAGTAATTGAATTTTGTAATTAGCTACAATTAGGTAACTAACTAATTATATGCTTTACTTTCATGTCTTCGAAGTAAGATTGTTTCATATTTGTTTCAGAATGCTTCAATCTATAATAACTGAAAATTTCTTTCAGTTATCATAATTTTTAAGAAAGTTATCGGCTTTTAACTGTCCTCGATCACAGCTTTTGTGTTAAGTCAATGGAAAAGCAATAGGGAACTAGATGCTAATTTCTGAGTATGATAATGGCCATAACTTTTTTAATACTGAAGATATGAAAGTGAATTAAGTGTTAAATTAAACTTATTTTTATGCTTTATCTGATGGGATAAATTGCAGACTTTATTTTTAAAATCTCAAAATTTTGTAATATTGCTAATATAATAATTTCACAACAAACAATAATAAAATATTTGTTATACATGGTAAAATCATTTGAATAACATTTGAAGTACTTGGTGTAACCTTATACAAAGTACATAATAGTTTGGTGCTCAGTCTTGGTTCAAGAGCCTGATGATGCAACAATGAACCTAAACACAACCAAACTTCAGCACTGATCTGTTATGGATGAATAACAGGATTGCTGAATCACAGTTCAGGAGGGAGATCTATAGTGATATCAAAACAACCTGTTTAATGGTAAGATTGTCTTCTTGAACCTGGAGATAATGGTTCACATTTCCTGTACCTTCTACCTGGCAGTAGCAACAAGAGGAGATCAAGCCGTGTTCTGTGCAACTGTGATATTGGCTGCCCACCTGAGGCAACACCTGTAAGTCCTTTCATTGTTGTGGAGGTTGAAATCCATGATGGACTGGGCAATGTCTTTCTGCAGCCTCCTTGGTTTTTGGGGCATTCTGGTTACCAAAGGAGGCTGTGAAGTAACCAGTCAGTATGGTCCACGGTACACCTGTAGAAGTTATAGTGCATTTGGTGATGTGACTCAAACATCTGAGGAATTGGAAGAGCTGATGAGCTTACTTTGTGATTGCATCAATGTACTGGGCCCTGGAAAACTCAGTGAAGTGCATGTCCAGGAACTTGAAGCTCTTCACTCTCACCACTGTCGTGCTCCCAATGATAACAGGTTGATGGAATCTAGGTTTTCCCTTCCCCAAGTCAACAATGAACTCCTTGGTTTGGCTCAAGTTCACAGCAAGATCATTGTTCTGGCAGCACTCAACCAGATTATGGGTCTGCCTCCTGTACATTGACTCATCATTATCTTATATTCATTCAACAACAGCAGTATCGGCAATCTCTCTATCTGAAGCATTGTTTGAATCTACCAACGTCACAGGCAGTGAGGCCCTGGATTAATGAAATGTACTTTGCATCATTTTTGCTTATGTTCATGACAATTTAAATCTGTCTCCTTGTCTTCAAAACTAGTTGTTATTGTGTCCACTTCAATCGAATCTCATCTCGACTTTCCAAGAAGACTGAACCAGCTTTTCCAGTCTAACCCTGGAGGTGACTCTGAAGGAACTTTTATGCATCCTCTCTCATCCTTGACATCCTGGAGAGTGATGACTGGAATTGGAAACAAATCTCTTGTAGTTGAACAGGTTCAACACAGCCTTCACCCCTATATTTACTCTTATTCACTTACCAAACAAGTGACCACAACAGCCGATCACCAGGGCAATCCTGTCCCCAACCTATCACAGATTCCTCCACCTTCCCACTTCTCTGCAACATAAAATACATGTCTTTATTGTAACTTTTCCCATCAACCTGACAATCATCTGTTTCTCTCCTGATTTGTTCTGTTTTATGGCAATGTAGCTATCGTAATCTTGTACTTCATGCTTTCATCATTGAGCCCAGCGTCTCTCACTTCACTAACCATTGCCTCAATGTGTCACATTTGTTTTATTTAACTGTGTCTTGTAAGTTCTCCACATGTTCCATGGAACCCTTGAGCATTGTTCTGTTTAACTATCTTATCTTCATTTCTGTGTAGGTATTATCACTCGGTGTGTGTCTGTCAATATTTATCACACACACCTTCTCCACCTTTTCATATTCCATCTGCAATCTTGTTACATTCGATGGAAAATGAACATGTAGTACAACATGCAGTAGAAAACGTAGTAGAGGTATACTACATCCACCAGATCCTTCCTTATCAATCCTGCTAGATATATTGTCCACCCTAACCCTAAACTCCACTTACATTGACAACAGAACTTCCCCTTCATCAAGAATTAAAACATAAATTGCTGTAAAATGAATCAGGTCTGAATGCAGAGTCAATTGGAGGAGCGACAATATCCATGTAGGAAGGTGTGTTGCTGCCACTTAGGAGGGTTTAATCTAGTTTGGCAGAAGGTTGGGAACTGGAGCAGGTGGAGGAATTGAATGGGATGTAGACTTCAGCTTAAGACTGATCAGAAGGGCTGGCAGGGCCAGGTTAATGAACACAGTGGAACTGATGGGCTGAAGTGTGTTTATTTCAATGCTATGCGTATTATGTGTAAGGCAGATGAATGTAGAGTTTGAATTAATGCATGGAAATATGATGTTGTGGCCATTAGAGTTTTGGTGAGCGAGGGGCAGGACTGACACCACAATGTTCCAAGGTTTTAGGCGTGATTTAGCAACATTGTAGGTTATATAAAAATACAAGCAGGTCACCTGCAATTATTCAAGTTGATTTGAGAATTCTGCATATTATTTATAAAGAAGATGAAGTTACATTTACAGTTACATTTCACCGCTCTAGAGCAGCGCAGGAGGGTCAGGGACAGATGGGTCAGAGTGGGAGTGGGATGGAGAAACATGGTCACAGATGTGTAGGAAGGAACTGCAGATGCTGATTTATACCGAAGATAGACACAACATGCTGGAGTAACACAACGTGCCAGGCAGCATCTATGGAGAAATGGAATAGATTCTTCTTCAGGTCTGAAGAAGGGTTCCATTCTGAAACATCACGTACTCCTTTTCTCCAGAGATGCTGCCTGATCCGCTGAGTTACTCCAGCATTTTGTGTCTATCAACATGGTCACAGACACAGGTGAAGTATTGATGAAGAAAATGTGGTTAATGCATTCGACCAATGAATGATGTCCATATTTTAAATCATTCTCTATACGAGGTGATGTCAGCGCATCCATGGTGATCGGAAAGAGAGGAGGTGGTGCCACACTGAGATGCACCTTCAGCCCCTCGAGCGCAAAGAGCAGGGTGATCACTATCCTCTGGATGAAGGGGACTCCATGGGAAGAGTCCGTTGTCTTTAATCATACCCGCTCCGACCCCACAAGCAGTCATGGCACTGACAATGTATATAGAGGAGGTCGATATGAGCTGGTGGGAAACCTAGACAAGGGAGACGCCTCCATCAGAGTGAGGGGACTCACGTTGAATGACACCAACAACTATTTCTGTCATGTTTGGATCTGGAAATCCCCTCAGAATATTCAGGTGACTCAGGATGAGACGGAACTACAGGTTTTGGGTAAGGAAACAGTCAGTGTTGAGGAGTAAATGATAAAATCACATTGAACAACGGTGAGAAGAATCAGCTTCGTTCTGTTTCCTCTCTGAATATTTCACTCCATTCCCCTGCTGGGTCTCTTTCAAATCTTCACCCCTTCCTGGTTCTCCCCCTGCACCAATGAATAACAGTGAATGTAATTTACTTTTATCCCTCTCTAGGCTTCAGCCACCATCTTGGAGCGATGGTGATAATGTATCTGGAGATACCTGTGTGTGCGGGAGGGAATGGACAGGTTGATCATTTCAGCTGCCGTTTATTGAGTCTACTTTCTTGTGATTGGCTTCACTTTCTAGTGGTTCAACATAGGTGAACATCACGTCTAATCTCCATTGCTGGTGTTCATGGGAGAATCATGGGACCTCCAGTGACATTGTTGTCAGCCTCTGGTTCTGGTAATGGGGGAGGGGAGAAGAGAGAGTAACTCGGGTGTGAGTGATCCTTGATTATGTTGGCTGCTTTCCCAAGGAATAAATGCAGTTGATGGGCGGGGGAACGAGGGAAAACCTTTTATTCAATCTACATGGTTAATCCTGAGCTTTCTGTTGCTTGTAATTTTAATCATCCATGCAATTCCCCCTCTGACTATTTTTTGTGACTTCCTTATAACCAGTCTCATGCAATTTGAAGAACAGGGCTCACTGCATCATTGCAGACTCCATTGAATTCAAGAATTTTGGATGATACATTTTCTCTCTTTTATCAGTAACCAGTTCTACTGAAGATAAGCAAAATGGAATATTAATCAGTTATTCTCTCAACGATTATTGCAACTTAAAATAAATTAGCTGAAGTTGCAGAGGTTGTATAGAGGGGTGTTGATGAAATTATCTGGTTGATAAATTAAGGAAGGTAACTGGAGACAGAGAACACAAACAAAGATATAAACCAGAGCTGCAAAATGCACGTCAGAGCTGCAAGAAACACCCAGCAGATCAGGCAGTGTCAGTGGAGAGAGGAGAACTGAGTCAGTATCACAGATGGATAACCTGCTGTAGAACTTCTGATAAAAACAACGGGAAAGTTACCAGAAATTGATGTATTCAATGTTGACTCAATGGTTCAATGGGTCAACCTTGAATAGAACAATTTCTGGTGATTTGCCCGCTGTTTGTATCAAAACTGGCGAGTTCTACAGCATCTGTGATACTGACTCAGTTCTCCTGAAGAAGAGTCACGACCCGAAACGTCACCCATTCACTCTATCCAGAGATACTGCCTGCCCGCTGAATTACTCCAGCATTTTGTGTCTATTTTCGGTTCAATGGTTTCTTTATTATCACATGTACCAAGTACAGTGAAATACATTTTTTCATACAGATCAGTAAGAATATCACCTTACATCAATAAGCACAATCCCCCCGGTTAGTACATAATATACAGAAGAACCCACTGAGTCTGGGCAACAGTTGCCATTTTGCACCATTTTACAGTCCTCGTTGCAGTGGCCACAGAGGCCCATTGCAGCCACCCCCTCCATTCCAGTTGTCCTGGAATATTGACCCTCACCTTGCACAGCCCTCTTCAGCCCTTCTTCCCCAGGGGAGGTGTGCGGTGGGGGGGTTCCTCCCGCAGATGTGATTAAGGCGCGGAAGTTAAAAAACGCCACCACTCCTAATTCGGTTACCCAGGCCTTTTCTGGTTGGCTGCCAGTTACTAGCAGAGTTCCGCAGGGCTCGGTGCTGGGGCCGCTGGTCTTCACGCTGTATATTATTGATTTAGATGAGGGGATTGAAGGCTTTGTGGCTAAGTTTGCGGATAATACGAAAATAGGTGGAGGGGCAGGTAGTGCAGAGAAAGCAGGGACTCTGCAGAAGAACTTGGATAGGTTTGGAGAGTGGGCAGAGAAGTGGCAGACGGAAAAGTGTTGAAAAGTGTGGAGTCATGTATTTTGCTAATAGGATTAAAGGCGTTGATTATTTTCTAAATGGAGAGAGACTCCAGAAATCGGAGGTGCAAGGCGACTTGGGAATGCTGGTGCAGGTTTCCCAAAAAGTTAATCTGCAAGTCGAATCAGTTGTAAAGAAAGCAAACGCAATGCTAGCATTTATTTCAAGAGGGCTTATATACTAAAGTAGGGATGTAATGCTGAGACTCTTTCAGGCGCTGGTCAGGCCACATTTGGAATATTGTGAGCAATTTTAGGCACCATATCTGAGGAAGGATGTGCTGGCTCTGGAGAGGGTCCAGAGGAGGTTCACAAGAATGATCCCAGGAATGAGTAGGATAACATCAGATAAATATTTGACGGCACTGGGCCTATGTTTGCTGGAGTTTAGAAGAATGAGGGGGGACCTCATTGAAACAGACAGAATAGTGAAAGGCTTGGATGTGGGGAGGATGTTTCCACTAGTGGGAGAGTCTAAGATGAGCAGTTTTAGCCTCAGCATTAAAGGACGTTCTTTTAGGAAGGAGATGAGGTGGAATTTCGTTCGTCGGAGTGGGTTGAATCTATGGGATTCTTTGCCACAGAAGGCTGTGGAGGTAAAGTCAGTGGATATATTTAAGGCAGAGATAAATAGATTCCTGATTAGTGCGGGTGTCAGAGGTTATGAGAAGGCAGGAGAATTGAGTTAGGAACGATAGATCAGCCACGATTGAATGGCGGAGTAGACTTAATGGGCCGAATGGTCTCATTCTACTCCTATCGCGTAAGATCCTATGAACCGTGCCTCCCTCAGATGAGCTTCGGGTGCAGACCCTAAGACCCCCACCCCTCCTAATTCAGTTAACCGCTCCTTTAGTCACCCTCCATCCTCCTCTCTGGTTCCTGGTCTTCAAGGTCAAGGCTCCATCTTGTCCAGACTGAAGCTGAGATGTCTTTACTTGAGATTGGCCCTTATTAGAATAGTGCAGGAGGTCAGGAGCAGATGGATCAGAGTGAGAATGGGATGGACAATCCAAGTCACAAGTATGGATGAACTATTGATAAAGACCGTGTGCTTATTGTATTCAAATATTAAATCATATTCACACTTTAAAACTCTTCTCTATGCAAGGTGATAATGACAGAGCATCCATAGTGATTGGAAGGAAGGGTGCGACTGCCACACTGCCCTGTTCCTTCAGCGCCTCAAACAGGAATCCCAGCTCCATCACCATCAGCTGGATGAAGGGGAATCCACCAAAATGGTCTGTTGTCTTTCGTCACACTTCTCCCCGCCCAGCAGCACATCGCATTCCTGAAAATGTAAATAAAGGAGATCGATATGAGCTGGTGGGAAACCTTGAGCAGGGAGACGCCTCCATCAGAGTGAAGGGACTCAAACTGGGTGACGCCAGTGATTACTCCTGTCATGTTTATGTCAGGACTTCAACGTTGACGACTGTGACTCAGGATGAGATGAAACTGCAGGTTGTGGGTAAGGAAACGTATGTTATGCTGAAAACGATAATATCATATTGAACAACCTTAAGAGGAATGAGCTCCCAGTGACAGCGTAGACCAGCACAGGAACAGGCCCTTTGGCCCGCAATGTCTGTACCGAACATGATGCTACGTTGATCTCGTCTACCTGCAGGTGATACATTTCTTCCATTACCTGCATTTCAAAAAGCCTCTAAAACTCCACTATCGTAGCTGCCTCCACCTCCACCCCTAGCAGTATTTTCCTGGCACCCACCACCCTCTGTGTAAACAATAACTTTCCCCACATATCTCCTTTCATCTTTTCCCCTCTGTCCTTATCACAATACCGTCTATTCGTTGACATTTCTGCCACAGGCAAAAGGTTCTGACTCTCTCTCCTATCCATGTCTTTCATATTTTTATAAACTTTCAACAGTCCAGAGAAAGCAGTTCAAGTATGTCCGACCTTTTCATATAACTAATACCCTCTAATCCAGGCAGCATTCTGGTAAACCTCTTCTGACCCCTTTCCAAAGTCTCCACATCCTTCCTGTAATGGGTGAGAACTGCACATAAAACTGAATGCAATAATCCCAGTGTCGTAACTAAAGTTGTATAGAGCTACAACATGACTTCCTGACTCTTGTATTCAGTAGATCGACACTAAAAGCTGGAGTAACTCACCGGGACAGGTAGCATCTCTGGAGAGAAGGAATGGATGACGTTTTGGGTTGAGTATCTTCTTCCCAACCCAAAACGTGACCCATCCTTCTCTCCAGAGATGCTGCCTGTCCCGCTGAGTTACTCCAGCTTTTTGTGTCCATCTTCGGTTTTAACCAGCATCTGCAGTTCCTTCCTACACATCTTGTATTCAGTACCTTGACCAATTAAACAAGAATACTGTACACGTTTTTAACATGTTGCCATTTTCAGGGAGTTATGGAATTGGATCCCAATATTTTTCTGTACATCAGTGGTTTTAAGGGTCTTGCCCTTGTCTACTTTCCACTTGCATTCAACCTCCCAAAGTCAACACTTCACACATGTTCAGATCAAACTCCATCTGCCATTTCTCTGCCTATATCTGTATTTAGATTAAAAATTGCAGAATCTTTCGGCAGTTCTACGTTTATCTGCCCTCCTCATGATACTCTTGCATTTTCAATAAGCACACTACAGCCCATGAGTGGGTTTGATATTTGAGCTGCCACTTATGTGGACTGTACTCTTGCAATTGGCTTCACTTTCTCATGTTTGAACAGAGGTGAACGTCACTGTCTCATCTCCAATGTTGGTGTTGACGGGAGTCTTGTGGCATCTCCAGTGATATTGTCATCAGCCTATGGTTATGGTGGTATGGGTCAGGTACTATTGACTTCTGAGGCAGTTCTGGCCAGTTCTTATACAAACAGTAAAGGGCCTGTCCCACTTTGGTGACAACTGAAGACAACTGAAGACTTCTCTTGACGCCGGTACCTGTCGCCGGTTGACGTAGGTTGACGTAGGTAGTCGCCAATTGAATTCACCGAGGTCAGCACCGGCGACAACCTACGTTATCCTGGCGACAACATACATTATCCTGGCGACAACCTACGACAGCATCTACGTCAGGAGAAGACAAGCTACGACAAGCCCAAGGTCGCCGAGTGTCGCCGAAAAGTTTTCACCATTTCAAAATGCAGCGGTGACCAGAAAAATGCTACGACTCTTTGGGCGACTTAAGGAGACGACTCACAACCATACAGGTGACACCCGGCGACCGTGTGGTGACTACCCAGTCGCCTGTAGTCACCTACAAAATCGCGTATGATGGACTGGCTCTTAAGCAAGTTATTAAAATTGTTGCTTTAAATGTTAGCACAAAGGCTTCATGCTGCCCAGACAGAAGATGAGGTGTTGTTACTTGAGATTGGGCCTCGTTAGAACAGTCCAGGAGGTCTGAGACAGACAGATCAGAGTGGGAGTGGGATGGAGAATCAAAGTCACAGGCATGGATGATGTATTTTTATAAACCATGTGGAATAGATTGTTAAATACAACTTTTCTCTATACAAGATGGAAAGAAGAACACATCCATGGTGATTGGGAAGAGAAGAGATTCAGCCACACTGCCCTGCTTCTTCAGCAACTTGAACAAGAATCCCAGCCCCATCACTGTCCGCTGGATGAAGGGGAATCCACAGGAAGAGTCCACAGTCTTTAATCACACTCACCCCCACTCTGTGAACCCTCCCTACACTGTCACTGTAAAGGGAGGAGGTCGACATGAGCTGGTGGGAAAACTAGACCAGGGAGACGCCTCTATCAGAGTGAAGGAGCTCAGACTGAACGACAGCAGTGACTATTTCTGTTACGTTTGGGTCAGGAATTCCACACAGGAGACGGTGACTCAGGATGAGACGAAACTGGAGGTTGTGGGTAAGGAAAGATCTGTCTGTGTTGTGCTGTGAACGATAAAATCACATTAACAACTGTAAGAGGACATGAGATCCACTGACAGCTGGAGCCGAGATCGGCCCAATCCATTGTAGGTTCCATTCCTTGCCCTGGGCTTCCCTTGCTCAGCACTGCCCCCAGTGGTTGGAAAACAGTGCTGATTCCAGCCAGGATGCACAGAGCTCCCTGCAGCAGGATCAGAGATTCAGACCCACATTCACCTGCTGAACCTCCAGTCCCTGTGTCTGTGGCATGGTCTGTGTTGCAAAGATCCACAGACTGCCCTGGGGTATTTACATCCGTCTCTTTCATTCACATCGACTCCGGGAACCTGTATGTTTTCTCACTGAATATTACATAGAACAGTACAGCACAGGAACAGGCCCTTTGGCCCTCAATATCTGTGCAGAACATAATGGTATTGTAAGTTAAACTAATATCATCTGCCGACACATGATCCATATCCCTCCATTCCCTGTAGATCCATGTGCTTCTCAAACACACTATCATATCTGCAAATATTTCACTGCAGTCTCCTAGGTGTGTCCTTCCAATCCCCATTCAGATGGACTCTATCCGCACACACCATCAACTGTGATTCATTCAATGAATTTAATTGAATTTTTTCCTTCTCCAAGTCCCAGCCACCATCCTGGAGCTGTCTGTTGTGAGCGACAATGTAACTGGAGAACACACCCTCGTGTGCTGGGCTGAAGGGAAGCCCCCTGCAAACATCACGTGGATCGGCCCAGGGAACAGCGCACTGCCTGTGACCAGTAGTGAGATGACAGTCATGCATGATCCAGAGAAATTACTGACTGTGGGAAAACTGCTTCACCCCAGGCTGCCAGGGAAATACACGTGTGTGGCTGTGAATGAACACCAGAGAGACACGTGTGAGATCCACCTATTCGAGGATGGACTAAGAGCGTTGGCCATTCGGGCTGCCATTTATGCGGTCTATTTTCTTATAATTGGCTTCACTTTCTGCTGGTTGAAGAGAGGTGAACGTCACCATCTCAGCTCCATTGCCGGTGTCAACAGGAGGGATGCTGCATCTCCAGTGACAGTGGCAGGTTCTGTTGATGTGGATCAGGCAGTGTAACTTCAGAGAGAAACAATGCTACATTCCCACAGCTATGACCGTGTGTCTGTGGGGTACATGGAGCTGTCCTCACATCAGTCCCACTCAGCGACCCCTCCCTCAGTGGTGTATCTGATACATTTGCAACTGCATTGCTGCTGATTCCTGCATCCACATAGAACTCAAATTTCACATGCCTCTTAGCTGTCTTCCTTCATCCTAAACCATGGTTTAATCTCTACATTAGCTGACAGACCCTTGGCAGCTTTGAATCATTTTCATGAACTTCTTTGCTAATTCTTTCCCCAAGGCAGAGGAAGAATAGATTTTCCCTGATCCTCATTTTCCACCCACTAGTCTCTGCATTCATTGGATCAACCTTTATAGCTTCTGTTACCATCGGTGCGGGTCCACCAACAGACACATCTTCCACCTGCCTACACTTTCAACATCCTGAGGGGACCATTCCCTTTGCGACTCCATCATCTGTTCTTCCATTCCATTCAACCATTTACTCGGAAAGTGCATGGTGTAGCTTTCCAGGCTAGACTCTGCAATCAACAATATCGGTGTGCTCACTTTCTCTGTCTGTGTCAAAGCTGGTCAGCTGTGTTGTAGATAATCCATCTGCATTATGAACTTGTTTTCCTCCCTCTACGGGCACGGCCTGATCTGTGGCCATCTCCTGTAGCTCTGGTTTGCATTTGCAGTTTCTACATGTTCTCTTTCTAAATGCCCAGATAGCTTTGTCAATCATTTATTACTATGGAAACCAGGCCTCTCCCCATAAGACATTCCTTTGTCCCTGTCCCTCTCTCTCTATCTCACTCTTTCTGCACCAACAATCTGTTTTATTGTCTCAGCTATTCAATCAGTAGCATGAACTCTTTCTCTCTGCACAGATGCCGCCTGACCCGTTGAGTATCCTTTGCACTCAGGAGAGACATTCCCTTTTCCTTGCGGATCACAGGTGTCCCCTGCATTATGGAGCGTTACGTGTAAGCTGAAACCACATCATTTTTTTTCGCACTAATTCCAAGAGTGCATATTTTATTCTGCATCTCAAATTTTTCACTGGTGATTTGTGAATTCTGCAAGGGAGAATTTCCATTACCGGAACAGCCGGACTATGGGCTTTACCCAAATTGGACTGGTGGTTGGGTTCAAGGATTGGGCACGTCTTGTAACATGAGATGAGATCTCCTGGTAAAGAGGGATGACTACATTGAAGAATCTGGTACCCAGTTCACTTGTGTCTGAAGCCGGTTTGCTAAACTTTAATTAAGGCATTTACAATGGAGTGATGCAGTTGGCTAAAGTAGTTTCAAAATGAAAGAAAATGCCGACAGTAATATTGAGAAGATTATTTGTAAGAGGATTGGGAGATTGTAAGACAGAAGTAAACATCTTAAAAAATTATGAGGACAGGATTGATGGAGAAAATTGGTAAATATAAAACGGATAAAAGGAGCTTCTGCAAGTATATAAAAGGAACAGAGTATCCGAAGCAAACAAAGGATGAAAGCACCAAAAGTACTGCAGAGACGCTGTCTGACGATGCAAAGACAGGTGGGTTAGTAAGTGATGAGGACACAATGGGCCGGCACAGACATATAGACGGTTTAAGTGAGTGGGTAAAAAACTCGCTGAATTAGTATGATGGGGGGAACTGTACCCTGTAATGTTGCATTAAAACATCCTTCCTTTTATACACTCATCTTGTGCAATAAAAACCAGCATTCCATTTGTCTTTACAACTGCTTACAATACCTGCACGCAAGTCTCTTGTGTTTCATGTATACGTACCCAATTTCAGGGGGAAATGAAACGGCAAGTTATTATTTGATTGGTGTGTGAATGCAAACCTTTTCCTAACTGTCTTCCACATATCTTAACACCATCACCCTCATTCTACGGCCCACTGGTTCCTATTAGATTTCATTCCCCCAATATCAGTGCTTGAATTTTGCATACCTACCTCAATGTGGTATTTGATTAAAGATCTTCTGAACATGCAAATACACTGCACCCATTCATATTTTCCTACCAATTACATACTTGGAAAAAAACTCCGAGCAGGTTTGTCAAACCTTGAATAAATAAAAATGTGTGCAGTTCTGATAGCCCTAGTACAGGAAGCATGTGGAAGCTCTTTGGAGAGGGTGTAGAAAAGGTTTACCAGGATTAGAAAGTATGAGCTCTGAGGAGAGGTTGGACATTTTCTCTAGAGAGTCGGATATTCAGGGAAAATCTGATAGAAGTATAAAAAACTATGAGAAGCAGAGATTAGGTAGACAGTCAAAACCTTTTCCCCAGGTAGAAATGACAAAGACTAGAGGGTATAGTTTTAATATGAGGGGCAGGTTTTTTTCTACATAGAGTGATGGGGCCTGGAATGCCCTGCCAGGTTTAGTGGAATCAGATACAATAGGGCATTGAAGAGGCAATTAGATAGACACATGGATATACAGGGAAGGGGGGAATGTGGATCACACGTAGGCAGAAGAGGTTAGTTTACCAGCCATCAAATTTGGTAGTGTCATGATGGGCCGAAGGGCCTGTTCCTGTGCTGTACTGTTCCTATATTCATTAAAATACAAATTGATTTTATCTAATCCCTTGAAACTTTCAAAGTGTGCAGTTATCACGTATAGATTCTAGCAAAATAAATGCTAATTGTGTGAGGCTAACTGGTGTGTAGTTTGTTTATTTCTCTCAAACACCATTTGTTGCATTTGACACTTGCAAACCTTCAGGAAATGTTGCAGAAGATGTGAAATTTGAGGCCTTTGCGATATGTGCACCTGGGTGCAGGGACAAAGTGGTCTCTTGTCAAGGCAGAAATGGGAGGCGACATGAAGATAAGACCTGGGGTGGGCATCACGTTGTGGTTGGTGGAAATATCATAAAATTTTCTCGTGGATGTGGAGGCTGGTGGGGTAAAAGATAAAGTCCAGGGGAACCCTAAACCTGTTCTGTCTGGAGGAAGGGAGGGGGGGGAGCTGTACGAATGGAGGAGACACAGGTGAGGGCATCATCTACAACTGTAGGGTGTTGTGGAATTTGGGGGGCAACCGCATTTCCTCTGAAAGGAGGACATTCCAGATATCCTAGAGTGGAAATCACCCATGTTGAAATCATCTCAAGAAGATGCTTTCCACTCCAGGAGATCACAATCAATCAATCACAATAATACTTTATTAACCAAGTATGTTTTGCAACATACAAAGAATTTCATTTGTCAATTCAGTCATACAAATAAAAAGCAATGGACACACAAAATACATTTTAACATAAACATCCACCACAGTGACTCCTCCACATTCCTCACTGTGATGGAAGGCGAAAGAAAGTTCAATCTCTTCCCTTATTTGCTCTCCCTCAGTTCGGGGCCTCGAGCCCTTCATTGACGGGACGATCTTGACTACAGTAGCCGGCGGCATTTGGGGCCTCCGCATCATCAGCTCCTGAATCGGGGGGATGTCATCACCCCCCGCGCTGGCGATTGGATCCCCGGGTTGGGGCTGGTCGAACCTCTGCGTCGTTGGAGTTCCCGACCCTGCCTCTCGCGAGACTGCGAGCTTGATGGTAAAGTCCGCAGGATGCGATTGGAACAATCCCAGACAAGGGTTCAGCTTCGAAGTTAAGTCCACATCCTGCGGAGGGGCTCCAAAGTCAATCCGAGGAGGCCTCCAGGTCCATTGATATTAAGCCGAAGTGCAACCGGGGATACGACCCGGAAATCATCGCAACTCCGGCGAGGTAAGAGGCTTCCCCCGACCCCCTCCCCCTCCCCCCACATACAACAAACCGGAGAACATTTACACAACCTTTAAAACACACTAAAAAATTAAAAAAGGACGGAAAAACAGACACGACTGTTGGCGGGGCTGCCAATCGTGCACCGCACCTGGTGGAACAGGCAGTATGGGTTTGGGGAATTGTCAAGTTGGTGGTTTTCGTGGAAAGTGATGAGATATGTTATGGGATGGGAGACAGAGGTCTGCTGGCTGTTCGTAGGTCACTATACGAGGAGGTGTTCAAAGAGCTGTCCCGTGGACACACCAAGGGTGAATGGAATAGATCTATCAGATGGTATGTCCAGACCGAGGGTGGAACTGATCTACGGTAGAAATGTGTGAACAAGTGCTGATGGAACTGTGAACATTTCACAATTACCCCCATGCTGCTCAATAAAACTTTGTATCTTCACCTTTTCCCATTTGGATGAAGGGATTCAAAGTAACATTAGCAAATTTGCAGATGACACAAAGCTGGGTGGCAGTGTGAACTGTGTGGAGGATGCTATGAGAATGCAGGTTGACTTGGACAGGTTGGGGGAGTGGGCAGAAGCATGGCAGATGAAGTTTAATGCGGATAAATGTGAGGTTATCCACTTTGGTAGCAAAAACAGGAAGGCAGATTAGTATCTAAATGGCGTCAAGTTGGGAAAAGGGGAAGTACAACGGGATCTGGGGTTCTTGTACATCAGTCTATGAAAGTAAGCATGCAGGTACAGCAGGCAGTGAAGAAAGCGAATGGCATGTTGGCCTTTATAACAAGAGGAATTAAATATAGGAGCAAAGAGGTCCTTCTGCAGTTGTACAGAGCCCTAGTGAGAACACACCTGGAGTATTGTGTGCAGTTTTGGTCCCCTAATTTGAGGAAGGACATTCTTGCTATTGAGGGAGTGCAGCGTAGGTTTACAAGGTTAATTCCTGGGATGGCGGGACTGTCATATGCTGAGAGAATGCAGCACCTGGGCTTGTACACTCTGGAGTTTAGAAGGATGAGAGGAGATCTCATTGAAACATATAAGATTGTTAAGGGCTTGGACACGCTAGAGGCAGGAAACATGTTCCCGTTGTTGGGGGAGTCCAGAACCAGGGGCCACAGTTTAAGAATAAGGAGTAAGCCATTTAGAACGGAGACGAGGAAACACTTTTTCTCACAGAGAGTGGTGAGTCTGTGGAATTCTCTGCCTCAGAGGGCGGTGAAGGCAGGTTCTCTGGATGCTTTCAAGAGAGAGCTAGAAAGGACTTAAAAATAGCGGAGTCAGGGGATATGGGGAGAAGGCAGGAACGGGCTACTGATTGGGGATGATCACATTGAATGGCGGTGCTGGCTCGAAGGGCCAAATGGCCTACTCCTGCACCTATTGTCTATTGTCTATTGCCATTCCCGCCCCAGCTTTTGCTGACTTTTACAGGATGATATTATAGAACACGATTCACCAAGAGAATCAGATGAAAAGGCAGCCCTTTCGTACCATGACAGGAAAATAAAATGACTCCTTGACAAATAACAAGAGCAACACAGTAGACTGTAAATCAAATGGCAGTAAAGTTGAGGAAGGGGAGAAGACCAGGGTGGGGACATTAAAAAATGGAGCACTGTGAGCAGAGGTGCAAGGTTCAGCCACTGATTCTGGATGTTTCTCTCTGTAGGGGAGACATTCAGGAAAGGGCTTAGACTGGAGTGGAGAAATTGTACAAATATCAAGCTGCCAACAGAAATTGTTGAATAATTCATAGACATAGATCACACAGAGCACAGGAACAGGCACTCGGCCCATTTCCTCCATTCTGACCATCCAATGCCCTCCAGTACTGATCCTACTTACCTGCACTTAGTCCACGAAGGGGAAGGGGAGGCGGTGGTTGGATTCACTCGCGTTCTAGAAACTTCCACGGACGCCCAGCTTCCATCACACCACACGGTCAGGCCAGCAGGCTATGTTTCCTCCGGATTTCTCCCTATCCCTCTTAATCTCTCCTTATCCCTCTGGATCTCTTCCTCTCCCTCAGGATCTCTTACTCAAGACCTCTCCATCTTCCTCAGGATCTGTTTCCTCCAACAGGAGTACTCGTTCTCCCTCAGGATCTCTCCCTACTCTCTAGGCCTCCACCAACCACCCACAGCTGGAGCGGCAACCATGGTGCACCATCTCTCCATCCCAGCGACCACCCGCACTCCCTTCACAAACCCTCCCCCTCTCTCACAAACTCACCCATCAGTCTTCTCTACTCACAAACTCACCCATCCCCTCCCCTCAGAAATCCACTCTGAGAACGTCAAAGAGTGACACATAGATCATTTTCCAATGTTCAATAGATTCAGGATCAGTTCCTGTGGATTGGAGGATAGCTAATGTTATCCCACTTTTCAAGAAAGGAGCGAGAGAGAAAACGGGGAATTACAGACCAGTTAGCCTGACTTCGGTGATGGGAAAGATGCTGGAGTCAATTATTAAAGATGTAATAATGGGGCATTTGGATAGTAGCAAAATGATTAGTCCAAGTCAACATGGATTTATGAAAGGGAAATCATGCTTGACTAATCTTCTGGACTTTTTTGAGGATGTGACAAGTAAAATGGATGAAGGGGTGCCAGTGGATGTAGTGTATCTAGACGTTCAGAAAGCCTTTGATAAGGTCTCGCACGGGAGACTGGTGACTAAAATTGGAGCACATGGTATTGGGGGTAGGGTGTTGACATGGATAGAAAATTGGTTGGCAGACCGGAAGCAAAGAGTAGGAGTGAACGGGTCCTTTTCAGAATGGTAGGCAGTGGCGAGTGGAGTGCCGCAAGGCTCGGTGTTGGGGCCGCATCTGTTTACCATATATATTAATGATTTGGAAAAGGGAATTAGGAGCAACACTAGCAAGTTTGCGGATGACACAAAGCTGGGTGGCAGTGTGAACTGTGAAGAGGATGTTAGGAGGTTGCATGGTGACCTGGACAGGTTGAGTGAGTGGGCAGATGCGTGGCAGATGCAGTATAATATAGATAAATGAGAGGTTATCCACTTTGGCGGCAAAAACAAGGAGGCAGATTATTATCTCAATGGGGTTAGGTTAGGTAAGGGGGAGGTGCAGCGAGACCTGGGTGTCCTTGTACACCAGTCACTGAAAGTTGGCATGCAGGTACAGCAGACAGTGAAGAAAGCTAATGGAATGTTGGCCTTCATAACAAGAGGATTTCAGTATAGGAGTAAAGAGGTTCTTCTGCAGTTGTATGGCGCTCTGGTAAGACCACATCTGGAGTATTGTGTGCAGTTTTGGTCCCCTAATTTGAGGAAGGCATCCTTGTGATTGAGGCAGTGCAGCGTAGGTTCACGAGATTGATCCCTGGGATGGCGGGACTGTCATATGAGGAAAGATTGAAAAGACTAGGCTTGTATTCACTGGAGTTTAGAAGGATTAGGGGGGATCTTATCGAAACATATAAAATTCTAAAAGGACTGGACAAGCTAGATGCAGGAAAAATGTTCCCAATGTTGGGCGAGTCCAAAACCAGGGGCCACAGTCTTAGAATAAAGGGGAGGTCATTTAAGATTGAGGTGAGAAAAAACGTTTTCACCCAGAGAGTTGTGATTTTATGGAATTCCCTGCCACAAAGGGCAGTGGAGGCCAAATCACTGGATGGATTTAAGAGAGAGTTAGATAGAGCTCTAGGGGCTAGTGGAGTCAAGGGATATGGGGAGAAGGCAGGCACGGGTTATTAATAGGGGACGATCAGCCATGATCACAATTAATGGCGGTGCTGGCTCGAAGGGCCGAATGGCCTCCTGCACCTATTTTCTATGTTTCTATGTTTCTATGACACAGCGTGGAAACAGGCCCTTCGGCTTAACTTGCTCACACACCGGCCAAAATGACCCAGCTACCAGTTCCACCTGCCTGCGTTTGGAACCAAACCTGTCCTATCCATGTGCCTGTCTAACTGTTTCTTCAACGTTAGGACAGTCCCTGCCTCAACTACCTCCTCTGGCAGCTCGTCCGTACTTTGTGCGAAAAAGTTACCCCTCAGATTCCTATTAAATCTTTTCACCTTCACCTTAAACGTGTGTCCTCTGGTCCTCGACTTCCCTACTCTGGGCAAGAGACTCTGTGTGTCTACCCGATCTATTCCTCTCATGATTTTGTACACCTCTATAAGATCATCCCTCATCCTCCTGCGCTCCAAGGAATAAACGTAACCTCTCCCTTTTGCTAACGGAAGCTCTCCTCCCCTCACGAACCCACCAAACCCTTACCCTCCCATCATAATACCAACTGTCTATTCCTATAATAATACCACCCATCTCCTCCCATCATTATACCGCCCATCT
The DNA here is from genome assembly GCA_038087875.1 of Malacoraja senta. Taxonomy (NCBI): domain Eukaryota; kingdom Metazoa; phylum Chordata; class Chondrichthyes; order Rajiformes; family Rajidae; genus Malacoraja; species Malacoraja senta. Next base: position 112,264 of record JAXLNO010005853.1, read on the forward strand.
CCTCTCCATAATCCTCACCCTCTCCGGCGCGGGGAAGGTTCTGGGCACGAATACACCAGCGCCATTGTGTACCCGTGACCTTTGGCAACGCGTGGGCGCGGCGGGGAGCGACGGGTCGAGTGGCGGCGAGGAGCGGCCTCCCTCGGCGGGAAGGAGGGAGGACGGGAGAGAGCCGGTGGGTTTCCGAGAGGGATGGGCGACGGTGACGGGCCAAAGCACCGTGAGTGGAGCCGCCATCTCTCAGGCCCTGGGACCCCGGGGTCGGGTCCCGGCATCCCGAGCTGTCTGTGTGGAGCTCGCAACCTTGTCCCCGGCAGCGATCTCCGCTTCACTGCCACACACATGAGTCGATGGCTCACTGTTATCAATGATTTTCGTGTAATGCCCGGCAGAAACAGCCCCTTCGGCCCACTGTGTCCGTACTGACCATCAGGAAACCATGTACACTGTGTGTAGAAATATCGCAAACATGGGAGCAGTCTTGACCTACCATCAACCTCATTAGAGACTCTAGAACTATCTTTTATTGGACTTTACTGGAATTTACCTTGCACTAATGGTTATTCCATTTATCCTGCATTTGTACACTGTGAACGACTCGGTCATGTGTAGTCTTTTTTGCTGACTGCTTTTTTGCTTAACATATGATAGGTTTACAAGAATGATCCCAGGAATTAGTAGGTTAACATATGATGAGCATTTGACGCATTGGGCCTGTACTCGCTGGAGTTTAGAAGAATGAAGGGGTGACCATCATTGAAACGAACAGAATAATGAAAGGCTTGGACAGAATGGATGTGGGGAGGATGTTTCCAATAGTGAGATAGTCCAGGACTAGAGATCATAGCCTCACAAAGCGTGCTGTTATCACACCTATAGATTCTACCAAAATAAATGCTAATTGTGTGAGGCTAACTGGTGTGTAGTTTGTTTATTTCTCTCAAACACCATTTGTTGCATTTGAAACTTGCAAACCTTCAGGAAACGTTGGAGAAGAAGACGTGAAATTTGGGGCCATTGCGTCCAGTGCATTTTGTGGTGACAGTGGAAAGTGGCAGTGGCATGGGAGACGTAAGTGTGGAGGGGATGAGCGCACCTGGGAGCAGGGGCAAAGTGGTCTCATGTCAAGACAGAAATGGGAGGCGACATGAAGATAAGACCTGAGGTGGGCATCACGTTGAAGTTGGTGGAAATTTCATAGAATGTTCTCATGGATGTGGAGGCTGGTGGGGTAAAAGATAAGGTCCAGGGGAACTCTAAACCTGTTCTGCCTGGGGGAAGGGAGGGGGGGGGGAGCTGTACGAATGGAGGAGACACAAGTGAGGGCATCATCTACAACTGTATGGTGTTGTGGAGTGTGGGGGGCAACCGCGTTTCCTCTAAAAGGAAGACAACCCAGATCTTCTAGGGTGGAAATCACCCATGTTGAAATCATCTCAAGAAGAGGCTTTCCACTCCAGGAGATCGCAATCAATCAATCACAATAATACTTTATTAGCCAAGTATGTTTTGCAACATACGAGGAATTTCATTTGTCAAGTCAGTCATACAAATAAAAAGCAACGGACACACAAAATACATTTTAACATAAACATCCACCACAGTGTCTCCTCCACATTCCTCACTGTGAAGGAAGGCGAAAAAAAGTTCAATCACTTCCCTTATTTGCTCTCCCGCGGTCGGGGGCCTCGAGCCCTCCGTTGACAGGATGATCTTGACTCCTTTAGCTGGTGGCATTTGGGCCCTCCGCATCATCAGCTCCTGCGTCGGGAGGATGTCAGCTCCCCCCGCCGGCGATCGGACCCCCGGGTCTGGGCTGCTCGAACCTCTGCGTCGTTGGAGCTCCTGACCCGGCCTCTCCCGAGACTGCAAGCTCGATGGTAAAGTCCGCAGGCCGCGATTGGAGCGATCCCAGGTAAGGGATCAGATTCGATGTTAAGTCCACGACCTGCACAGGGTCCCTAAAGTCAGTCCGAGGAGGCCTCCAGCTCCACTGATGTTAGGCCGCAGAGCGACTGGAGATATGACCCCGAAAACATGGCTTCTCCGGCAAGGTAAGAGACTGAAAAATAAAGTTTCCCCCTCCCCCTTACTCCTCCCCCCTCATAAAACAAACCGGAGAACATTTACAGAAACTTTAAAAACACACTAAAAATTATAAAAAGGACAGCAAAACAGACACGACTGTTGGCGGGGCTGCCAATCGTGCGCCACCCCTGGTGGTACAGGCAGTATGGGTTTGGGGAATTGTCAGGTTGGTGGTTTTCGTGGAAAGTGATGAGGTGTTATGGAATGGGAGACAGAGGTCTGCTGGCTGTTCATAGGTCACTATACGAGGAGGTGTTCAAAGAGCTGTCCCGTGGACACACCAAGGGTGAATGGAATAGATCTATCAGATGGTATGTCCAGAACGAGGGTGGATCTGATCTACGGTAGAAATGTGTGAACAAGTGCTGATGGAACTGTGAACATTTCACAATTACCCCCATGCTGCTCAATAAAACTTTGTATCTTCACCTTTTCCCATGCCCACCCCAGCTTTTGCAGACTTTTACAGGACGATTTTATAGAATACGATTCACCAAGAGAATCAGATGAAAAGGCAGCCCTTTCGTACCAGGACAGGAAAATAAAATGACTCCTTGACAAATAACAAGAGCAACACAGTAGACTGTAAATCAAATGGCAGTAAAGTTGAGGAAGGGGAGAAGACCAGGGTGGGGACATTAAAAAAGGGAGCACTGTCAGAGCCGGATTTACGTATAAGCTTGACAAGCTTAAGCTTAGGGCCTCGAGATCTAGGGGGGCCTCGCAGAGCCAGATTTACCACTAGGCTTCATAGACTGAAGCTTTGGGCCTCGAAATCTAGGGGGCCTCTGGCCAAGGCAGGACACCTGGCGTTCAACTCTGGGCGGGCCCCCCTCTCTATCTCTCTCTCTCTCTGTCTGTCAATCTCCGTCTCCGCCCGCCATCCGTATCCGTGTCCAGGCCGCCGGGTCTCCGCTCTCCGCTCGCTCCTCATCCGCCGGCACGGCAGGCCGCCTAGCACATGCGCACTGCTACGGCCAGCACATCCTCCCCCCTGCACATGCGCACAACCACGGCCCTCACATCATCGGCCGCCCTGCACATGTGCACTGCCACGGCAACTGGTCAGCGCTGGGCACTTTCTCCCTCCCTTTGAATTGTGGGAGATCTGGCCGCCATTGCTGTCCGGTCGCCACCTCGCCACGACCGCTGAAAACCAACTCAGAATCACTCCCTGAACCTGGATCTGGAGCAACTCCCTGGAGTAACTCTTGCTTCTGGTTTCCTGGTCCTCCATAAATATTCTAAATGGAATGTAAACTGGAGGTGGTGGAGGGCGGAACAATAACAGCCTATTGCATTTTATCTGTTTATTTATTATGTATATATATGGTCTAAGGTATATAAACACACTGAACTTTTATCTCCTGTTCTGTATTATGTTGACATATTCTGTTGTGCTGCAGCAAACAAGAATGTCATTGTCCTATCTGGGACACATGACAATAAAACTCTCTTGACTCTTGACTTGGACTTAAGCAAAAAAGGGTTCTAGGGGAAAAAGGAGGTACCTTAAATTTAGTTGTGTCTGGTTGGGTAACTATGGTAGGGTGAAGACTATTCCATGCTTTAATTGTGCGGGGGAACTCCATGGAGCAGCCAGTAACTGGATAGAAAAAATTGGGTGACGTTTTGGGTAGAGACCCTTCTTTAGAATCCCTCTGGTTTTAGTGATTTTAGTTTAATTTAAAGATACAGCGTGGAAACTGGCCCTTTGACCCACCGAGTCCACGCCGACCACCGATCACCCGTACACTAGTTCTATCCCACACATTAGCGGAGTAAGTCAAGAGTCAAGAATGTTTTATTCTCTCACATCCCAGTTAGAACAATGAAACCCTTACTCACACCCACACGCACGCACGCACGCACGCACGTACGCACACACACACACACACACACACACACACACACACACGCACACACACACACACACACTCACACACTCACGCACGCACACACACACACACACACACACACACACACACACACACACACACACACACACACACACACACACACACACACACACACACACACACACACACACACAATTGCCCTGGGATTAATAAAGTTCTATCATATAGTATCGTGTGTGTAGGAACTGCAGATGCTGGTTTAAACTGAAGATAGACACAAAAAGCTGGAATAACTCAACAGGTCAGACAGAATCTCTGGACAAAAGGAAAATATTACGTTTTGGGTTGGGTCTGAAAGGTTCCTGCACACCTTTGGAATGTGGAAGGAAACAAGAGCACCCGGAGAAAACCCACGCGATCAAAGAGAAAAGGAGCAAACTCCATACAGACAGCGCCCATATTCAGGATCAATTCCGGGTCTCTGGCACTTTTAGGCAGCAGCTTTATGGCAAATGTACTGCCCCATAATCTTGAACTTAATTAAAACATACAGTAGCTGTAAAGGGGGACATAGCGTCACTTGGAGATTTAAAACTGAAAATGAATATTTTCCTTTTCTTAGTAACCAAAGTTATCAATGTATAATTTTTTGTGTGTTGGAAAACAAAATATAGTGGCACAGCTGGTAGACTTGCTGTCTCACACGCCAGAGATCTGTGTTTGATCCTGTCCTCAGGCACTGTCTGTGTTGAATTTGCACATTCTCCCTGTAAGCGTGTGGGTTTCCTCCCACATCCCAAAGATGCATTGGCTTTGTAGGTTAACTTGTCTCTGTAAAATTGCCCCTAATATGTAGGGAGTGGATAAGGAAAGTGGGATAACTGAACTTGTGTGAATGGGTAGACAAAAATGCTGGAGATACTCAGCGGGTGAGGCAGCATCTATGGAGCGAAGGAAATAGGTGACGTTTCGGGTCGAGACCCTTCTTCCTACTGATGTGAGGGTGGGGGGGACGGGAAGAAGAAAGGAAGAGGCGGAGACAGTGGGCTGAGGGAGAGCTTGGAAGGGGAGGAGAAAGCAGGGATTACCTGAAATTGAAAAGTCAATGTTCATACCGCTGGGGTGTAAACTGCCCAAGCGAAATATGAGGTGCTGCTCCTCCAATTTACAGTGGCCTCACTCTGGCCATGGAAGAGGCCCAGGACAGAAAGGTCGGATTCGGAATGGGAGGGGGAGTTGAAGTGCTGAGCCACCGGGAGATCAGGTTGGTTATTGCGGACTGAGCGGAGGTGTTGGACGAAGCGATCGCCAAGCCTATGCTTGGTCTCACCGATATAGAGCAGCTGACACCTAGAGCAGTGGATGCAATAGATGAGGTTGGAGGAGGTGCAGGTGAACCTCTGCCGCACCTGGAAAGACTGCTTGGGTCCTTGAATGGAGTCAAAGCAACAAGTGTTTGGGTGGTTTGGGTGGTAAGGGACGAATTGACCAGGGTGTTATGGAGGGAGCGGTCTCTGCGGAAAGCCATCAGGGGAGGAGATGGGAAGATGTGGCCAGTGGTGGGTCCCATAGGTAGACAAAAAAGCTGGAGAAAAATCACCGGGTAAGGCATCATCTATGGAGCGAAGGAATAGACGACGTTTCGGGTCGAGACCCTTCTTCAGATTGATGTCGGGGGGGGGACATGAAAAAGAAAGGAAGAGGTGGAGACAGTAGGCTGTGGGAGAGCTGGGAATGGGCGAGGAAGGAGGGAGAAAGCAAGGACTACCTGAAATTAGAGAAGCCAATGTTCATACCGCTGGGGTGTAAACTACCCAAGCGAATATGAGGTGGAGCTCCTCCAATATGCGATGGCCCTCACTCTGGCCATGGAAGAGGTCCAGGACAGAAAGGTCGGATTCGGAATGGGAAGGGGAGTTGAAGTGTTGAGCAACCGGGAGATCAGGTTGGTTATTGTGAACTGAGTAGATGTGTTGTGCGAAGCGTTCGCCAAGCCTGCGCTTGGTCTCACCAAGGTTGATCATACGCTGAATAATCCAACCACATTTCTGTTTGGAAGTGGAAAGAAATAATAGAAATTGCATTCATTGCAACGTGTAAAAAGAGTTGAGATACTGTATTATAATTTTGCTGTGTGTCATTGTGGTATATATCATGTCTTGATTGGTGAATATGTTTAGTTTGTGACTTTATTTGAAGCAAAAATATGTAAATGCTTCATTGAGCATAATTCCATCTGGTAACAACGCACTTCGTCCGAACACATTATCGCACGCGTCATGCAAGCCGTCTTAAATGACGACCTAAACTGACATTTGGCAACTTAAAAAGCTGCCAAGGTTGCCCGGCTGATAACGGAGAAAAAAAAATAAGTGAGATCCCTGCAAGGTGTATGATATTTTTGAAACTGTCATAGGCATTTCTTACATACGCTGTCACAACGCACTGTAGTATCTAAACAACCCTTCAGTAATTTTCCTTGCCCTCCATTTCAGAATAATAGTGTTTTAAGCCAATAACTCAACACTAGCACTGGCAATAAATAAATAAATAAAAAAGCGCGGCTTTCCAGCCCCTTATCTCATTGGCAACGCTCGGCTGCAAATCGGTGTCAATCTGGTGGACCATCTTCCTCTAGTCGTGGGGGTGGGGGATTGGGAGGGCCCTCACAAGTGGAACAGCTTAGGGCCTCTCTTCATCTAATCCGGCCCTGAGCACTGTGAGCAGAGTTGCAAGGTTCAACCATTGATTCCGGATGTTTCTCTCTGTAGGGGAGACATTCAGGATAGGGCTTAGACTGGAGTGGAGAAGATTGTAGAAATATCAAGCTGCCAACAGAAATTGTTGAATATTTCATAGACATGGATCACACTGAGCACAGGAACAGGCACTCGGCCCATTACCTCCATTCTGACCATCCAATGCCCTCCAGTACTGATCCTACTTACCTGCACTTAGTCCACGAAGGGGAAGGGGAGGGGGTGGGTGGATTCACTCGCGTTGTAGAAACTTCCACGGACACTCAGCTTCCATCACACCACACGGTCAGGCCAGCAGGCTATGTTTCCCCCGGATTTCTCCCTATCCCACTGGATCTCTCCTTATCCCTCTGGATCTCCCCCTCTCCCTCAGGATCTCTTACGCAAGACCTCTCCATCTTCCTCAGGTTCTGTTTCCTCCATCAGGAGCACTCGTTCTCCCTCAGGATCTCTCCCTTCCCTCTAGGCCTCCACCAACCACCCACAGCTGGAGCAGCAACAATGGTACACCATCTCTCCATCCCCAGCGACCACCCGCACTCCCTTCACAAACCCTCCCCCCCTCTCACAAATTCACCCATCCAGTCTTCTCTACTCAAACCCTCCCGTTCCCTCCCCTCACAAACTCACCCATCCCCTCCCCTCACAAACTCACCCATCCCCTCCCCTCACAAACCCATCCAGTCCCCTCCCCTCACAAACACATCCCACTCCCTGCCCTCACAAACCCATCCAGTCCCCTCCCCTCACAAACCCATCCCGTCCCCTCCCCTCACAAACCCATCCCGTCCCCTCCCCTCACAAACACATCCCATCCCTGCCACTCTCCTCACAAACCCTCCCATCCCCTCCTCTCACAAACTCACCCATCCCCTCCCCTCCATAATCCACCCATCGCCTCTCCCCACAAACCCTCCCATCTCGTCCCCTCCCCTCACAAATCCACTCTAAGAACGTCATAGAGTGATACAGCGTGGAAACAGGCCCTCCGGCCCAACCTGCCCACACACCGGCCAACATGTCCCAGCTACACTAGTTCCACCTGCCTGCGTTTGGACCCAAACCTGTCCTATCCATGTGACTGTCTAAATGTTTATTCAATGTTAGGACATTCCCTGCCTCAACTACCTCCTCTGGCAGCTCGTCCATACTTTGTGCGATAAAGTTACCCCTCAGATTCCTATTAAATGTTTTCACCTTCACCTTAAACGTGTGTCCTCTGGTCCTCGACTCCCCTACTCTGGGCAAGAGACTCTGTGTCTACCCGATCTATTCCTCTCATGATTTTGTACACCTCTATAAGATCATCCCTCATCCTCCTGCGCTCCAAGGAATAAACTTAACCTCTCCCTTTCGCTCACGGAAGCTCTCCTCCCCTCACGAACCCACCAAACCCGTACCCTCCCATCATAATACCACCTGTCTATTCCAATCATAATACCACCCATCTCCTCTCTTTATCCCACCTGTCTCCTCCCATCATAATACCACCCATCTCCTCTCCATAATCCTCATCCTCTCCGGCGCGGGAAAGGTTCTGGGCGAGAAGACACCGGCGCCATTTTGTACTCGTGACCGTTGGCAATGCGTGGGCGTGGAGGGGAGCGACGGGCCGAGTGGCGGTGAGGAGCGGCCACCCTCGGCGGGAAGGAGGGAGGACAGGAGAGAACCGGTGGGTTTCCGAGGGGGATGGGCGAAGGCCGGTGAGGCGGTCAGCGGGGCAGGTCGCCGGGGACGGTCCGAAGCACCGCGAGTGAAGCCGCCACCGCCGCTGCCTGTCAGGCCCAGGGACCCCGGGGTCGGGTCCCGGCCTCCTGAGCTGTCGGTGTGGAGCTCGCAACCATCTCCACTTCCTTCCTACACACGTGAGTCGATGTCTCACTGTTATCAATGATCTTCCTGGTAATGTAGGAATGTTACAACATTTTGAGATTAAAAAAATCAAGCCTGTAATTTATCCCATCAGATAAAGCATAAAAAGAACTTTAATTTGATATCTAATTCACTTTCATATCTTCAGTATTAAAAAGGTTATCGTAATTTTCATACTCGGAAATTAGCATCTTGTTCCCTATTGCTTTTCCATTGACTTAACACAAAAGTTGTGATCGAGGACAGTCAAAAGCCCATAACTTTCTTAAACATTAAGAGAACTGAAAGAAAATTTCAGTTATTATAGATTGAAGCATTCTGAAACAAATATGAAACATCTTACTTCGATGACCTGAAATGAAAGCATATAATTAGTTAGTTACCTAATTATAGCTAATTACAAAATTGACCGTTGTGACGGAAATAGTAATAAACACCCAGACTGCCTTGAAAATTCAAAAATGTGATATTCTCAAGATCAGAACTTTAATATTATTGTATTATATGCTGTAAGTCCATAACAGATAGGTAAATAAATTACAATTTCTAGCAATAGACCAAGTCTTTATGGAGAAGATCAGTTGCTAGCTGGTACATTGGCATATCATAATCAGTAGCATCATCATCATACTCCTCACATTGTAACCAATAAACAACTCTGTACACCTTGTTTTTCCTCAACTTTTCTACTTTGGCATTGTAAACTACAGGTTTTTGCTCTTCAAACCACACATGACATGCCTTTCTGCCCATTACTTTCCCATTAAGAATGTTCTGTAGATCATCACATTTGGAGTAGTCCAAATTCGGATCATCTCTGCGAATGCTGTCTAAATCTGTTTCTTTTGCTGGGCATTTGGACTGACAATTTTGCATTTCTTCTTTGGAGACATCGTATATAATGTAAAGAAAAAAACTCACTGAACAGCATTAACAGAAACCTCATCCTATTCCTGCCATTTTTGGGCTACTAACGTTAGATTCTTCTTATCTGTCCCATTCCGCCCATCGGCTGATTGCTTTTACTACATTAATTGCCAGAAGATCTATTTTATTTAAATGGAAAGACTCTAATCCTCCTACCACACTCCATTGGAATTCTGAAACGATATCATGTTCAAATTTAAAAACAATTAGGAGTGATATTGTTGAACCCTTGGTTCAATTTGATAGGACTTGGGGAGCTTTATTGAACATTTTCACACATTATAAATTGTTCCCTCTCCAACCGTTATAATAATTATTTTACCTTTATACGGTGGAACGGACTTGGTGACAAACAGGGACTTAAATTGTTGAAATTCTTTGCAGCCCAGATTTAGTTTTGCTTATTTTAGTTTAGGGAGTTTTGTTTTTCTCTTTACTTTGAGGTCTATACTCAATGTGTATTTGGACACTGCTCATACTCAGGTTATACTTGTTATTAATGTAACCCTGATCCCTATGGATCAATATCACTGTTATGTTTATCATTATTTTTTTTGTTTTGTTTTTGTTTTTGAAAAAAATTAATAAAAAGATTTTAAAAGAAAGAAAGAAACAAGTTATAATTTGCATTTTTAGAAAAAAAGGAAGAAATGATAACGTTAAACGCTAAAACAAATAGTAAATACCCAACAAAAATTCAAACAATTAATTCATCTATTCAATTAAATTCATCTAAATTCAATTATTCGATCTAAACATCTATCCATTTCTTAAGAAAATGCTAATTTTTTTAAATAGCCTAAGTATCCAAATAACAAATAACAAACTGATCCCATTCACACACGTTCACAATATAACATGATTTTTAAATCTCACTTTGTCATGAATTTATATGCAAATGGAAGGAATTTAATGTTTAATTCCTGTAAATTAATTGAGAAACATCCACTCTCAAGATAAAATAATTATTTTTTGCACAATACATCTGACTAAAACTGTTGTGGATATTTAGTGTGAAAATATTGATCATGTTGCCGTTGCCGTAAATTTTAAGCCAATATCGGCAGGCAAGACATGGCCGATTCGTATGGGGGCCTAAATAACATTTTCGCCTCATAAGATAAAAAATAAAGTCACACCAAAAAGCAAAATAATATGTTAAATATAAGACATACCTTTTGTTTTGTCCTGCACTTGCGATCAGTGATGTTGAAGGCGGTGAAGGCTTTTTTAGTCGCGTTTAAGTTTAATACAGCGACGCAATGGTGCAGCAATTTTTTTAATTAAACCCGCGAGCGGAAGGGCGAACGATTTTTCTTCTTCAGCTAGCAGCCCGAGGAAATCCCTCTCCGACAACCAATACAAACCTGCATTTTAATCCCGCCCCCCCACCCCACCCGCGCCCCAAAGATTCCGAAATTGCACGCACCGGGAGTGGCAGATTTGTAGTTCCGCTGATTACAGGTTTTGTAACAAAGCTAGGTAATATCCGGTAGAAACAGGCCCTTCGGCCCACTGAGCCTGTACTGACCATCAGGAAACCATGTACACTGTGTGTAGAAATATCGCTAACAAGGGAGCAGTCTTGATCTACCATCAACCTCATTAGAGACTCTAGAACTATATTTTATTGGACTTTACTGGAATTTACCTTGCACTAAAGGTTATTCCCTTTCTCCTGCATTTGTACACTGTGAACGGCTTGATCATGTATAGTCTTTTTTGCTGACTGCTTTTTTGCTTAACACATGATAGGTTTACAAGAATGATCCCAGGAATTAGTAGGTTAACATATAATGAGTATTTGACGCATTGGGCCTGTACTCGCTGGAGTTTAGAAGAATGAGGCGGGGACCATCATTGAAACGAACAGAATAATGAAAGGCTTGGACAGAATGGATGTGGGGAGGATGTTTCTAATAGTGAGAGAGTCCAGGACTAGAGATCATAGCTTCAGAACTAAAGGACATTCCTTTAGGAAGGAGATGAGGAGGAATTTTTATAGTCAGAGGGTGGTGAATCTGTGGAATTCTTTGCCACAGAAGGCTGCGGAGGCTGTCAATGGATATTTTTAAGGCCAAGATAGATAAATTCTTGATTAGTACAGGTGTCATAGGTTATGGGGAGAAGGCATGCGAATGGGGTGAGCAGGGAGAGATAGATCCGCCATGATTGAATGGGGGAGTAGATTTGATGGGCCAAATTGCCTAATTCAGCTCCTTTCCCATAGGAATTTATGACCTTACTAGACTAACTGGGACCCTTTAGGTCCCATTCTCACACGGGAGGGCTGGTCCCCCAACGCAATATTCCACCTCTCCACCAATTCCAATATTCCACCACTCACGCATAGCCCCCAACTGCACAGGCACAGCTGACCCTCTCATCCCCTCACCTCCCCACTCCGCCCCTTGCCCTTCCCACCCCCCATGCACTCACTCCATCCCCCCCTCAAACCACCCCCTCCCCATCCACTCTTAGAGGCTCTCCGGCAGCGCAACCATTCCCTCCCATTGGGGTCCCATTGTGACGTAGATAACGCAGGTATTACTGTGCAGGTGCAGCTGATGGGCACGGCAAGTGGAAAAGGGATTTATTAAAGCTTAAAATGTGAATAACTCTTAAAATATAACAACAATTTATATGTTAAAGAGGAGATTTATTCAGTCCATTCTTTCTTGTTGCATCTTTTGTTGCGTTCTGCAGCTGGGGGAGGGCGTCGTCTTCAGGCGGGGGTTATCGGGGGCCGGTCGGGGAGCATCCTGCAGCCTGGGGAGGGGCACGGCTTCAGACGGTGTTGTTGGGGGCCGATGGGGGAGGGGGGAATATCCTGCAGCCGGGGGAGGGGGTCGGCTTGAGGCAGAGGCCAGTGGGGGGAGCTTTCTGGAGGACTAGTATGGGTGTTGTGGACCAAAGTGACTGGTTTCCAGAGGGCTGCCATGGCCTACCACTGCCGTGGCCTGCCGCTGGGGGGGGGGTGATGTGTGAGGGGAGAGGGTTGGGGGTGTGTGTGCAGGGGTGGTGAGACTTGTGGACTCACAGTTCACTCACTCACGGCTTGCGGACTCACAGTTCACTCAGCCACATCTTGTGGACTCACAGTTCACACAGCCACAGCTTGTGGACTCACAATTCACTCATCTAGGGCTTGCAGACTCACGGTTCACTCAGCCACGGCTTGTGGACTCACAGTTCACTCAGCCACGGCTTGCGGACTCACAGTTCACTCAGCCACGGCTTGCGGATTCACAGGTCACTCAGCCACGGCTTGCGGACTCACAGTTCACTCGGACACGGCTAGCGGACTCACAGTTCACTCGGCCACGGCTTGCGGATTCACAGTTCACTTAGTCATGGCTTGTGGACTCACAGTTCACTCAGCCACGACTTGCGGACTCACAGTTCACTCAGCCACGGCTTGCGGACCCACAGATCAGTCACTCACAGCTTGCGGACTTGCAGTTCAATCACTCACGGCCTGCGGACTCACAGTTCAGTCACTCACGGCTTGTGGACTCACTGTTCAGTCACTCACGGCTTGCGGACTCACAGTTCAGTCACCCACGGCTTTCGGACTCACAGTTCAGTCACTCACGGCTTGCGGACTCACAGTTCAGTCACTCACGGCTTGCGGAATCACAGTTCAGTAACTCACGGCTTGTGGACTCACAGTTCAGTCACTCACGGCTTGTGGACTCACAGTTCAGTCACTCATGGCATGTAGACCTAATGGAAGGTTTCAGAAAGCATGGGGACCTTTTTTAAATGCATTCCAGGTTTTGCAAATGCTTGATCATCAAGTACAGTTTAACAGCTTAACAGTCTATCCATTCACTTATCGTGGATTATTGTTGTGACAGGCTGATATTTGCATATGCTCACTGGCAATGACTGGGGAGTGATTATTTTTGGTATCTCGTTTTTTTGGGGGGGGGGTTTCATTGTTGTCTCGTTATATGTTGGCATAAGTTGTTTTTTATCTATTCTTTTCGTACACTCTATCTGTAAAAAATGGACAACTTTGCACTTTGTTATGTCTTGAAAACTAAACAATAAGATTTTGATTTTTTTTAAAAGGGAAGAATTCTTCAGGTTACTAGTTTTAAAAATGGCAGACCGATTTTCCTTTTACAAACATGAGAAAATAGTCATGAGTCAAACTAATAGCCAGACAAGTCAAACCTGCTTCATCTTTGATGAAAATATAGCTGATATTCCATTGTCCTGCACTATTCTCAAATCCACATCTGCAACTGTTCTCTTTCCTTCTACTCTCACCAGGGGAAAGGGATGAGAAGCATCTTCTTGAAAGACAGCACAGTGGTTCATCTGGTGGAGCTACTGCTTCAGGACGCAAGATAACCTGGTTCAATCCTGAACTCAGATTCTGTCTGTGTAGAGTTTGCACCTTCTCCCTATGAACATGTGGATTTTCTCCCACATCCCAAAGACAAACGGGTTTGTAGGTTAAATTGTCCTCTGTATGGATAAAGTTCATGGATAAAGTTGTTATATGACAAGCCGACTGCCAGAATACTGACTAACCAAATACTCTCACCTAAATTTCAGCTATCCAGGGGCAATAGACAAGGGTGTGCATTATCACCCCTGTTATTTGCCCTTGCGATTGAACCTTTAGCAGAAAGTATAAGAGTACATCCGAATTCATAGCAAAAGGATTTGAGTATAAGAGCAGGGAGGTTCTACTGCAGTTGTACAGGGTCTTGGTGAGGCCACACCTGGAGTATTGCATACAGTTTTGGTCACCAAATCTGAGGAAAGACATTCTTGCCATAGAGGGAGTACAGAGATGGTTCACCAGACTGATTCCTGGGATGGCAGGACTTTCATATGAAGATAGACTGGATAGACTCGGCTTGTACTCGCTAGAATTTAGAAGATTGAGGGGGGATCTTATAGAAACTTACAAGATTCTTAAGGGGTTGGACAGGCTAGATGCAGGAAGATTGTTCCCGATGTTGGGGAAGTCCAGAACAAGGGGTCACAGTTTAAGGATAAGGGGGAAGTCTTTTAGAACCGAGATGAGAAAATCATTTTTCACACAGAGAGTGGTGAATCTGTAGAATTCTCTGCCACAGAAGGTAGTTGAGGCCAGTTCATTGGCTATATTTAAGAGGGATTTAGATGTGGCCCTTGTGGCTAAAGGGGTCAGGGGGTATGGAGAGAAGGCAGGTACAGGATACTGAGTTGGATGATCAGCCATGATCATATTGAATGGCGGTGCAGGCTCGAATGGCCGAATGGCCTACTCCTGCACCTATATTCTATGTTTCTATGTTTCTATGAATATTCACGGATCTAATACTAAATATTCTAATAATAAAATATCATTATATGCAGATGATGTATTACGATATATCACCAATTCACAAGTTAGCATTCCAAACATACTAAACCTTATAGAAGAATTCGGTTCCTTTTCAGGATATAGAATAAACTGGAACAAAAGTGAAATTATGTCAATAAAGCCTCAAGATCCGACACACCTTCTAAAATTCCCTTTTAGAATTGCTACGGAAAAATTTAAATATGTTCACGTAACTAGAAAATACACTTCTCTATTTCAAGCAAACTTTCCTCCATTAATTACCAAACTAAATGCCCTTATTCAATTTTGGAAAACGCTTCCGATGTCTCTCATAGGCTGAATAAACGCCATAAAGATGAACTTCCTTCCACAAATCCTGTACTTATTTATCTCCCTAAAATTTTTTTTTTTAACTCGTTTCTCTGATCACAAACTTTATTTGGGATTATAAAACACACAGAATCCATAAACGACATCTATGTAAAGCTAAAGAAATTGGCGGATTGGCTCTCCCCAATTTTTTGTACTATTACTGGGCAACGAATATCAAAAACGTAATCTATTGGATGGACAACACATGCCAACAGGTAAAATGGTTAATAATGGAGAGAGAAGATTGTTTGCCTTTAAATATAGGCACGATTCTTCTCTCTCCAATAAATTTGAAGAAAACACTATATGAGAAAAATCTGATTATCCATAGTACTCTACGAATCTGGAAACAAGTGAAGTCAACCCATAAACTGAGAAATTTATCTCTTCTCTCACCAATTGCCAACAACCCCTCGTTCAAGCCGTCTATCTTAGACAAGACATTCATACACTGGGAAAGATTAGGAATTAAAAAATTGGGAGATCTTTATGAGATGGGAACTCTTCTCTCATTTCAAGAATTACAGTCGAGATATCATCTGAAAAGTAGCCAATACTTTAGATATCTTCAAATACGAGACTATCTGAAATCATATACCCAAGACTATCAATATATCGTTCCAGACACACTAGACGAATGTATGAATAGAAACTCGGATTCAAACAAGTTAATATCATACCTTTATAATACCCTTTTAAATATACAAACCACATCATCAGAAGTAATTAGAAGAGCTTGGGAAGATGAACTCGGCCTAACAATTTTAAAAGACAGATGGGAGGAAAGCCTTCTATATATACACAATTGGTCTCTTGCCGTTAGGCATTCGCTAATACAATTTAAAATACTGCATAGACTCTATTATTCAAAGTCTAAATTGAATAAGATCTTCCCAAATGTTTCTCCTATTTGTGATAAATGTCTCCTTCAGGAAGCAACTATAACCCATTCCTTTGCCTCTTGTATAAAGTTACATCATTTCTGGAGAGGAATTTTTGGAATTTTTGAAATTTTTTCTAAAACACTTAAAATAAAATTGGACCCCGACACTGAACTGATCACTCTTGGTACTTCAGAAGCCTGTTCTGAGCTAACACTATTTCAAAGACGTTTCCTTAATTATGGCCTGATTCTTTTTTTTTTCTTTCTTTTATCCACTCTTTGGCCACACTACTTTGGTAGTCTAGGGGTCCCATCTTTACACCTCTCACTTTTTCTCTCTCTTGTTCTTTCTCTTTTCGTTTCCTTTATTTTAAAGCTTAAAAGTTAAAATTGAAGCTGTACATTAACTGTATAATTATATATGCCGTTTGTTCTACTCTTGTACATTTGCTTCTAATAAATTAAAAAAATTAAAAATGTAAATAAAATTGTCCTCTGTAAATTGCCCCAAGTGTGTATTGGAGTGGATGTAAAAGCGGAATAACATAGAACTTGTGTGAATGGATGTTCAATGCTTAGCATGGACTCGGTGAGCCGAAGCGTTTGTTTCCATGCAATATCTTTAAAATAATCACATATCGGATTCTGTATCAGGCCATGGAGAGCCATACACATGGAAGTCTTGAATAATATCTCAGCAATCATCATGTCAGCCTAGCCCAGGAATTCAAGGCAGAGACTCGAGAATGACCTGATCCAGTGGGAACTGCCTGCTACAGGGAGAAGACGAGTTGAAACAGGGAGAGCCAGTGGATGTAGTGTACCTGGACTTTCAGAAAGCATTTGATGTCCCACATAGGAGATAAGTGGGAAAAATTAGAGCACATGGTATTGGGGGTAGGGTGCTGACATGGATAGAAAATTGGTTGGCAGACAGGAAACAAAGGTTAGTGATTAACGGGTCCCTTTCAGAATGGCAGGCAGTGACTAGTGGGGTTCCGCAAGGCTCGGTGCTGGGACCGCAGCTATTTACAATATACTAGACTATGTAGCGTGTTCGTCATTTCTATATTTTTTGTTTTTTTAATATGTCTAAGTGTTTGTTTTGGGTGTCTCTCGGTATGTCTTGTGTGAGGGGTGGTGGGGGGGAAAAGGGGGAAACTGTTTTTCAGTCACTTTCTCGACAGAGAGGCGACTTTTTCCATGTCGCTTCTCTGCCTCCCCTCTCACGGCCTGACAGCTTGGAATGGAGCGGCCTTTCCCAGAGTCGGGCCCAAAGCATCAGCAGCGGGCGCAGCGTGGACTTTTCCATCGCGGAGTGGGGTGAACCGTTGCCGGAGGTTCCCAGAAAGGAGTGCTCCGATCGCTGGCCTGGTGACTTTGGCATCGTGGGGGTTGTGGTCTGTGGAGCTTCTACCGCGGGCGTGGCATGACATGGAGTTTGGGATCCCTTGCCGGGGATTGCTGGAGAAGAGCTCCGACCGCCAGCCTGCGGCCCACAAAATCTTGAAGCCGTGGTCTCCGGTGGGAAAGTGGCCGATTCGGGCACTCCAAGCCGCGGAGTGTATTTGACCGTCCCGACATCGGAGTTTTGATCATCCCAACGAGAGGGCCTGTACATCTGGTCGTCCGTAGCAGCGACTACGGAGGGTTTATGGCCCCAACCACAGATGAACAAAGGGAGGAGGACTAACTGAACTTTGTTGCCTTCCACCACAGTGAAAAATGCTGTGGTGGATGTTTGTGTTAAATTTTATTGTGTACTAGACTAAGTGGGACCCATTGGGTCCCAGCTTCACACGGGAGGGCTGGTCACCCAATGCAATATTCCACCTCTCCACCAATTCCAATATTGCTGGCCAGGAAGGGGGGGGGGGTTCTGGAGCGCTAGTATGGTTGTTGTAGGTCAAAGGGACTTGTTTCCAGAGGCCTTGTATGGACATTGTCGGCCGAATGGATTCTTGGGCTGGCAGCTCCGTCACTGCGGCCAGGCAACTCAGTCACTCAGGCCAGGCAGCTCAGTCACTCAGGCCAGGCAGCTCAGTCACTCAGGCCAGGCAGCTCAGTCACTCAGGCCAGGCAGCTCAGTCACTCAGGCCTGGCAGCTCAGTCACTCAGGCATGGCAGGTTGGCAGCTCAGTATCTCGGGCCTGGTGGGCTGGCAGCTGAGAATGCCAGAAATTCTGCTGAAAACAGGTGACAGACTGTGAGAGAGAATGGGGAGAGGGTGGACAATCAATTTCAGACATTTATCTTTTTTTACAGATCACAGCAATTAAGGAGGAAAGTCTATCCTTGCATGGATATCTGGAGCGCTAGTATGGGTGTTGTGCATTGAAGGGACTCGTTTCAAGAGGGCTAGTATGGACTGTGGACTGAATGGATTCTTGGACTTGCAATTCAGTGAGTCATGGCTGGTGGGCTGGCAGTTCACTGTCATGGCTGGTGGGCTGGCAGTTCACTTACTCATGGCTTGTGGGCTGGCAGTCCAGTCACTCACGGCTGGTGTGCTGGCAGTTCACTCAGTCACTCCTCCTTCCTTCACCCCCTCACTCTGCTCCTTGCCATTCCCCTCCCCCCCATGCATTCAGTCCATCTCCTCTCAACCTGCCCCCCCATGCACTCTTAGTGGCTCTCCGTCAGCACATCCGTTCCTGCCTATTAGGTTCCCATGGTGATGAAGAACACGTAGGCATGGCAAGTGGAAAAAGGATTTATCAAAGTTTAAAATGTGAATGACTCTTAAAATATAACAACAATTTAAATGTTAAAGATGAGATTTATTAAGTTATTTCTTGTTGTATTCTGCTGCTCACTGCCTCTGGATTACTCTTTGCTGTTGATATATATATTTTTAAAGACAATTTTGATATAGTGAGATTGAGCGGTCAAATGTTAACAAAGAAAATCTGAGAATTTACCTCAAAAGTCATCATGCAGTGGAGGCCTGTAAATCCAATCTCACAGCACTTGAAGCGGAGTGCAGGCCGCAAGTCCAACCTCACAGCACTCCAAGCAGTGTGAAGGCAGCAAGTCCAACCACACAGCACTCCAAGCAGAGTGCAGGCAGCAAGTCCAACCTCACAGCACACCAAGCAGAGTGCAGGCAGCAAGTCCAACCTCACAGCACTCCAAGCGGATCCAGCAAATCCAATTTCACAGAATTTCAAGCAGAGTGTACACACATACACTCACACCCACAGACACTCACACTCACACTGACACTGACACTCACACACACACTCACACACAGACACACACAGACACACACAAACAAACAAACAAACCCATACACACACAGATACACACAAACACAAAGACACACACACTCACAAACAACACACACTCACTCAGACACTCACACACACAGACCGACACACTCACACACTCACACAAACATACACTCACAGACACAGACAGACACACTCACAGACAGACACAGACAGACATAGACAGACACACAGACACACAAAAAGACACACAGACAGACACACAGACACACAGACAGACACACCCACAGACAGACACACAGAAAGACACACGCACAGACAGACACACGTACAGACAGACACATGCACAGACACACACACACACACACACAAATACACACACACACACACACAAAGACACACTCACACACAAACACACACACACACCACATATATGGCAGTAATTTTTTTGAATACTCAAATGACTGAGTGCGGCGTCTCCACTCAGGGCCTTCCGCAGTCAGCAACACTTTCGCGTTCAGCACGACCTCTGCACTCACCGGAAATGACGCAATCAGCATGGCCTCATGGTCAACTCTGCGTGGTGCTCAGACGTGGCAGTCCTGTCCAACTCCTGCTCTCCACACCTCGAACATCTGGCGGTGAAGTGCCGTCCCTTCTACCTCCCAAGGGAATTCACCTCCATCATCCTGACCGCGGTCTACATCCCACCCCAGGCAGACGTCCGTCTGGCACTGGAGGAGCTGCACGCCGTGGTCAACAAACACCAGACGTCTTACCCCGAGGCGTTCACCACCATAGCTGGGGACTTCAATAAGGCAAACCTAAAGAAATCACTCCCTAACTTCCACCAACATGTCTCCTGCTGCACCAGAGGACCAAACACACTCGACCACTCAAGAATGCCTATCGTTCTATCCCTCGCCCTCACTTCGGTAAATCCGACCATACCGCGGTGCTGCTTCTTCCTGCCTACAGGCAGCAATTAAAGAGCACATCCCCAGAGGTGAGGACAGTACAGAGCTGGTCGGGGGGGGGGGGGGGGTGGTGCAGAGGAACAACTCCAGGACTGTTTGGAGTCTGTAGACTGGGCAATGTTCAAGGACTAGGCAACAGACCTGAACGAATACGCCACAGTCATTACAGACTTCATTAAGAAGTGTTAAAGAAGGAACTGCAGATGCTGGTAAATCGAAGGTACACAAAAATGCTGGAGAAACTCAGCGGGTGCTGCAGCATCTATGGAGCGAAGGAAATAGGTAACGTTTTGGGCCGAAACCCTTCTTCAGACTGATAGGGGGTGGGGAGAAGAAAGGAAAAAAGGAAAAAGGCGGAGGAGGAGCCCGAGGGCTGGAGGAGGGGAGGAGACAACCAGATGGCTGATGAAGGGGAGGGGACAGCAAGGGCTAGCAGAATTGGGAGAATTCAATGTTCAAGCCCCCAGGATGTAGACTGCCCAAGCGGAATATGAGGTGCATTTCCTCCAATTTACGGTGTTGCTCGCTGTGGCCATGGAGGAGGCCCAGGACAGAGAGGTCAGATACGGAATGGGAGGGGGAGTTGAAGTGCTGAGCCACTGGGAGTTCAGGTTGGTTATTGCGGACCGACCGGAGGTGTTCGACGAAACGATCGCCAAGCCTCCGCTTGGTCTCACCGATGTAGATCAGCTGGCATCTAGAGCAGCGAATGCAATAGATGAGGTTGGAGGAGATGCAGGTGAACCTCTGTCGCACCTGGAACGACTGCTTGGGTCCATGAATGGAGTAGAGGGGGGAGGTGAAGGGACAAGTGTTGCATCTCTTGCGGTTGCAAGGGAAAGTACCAGGGGAGGGGGTGGTATGGGAGGGAAGGGAAGAATTGACAAGGGAGTTACGGAGGGGGCGGTCTTTGCGGAAGGCAGACATAGGGGGAGATGGGAAGATGTGGCGAGTGGTGGGGTCACGTTGGAGGTGGCGAAACTGACGGAGGATCACTTGTTGTATGTGACAGCTGGTGGGGTGAAAGGTGAGGACTAGGGGGACTCTGCCCTTGTTGTGAGTGGGGGGATGGGGAGAGAGAGCAGTGTTGCGGGGTATGGCAGAGACCCTGGTGCGAACCTCATCTATGGTGGAGGAGGGGAACCCCCGTTCCCTGAAGAATGAGGACATTTCAGATGCCCTGGTGTGGAACGCCTCATCCTGGGAGCAGATGCGGCGTAGACGGAGGAATTGGGAGTGGGGGATGGAGTCCTTACAGGAAGCAGGGTGGGAAGAAATGTAGTCCAGATAGCCATGGGAGTCGGTAGGTTTGTAGTGGATGTCGGTAAGGAGTCTATCATTTCCGACACTTCCCTACCATTCCTTGACCTCACTATCTCCATCGCAGGTGATAGACTCCTTACCGACACCAGGGTTCCACACCAGGGCATCTGAAATGTCCTCATTCTTCAGGGAACGGGGGTTCCGCTCCTCCACCATAGATGAGGCTCGCACCAGGGTCTCTGCCATACCCCGCAACACTGCTCTCTCTCCCCATCCCCCCACTCACAACAAGGGCAGAGTCCCCCTAGTCCTCACCTTTCACCCCACCAGCCGTCACATACAACAAGTGATCCTCCGTCAGTTTCGCCACCTCCAACGTGACCCCACCACTCGCCACATCTTCCCATCTCCCCCTATGTCTGCCTTCCGCAAAGACCGCTCTCTCCGTAACTCCCTTGTCAATTCTTCCCTTCCCTCCCATACCACCCCCTCCCCTGGTACTTTCCCTTGCAACCGCAAGAGATGCAACACTTGTCCCTTCACCTCCCCCCTCTACTCCATTCAAGGACCCAAGCAGTCGTTCCAGGTGCGACAGAGGTTCACCTGCATCTCCTCCAACCTCATCTATTGCATTCGCTGCTCTAGATGCCAGCTGATCTACATCGGTGAGACCAAGCGGAGGCTTGGCGATCGTTTCGCCGAACACCTCCGGTCGGTCCGCAATAACCAACCTGAACTCCCGGTGGCTCAGCACTTCAACTCCCCCTCCCATTCCGTATCTGACCTCTCTGTCCTGGGTCTCCTCCATGGCCACAGCGAGCAACACCGTAAATTGGAGGAAATGCACCTCATATTCCGCTTGGGCAGTCTACATCCTGGGGGCTTGAACATTGAATTCTCCCAATTCTGCTAGCCCTTGCTGTCCCCTCCCCTTCATCAGCCATCTGGTTGTCTCCTCCCCTCCCCCAGCCCTCGGGCTCCTCCTCCGCATTTTTCCTTTTTTCCTTTCTTCTCCCCACCCCTTATCAGTCTGAAGAAGGGTTTCGGCCCGAAACGTTACCTATTTCCTTCGCTCCATAGATGCTGCTGCACCCGCTGAGTTTCTCCAGCATTTTTGTGTACCTTCATTAAGAAGTGTGTGGAGTACTGCATTCCCACCAAAACCTTCCGAGCATTTCCCAATCAGAAACCTTGGATGAACTTTGAGTTCGGCACTCTTCTGAAGTCCAGACACCGGGCATTCATGTCTGATGATAAAGTGGCCTACAAGTAGTCCAGATACGACCTTGGTAAGGCCATCAAAAAGGCCAAAAGGGACTTCTGCTCCAAACTGGAGGAAGAGACAGATGTTCGGCGGCTGTGGCAGGGCCTGAATGCAATCACCTCTTACAAGTCAAAATCAGGAGGCAGCTCGAATGTCGGCGAAACATCACTCCCTGATGAGCTCAATGCGTTTTACGCACGCTTTGATAGGGAGAACATCGATGTGCCTTCCCGAGCCCCCATTCGCTGTGATGGTATTTCACTCTCAGTCACAGAGGCCGACGTCAGGAAATCCTTCAGAGGGGTGAACCCTCAAAAAGCGCCTGGAGCTGATGGTATACCTGGTCGTGTTCTAAAAACCTGTGCGGACCAACTGGCTGGAGTATTTACGGACATTTTCAACCTCTCACGTCTGAGGTCTGAGGTTCCCACCTGCTTCAAAAGGGCATCAATTATACCAGTGTCCAAGAAGAGTAAGGTGACGTGCCTCAATGACTATCGACCTGTTGCACTAACGCCTGTGGTGATGATGTGCTTTGAGAGATTGATCATGACGCAGATCAACTCCTACCTCGACAAAAACCTGGATCCACTGCAGTTCGCTTACCGCCACAACAGATCAACGGTAGATGCGATCTCGCTGGCCCTCCACTCCGCTCTGGACCACTTGAACAACAAAAACTCATGTCAGGCTGTTATTCATCGATTACAGCTCGGCATTTAATACAATCATCCCCTTCAAGCTGGTTACCAAACTTGCAGAACTGGGTCTCTGCGCATCCCTCTGCAATTGGATTCTCGACTTCCTCACTCTCAGACCACAGTCTGTTCGTATTGGTGGAAATGTGTCAGACTCGATAACAATCAGCACGGGAGCACCTCAAGGCTGCGTGCTCAGCCCGCTGCTGTACTCACTCTATACTCATGACTGCGTAGCCGGACATAGTGCGAACTCCATCATCAAGCTCGCTGACGACACCACTGTTGTGGGGCATATCGCTGATGGGGATGAGTCAGAGTATAGAAGAGAGATCGAGCAACTGTCCATATGGTGCCAGCACAATAACCTAGCCCTCAACACCAGCAAAACCAAGGAACTGATTGTGGACTTTGGAAGAAGTAGGATGAAAACCCACAGTCCCATTTATATCAACGGGTCGATGGTTGAAAGGGTCAAGAGCTTCAAATTCCTGGGCGTGCACATCTCTGAAGATCTTTCCTGGTCCGAGAACACTGATGCCATTATTAAGAAAGCACATCAGCGCCTCTACTTCCTGAGAAGATTACGGAGAGTCGGTTTGTCAAGGAGGACTCTCGCTAACTTCTAGAGGTGCACAGTAGAGAGCATGCTGTCCGGTTGCATCGTGGCTTGGTTCGGCAACTTGAGCGCCCTGGACAGGAAAAGATTACAAAAAGTAGTAAACACTGCCCAGTCCATCATCGGCTCTGACCTCCCTTCCATCGAGGGGATCTATCACAGTCGCTGCCTCAAAAAGGCTGGCAGTATCATCAAGGACCCACACCATCCTGGCCACACACTCATCTCCCTACTACCTTCAGGTAGAAGGTACAGGAGCCTGAAGACTGCAATGGCCAGGTTCAGGAATAGCTACTTCCCCACAGCCATCAGGCTATTAAACCTGGCTCGGACAAAACACTGAACTTTATTAGCCAATTAACTGTTATTTGCACTTTATCAGTATATTGATTCATGTGTGTATATATTTACAGAATGCCTTGTAGTCAATGCCTACTATGTTCTGTTGTGCTGAAGCAAAGCAAGAATTTAATTGTCCTATCAGGGACACATGACAATAAACTCACTTGACTTGACGACCTATACACTATGCGGAAATCACAAAATGAACGGGACTTTTGCAGTAAACACAGTCGGACCTAATAAAGCTTTTATCCCCTTCCAAACACAGTTGCAATAGGCACAGTTGCAATAGGCACAGTTGCAATAGGCACAGTTGCAAAAGCCACAGTTACAAAAGCCGTAGTTGCAAAAGCCACAGTTGCAAAAGCCACAGTTGCAAAAGCCATACATTTCAATAGCCACACGTTTCAATAGCCACACATTTCAATAGCCACACATTTCAATAGCCACACAATTCAATAGCCACACAATTCAATAGCCACACAATTTAATAGCCACACAATTTAATAGCCACACAATTCAATAGCCACAGTTGCAAAAGCCACAGTTGCAAAAGCCACAGTTGCAATAGCTACAGTTGCAATCGCCACACAGTTGCAATTGCCACACAGTTGCTATAGCCACAGTTGCAATAGCCACAGTTGCAATAGCCACACATTTCCATAGCCACACATTTCCAATAGCCACGCATTTCCAATAGCCATGCATTTTCAATTAGCGACGCATTTTTAATGACCCACACATTTTGAATTAGCCACGCATTTTTAATGACCCACACATTTTCAATAGCCACACATTACATTTAGCCACACATTTCAATTAGCCACACATTTCCAATAGCCGCACATTTCCAATAGCCGCAGTTTAAAGGCACAGTTTAAAGGCACAGTTTAAAGGCACAGTTTAAAGGCAGAGTTTAAAGGCACAGTTTAAAGACAGTTTAAAGGCACGGTTTAAAGGCACGGTTAAAAGGCACAGTTAAAAGGCACATAAAAACATTTATTCCTTCCAAACACAGTTCCAAATAAACCACATATAACCACACTCACAGTTTAATAGACATGTGTTCAGTGTTCAGTTGATTCACAGCTCAGACTGAGAGTCGTTGCCTCTCCCTCCCCCATCTTGCAGCGACTGATGCACGTCCACACTTCCGGGTTTTATTAGTCCCTCCCCCCTCCCATTCACGGCATGATTGACAGGAGAGAGAAACTCAACATTTTTAAAACACTAATAACTCTTTTGACTTTCATCGATGGGAAATATCCTCTGCACCTGATGAGTGGAGGGGAATTCTGAGTAAGATGGCCAAAAATCACAGCCGTAAGTGGTAGCGTTTTTTCTAAAATCTATATACAGCGCAAAAAGGAAGTGGTCAAGTTTAGACTTTTAATTATTTATATATTAATGATTTGGACAAAGGGATTAAAAGTAACATTAGCAAATTTGCAGTTGACACTAAGCTGGGTGGCAGTGTGAACAGTGAGGAGGATGCTATGAGGATGCAAGGTGACTTGGACAGGAGGGGTGAGTGGGCAGATGCATGGCAGATGCAGTTTAATGTGGATAAGTGTGAGGTTATCCACTTTGGTGGCAAAAACAAGAGGGCAGATTATTATCTAAATGGAGTCAAGTTGGGAAAAGGGGAAGTACAACGGGATCTGGGGGTCGTTGTTCCTTGTGTGAACGTGGCGCCGACCGAAGAGAACCCGAAGCAAACAAGTGGAAGCCAAATAACCGAATGGAAACAAAGCTGAACCGCCAACTAACCGAAAGGGCGGGAAGCCTAAAAGCCATCTAACTGAAAGGCTGCGTTGCCTAAAAGCAAACTCACCGAATGGCCGCTCTGCCGAAAAGCCACCTACACGAAGGTGACGCCTACATTCCAACGGACCGAATGCCGCTCAACAGAAAAGTCAAATAACGGACATAACGTTACCGGGGTGTGGGACATCGGTGATTGGTCCAGACCCCCGCGTCCATCACATCACTGTGGAGGGATGAACATTGTCCCAAACCTCCGCTCCACCGTGAAGGGTGGCCGTGGGAGAGTGGGGGCTGTCCCGAGGGATGCACACCTTCGGCCACTTACAACTTGGTGCTTGGGTTCAGATTGCCCAGTCACCTATGGCTTGTGTGGGAAAATGAACCCCACACGCTCCCGTCTCCCCTTCTCTCTCCCCTCTTCGCTCTCGCCTCCTCTATCTCTCCTTTATCTCTCTCCCCTCTCTCTCTCCCCTTCTCTCTATCCCCCTCCTCTCTCTCTCCCCCTCTCTCCCCCTTCTCTCTCTCCTCCTCTCTCTCCCCCTCCTCTCCCCCCTCTCTCCCTTCTCTCTCTCCTATTCTCTCTTTCAATCCCCTCTTCCCTCTCTCCCGCCTCTCTCTCACCTGACTCTCTCTCCCTTCTCTCTCTCCTTCTCTCTCCTCCTCTCTCTCTCCCTACTCTCTCTCCCCCCTCTCTCTCCCTTCTCTCTCTCCCCCCTTCTCTCTCTCCCCTTCTCTCTTTCTAACCCCTCTTCTCTCTCCCCCTCTCTCTCCCTTCTCTCTCCCTTCTCTCTCCCTTCTCTCTATCTCCCTCCTTCTCTCTCCCCCCCTTTCCCTTTCTCTCCCCCTCCACTCTCTC
>JAXLNO010005853.1:139568-234756 GCA_038087875.1 Malacoraja senta
GCCCCCACTCTCCCACGGCCACCCTCTACGGGCTGTGGGTCGGGTGGAGCGGAGGTTTGGGACAATGTTCATCCCTCCACAGCTCTGGACCAATCACCGATGTCCCACACCCCGGTAACGTTATGTCCGTTATTTGACTTTTCTGTTGAGCGGCATTCGGTCCGTTGGCCTGTAGGCGTCACCTTCGTGTAGGTGGAGTTTCGGCAGAGCGGCCATTTGGTGAGTTTGCTTTTAGGCAACGCAGCCTTTCAGTTAGATGGCTTTTAGGCTTCCCGCCCTTTCGGTTAGTTGGCGTTTCAGCTTTGTTTCCATTCGGTGATTTGGCTTCCACTTGTTTGCTTCGGGTTCTCTTCGGTCGGCGCCAGGTTCGCACAAGGAACAACGACCCCCAGATCCCATTGTACTTCCCCTTTTCCCAACTTGACTCCATTTAGATAATAATCTGCCTTCTTGTTTTTGCCACCAAAGTGGATAACCTCACACTTATCCACATTAAATCTGCATCTGCCATGCATCTGCCCACTCACCCCTCCTGTCCAAGTCACCTTGCATCCTCATAGCATCCTCCTCACTGTTCACACTGCCACCCAACTTAGTGTCAACTGCAAATTTGCTAATGTTACTTTAATTACTTCGTCCAAATCATTAATATATAAATAATTAAAAGTCTATACTTGACCACTTCCTTTTTGCGCTGTATATAGATTTTAGAAAAACCGCTACCACTTACGGCTGTGATTTTTGGCCATCTTACTCAGAGTTCCCCTCCACTCATCAGGTGCAGAGGATCGTTCCCATCGATGAAAGTTAAAAGAGTTATTAGTGTTTAAAAAATGTTGAGTTTCTCTCTCCTGTCAATCATGCCATGAATGGGAGGGGGGAGGGACTATAAAACCCGGAAGTGTGGACGTGCATCAGTCGCTGCAAGATGGGGGAGGGAGAGGCAACGACTCTCAGTCTGAGCTGTGAATCAACTGAACACTGAACACATGTCTATTAAACTGTGAGTGTGGTTATATGTGGTTTATTTGGAACTGTGTTTGGAAGGAATAAATGTTTTATGTGCCTTTTAACTGTGCCTTTTAACCGTGCCTTTAAACCGTGCCTTTAAACTGTGTCTTTAAACTGTGCCTTTAAACTCTGCCTTTAAACTGTGCCTTTAAACTGTGCCTTTAAACTGTGCCTTTAAACTGCGGCTATTGGAAATGTGCGGCTATTGGAAATGCGTGGCTAATTGAAATGTGTGGCTAAATGTAATGTGTGGCTATTGAAAATGTGTGGGTCATTAAAAATGCGTGGCTAATTCAAAATGTGTGGGTCATTAAAAATGCGTGGCTAATTGAAAATGCATGGCTATTGGAAATGCGTGGCTATTGGAAATGTGTGGCTATGGAAATGTGTGGCTATTGCAACTGTGGCTATTGCAACTGTGGCTATAGCAACTGTGTGGCAATTGCAGCTGTGTGGCGATTGCAACTGTAGCTATTGCAACTGTGGCTTTTGCAACTGTGGCTTTTGCAACTGTGGCTATTGAATTGTGTGGCTATTAAATTGTGTGGCTATTAAATTGTGTGGCTATTGAATTGTGTGGCTATTGAATTGTGTGGCTATTGAAATGTGTGGCTATTGAAATGTGTGGCTATTGAAACGTGTGGCTATTGAAATGTATGGCTTTTGCAACTGTGGCTTTTGCAACTGTGGCTTTTGCAACTATGGCTTTTGTAACTGTGGCTTTTGCAACTGTGCCTATTGCAACTGTGCCTATTGCAACTGTGCCTATTGCAACTGTGCCTATTGCAACTGTGTTTGGAAGGGGATAAAAGCTTTATTAGGTTCGACTGTGTTTACTGCAAAAGTCCCGCTCATTTTGTGATTTCCGCATAGTGTATAGGTCGTCACGTCAAGTGAGTTTATTGTCATGTGTCCCTGATAGGACAATGAAATTCTTGCTTTGCTTCAGCACAACAGAACATAGTAGGCATTGACTACAAGGCATTCTGTAAATATATACACACATGAATTAATATACTGATAAAGTGCAAATAACAGTTAATTGGCTAATAAAGTTCAGTGTTTTGTCCGAGCCAGGTTTAATAGCCTGATGGCTGTGGGGAAGTAGCTATTCCTGAACCTGGTCATTGCAGTCTTCAGGCTCCTGTACCTTCTACCTGAAGGTAGTAGGGAGATGAGTGTGTGGCCAGGATGGTGTGGGTCCTTGATGATACTGCCAGCCTTTTTGAGGCAGCGACTGTGATAGATCCCCTCGATGGAAGGGAGGTCAGAGCCGATGATGGACTGGGCAGTGTTTACTACTTTTTGTGATCTTTTCCTGTCCAGGGTGCTCAAGTTGCCGAACCAAGCCACGATGCAACCAGTCAGCATGCTCTCTACTGTGCACCTGTAGAAGTTAGCGAGAGTCCTCCTTGACAAACCGACTCTCCGTAATCTTCTCAGGAAGTAGAGGCGCTGATATGCTTTCTTAATAATGGCATCAGTGTTCTCGGACCAGGAAAGATCTTCAGAGATGTGCACGCCCAGTAATTTGAAGCTCTTGACCCTTTCAACCATCGACCGTTGATATAAATGGGACTGTGGGTTTTCATCCCACTCCTTCCAAAGTCCACAATCAGTTCCTTGGTTTTGCTGGTGTTGAGGGCCAGGTTATTGTGCTGGCACCATATGGACAGTTGCTCGATCTCTCTTCTATACTCTGACTCATCCCCATCAGCGATATGCCCCACAACAGTGGTGTCGTCAGCGAACTTGATGCTGGAGTTCGCACTATGTCCGGCTACACAGTCATGAGTATAGAGTGAGTACAGCAGGGGGCTGAGCACGCAGCCTTGAGGTGCTCCCGTGCTGATTGTTATCGAGTCTGACACATTTCCACCAATACGAACAGACTGTGGTCTGAGAGTGAGGAAGTCGAGGATCCAATTGCAGAGGGATGAGCAGAGACCCAGTACTGCGAGTTTGGTAACCAGCTTGAAGGAGATGGTTGTATTAAATGCCGAGCTGTAATCGATGAATAACAGCCTGACATATGAGTTTTTGTTGTCCAAGTGGTCCAGAGCGGAGTGGAGGGCCAGCGGGATCGCATCCACCGTTGATCTGTTGTGGCGGTAAGCGAACTGCAGTGGGTCCAGGTTTTTATCGAGGTAGGAGTTGATCTGCGTCATGATCAACCTCTCAAAGCACATCATCACCACAGGCGTTAGTGCAACAGGTCGATAGTCATTGAGGCACGTTACCTTACTCTTCTTGGGCACTGGTATAATTGAAGCCCTTTTGAAGCAGGAGGGAACCTCAGACCTCAGACGTGAGAGGTTGAAAATGTCTGTAAATACTCCAGCCAGTTGGTCTGCACAGGTTTTAGAACACGACCAGGTATACCATCAGGTCCAGGCGCTTTTCGAGGGTTCACCCCTCTGAAGGATTTCCTGATGTCGGCCTCTGTGACTGAGAGTGAAATACTATCACAGCGAATGGGGGCTCGGGAAGGCACATCGATGTTCTCCCTATCAAAGCGTGCGTAAAACGCATTGAGCTCATCAGGGAGTGATGTTTCGCCGACATTCGAGCTGCCTCCTGATTTCGACTTGTAAGAGGTGATTGCATTCAGGCCCTGCCACAGCCGCCGAACATCTGTCTCTTCCTCCAGTTTGGAGCAGAAGTCCCTTTTGGCCTTTTTGATGGCCTTACCAAGGTCGTATCTGGACTACTTGTAGGCCACTGTATCATCAGACATGAATGCCCAGTGTCTGGACTTCAGAAGAGTGCGGAACTCAAAGTTCATCCAAGGTTTCTGATTGGGAAATGCTCGGAAGGTTTTGGTGGGGATGCAGTACTCCACACACTTCTTAATGAAGTCTGTAACGACTGTGGTGTATTCGTTCAGGTCCGTTGCCGAGTCCTTGAACATTGCCCAGTCTACAGACTCCAAACAGTCCTGGAGTTGTTCCTCTGCACCCCCCCCCCCCCTCCGACCAGCTCTGTACTGTCCTCACCTCTGAGGGTGCGCACTTTAATTGCTGCCTCTAGGCAGGAAGAAGCAGCACCGTGGTATGGTCGGATTTACCGAAGTGAGGGCGAGGGATAGAACGATAGGCATTCTTGAGTGGTCAAGGGTGTTTGGTCCTCTGGTGCAGCAGGAGACATGTTGGTGGAAGTTAGGGAGTGATTTCTTTAGGTTTGCCTTATTGAAGTCCCCGGCTATGGTGGTGAACGCCTCGGGGTAAGACGTCTGGTGTTTGTTGACCACGGCGTGCAGCTCCTCCAGTGCCAGACGGACGTCTGCCTGGGGTGGGATGTAGACCGCGGTCAGGATGATAGAGGTGAATTCCATTGGGAGGTAGAAGGGACGGCACTTCACCGCCAGATGTTCGAGGTGTGGAGAGCAGGAGTTGGACAGGACTGCCACGTCTGAGCACCACACCATGCTGATTGCGTCATTTCCGGTGAGTGCAGAGGTCGTGCTGAACGCGGAAGTGTTGCTGACTGCGGAAGGCCCTGAGTGGAGACGCCGCACTCAGCCGTTTGAATATTCAAAACATTTACTGCCATATATGTGGTGTGTGTGTGTGTGAGTGTGTCTTTGTGTGTGTGTGTAAGTGTATATTTGTGTGTGTGTGTTTGTGTGTGTCTGTGCATGTGTCTGTCTGTGCGTGTGTCTGTCTGTGCGTGTGTCTGTCTGTGCGCGTGTCTTTCTGTGTGTCTGTCTGTGGGTGTGTCTGTCTGTGTGTCTGTGTGTCTGTCTGTGTGTCTGTCTGTGTGTCTGTGTGTCTGTCTATGTCTGTCTGTGTCTGTCTGTGAGTGTGACTGTCTGTGTCTGTGAGTGTATGTTTGTGTGAGTGTGTGAGTGTGTTGGTCTGTGTGTGTGAGTGTCTGAGTGAGTGTGTGTTGTTTGTGAGTGTGTGTGTCTTTGTGTTTGTGTGTATCTGTGTGTGTATGTGTTTGTTTGTTTGTTTGTGTGTGTCTGTGTGTGTCTGTGTGTGAGTGTGTGTGTGAGTGTCAGTGTGAGTGTGAGTGTGAGTGTCTGTGGGTGTGAGTGTATGTGTGTACGCTCTGCTTGAAATTCTGTGAAATTGGATTTGCTGGATCCGCTTGGAGTGCTGTGAGGTTGGACTTGCTGCCTGCACTCTGCTTGGTGTGCTGTGAGGTTGGACTTGCTGCCTTCACACTGCTTGGGGTGCTGTGAGGTTGGACTTGCGGCCTGCACTCCGCTTCAAGTGCTGTGAGATTGGATTTACAGGCCTCCACTGCATGATGACTTTTGAGGTAAATTCTCAGATTTTCTTTGTTAACATTTGACCGCTCAATCTCTCTATATCAAATTGTCTTTAAAAATATATATATATCAACAGCAAAGAGTAATCCAGAGGCAGTGAGCAGCAGAATACAACAAGAAATAACTTAATAAATCTCATCTTTAACATTTAAATTGTTGTTATATTTTAAGAGTCATTCACATTTTAAACTTTAATAAATCCTTTTTCCACTTGCCATGCCTGCGTGTTCTTCATCACCATGGGAACCTAATAGGCAGGAACGGATGTGCTGACGGAGAGCCACTAAGAGTGCATGGGGGGGCAGGTTGAGAGGAGATGGACTGAATGCATGGGGGGGGAGGGGAATGGCCAGGAGCAGAGTGGGGGAGGGGGTGAAGGAAGGAGGAGTGACTGAGTGAACTGCCAGCACTCCAGCTGTGAGTGACTGGACTGCCAGCCCACAAGCCATGAGTAAGTGAACTGCCAGACCACCAGCCATGACAGTGAACTGCCAGCCCACCAGCCATGACTCACTGAATTGCAAGTCCAAGAATCCATTCAGTCCACAATGTCCATACTAGCCCTCTTGAAACGAGTCCCTTCAAGGCACAACACCCATACTAGCGCTCCAGATATCCATGCAAGGATAGACTTTCCTCCTTAATTGCTGTGATCTGTAAAAAAAGATAAATGTCTGAAATTGATTGTCCACCCTCTCCCCCTTCTCTCTCACAGTCTGTCACCTGTTTTCAGCAGAATTTCTGGCATTCTCAGCTGCCAGCCCACCAGGCCCGAGATACTGAGCTGCCAACCTGCCATGCCTGAGTGACTGAGCTGCCAGGCCTGAGTGACTGAGCTGCCTGGCCTGAGTGACTGAGGTGCCTGACCTGAGTGACAATCTGCCTGGCCTGAGTGACTGAGCTGCCTGGCCTGAGTGACTGAGCTGCCTGGCCTGAGTGACTGAGCTGCCTGGCCTGAGTGACTGAGCTGCCTGGCCTGAGTGACTGAGCTGCCTGGCCGCAGTGACTGAGCTGCCAGCCCAAGAATCCATTTGGCCGACAATGTCCATACAAGGCCTCTGGAAACAAGTCCCTTTGACCTACAACAACCATACTAGCGCTCCAGAACCCCCCCCCCCCCTTCCTGGCCAGCAATATTGGAATTGGTGGAGAGGTGGAATATTGCATTGGGTGACCAGCCCTCCCGTGTAAAGCTGGGACCCAATGTGTCCCACTTAGTCTAGTACACAATAAAATTTAACACAAACATCCACCACAGCATTTTTCACTGTGGTGGAAGGCAACAAAGTTCAGTTAGTCCTCCTCCCTTTGTTCATCTGTGGTTGGGGCCATAAACCCTCCGTAGTCGCTGCTACGGACGACCAGATGTACAGGCCCTCTCGTTGGGATGATCAAAACTCCGATGTCGGGACGGTCAAATACACTCCGCGGCTTGGAGTGCCCGAATCGGCCACTTTCCCACCGGAGACCACGGCTTCAAGATTTTGTGGGCCGCAGGCTGGCGGTCGGAGCTCTTCTCCAGCGATCCCCGGCAAGGGATCCCAGACTCCATGTCATGCCACGCCCGCGGTAGAAGCTCCACAGACCACAACCCCCACGATGCCAAAGTCACCAGGCCAGCGATCGGAGCACTCCTTTCTGGGAACCTCCGGCAACGGTTCACCCCGCTCCGCGATGGAAAAGTCCACGCTGCGCCCGCTGCTGATGCTTTGGGCCCGACTCTGGGAAAGGCCGCTCCATTCCAAGCTGTCAGGCCGTGAGAGGGGAGGCAGAGAAGCGACATGGAAAAAGTCGCCTCTCTGTCGAGAAAGCGACTGAAAAACAGTTTCCCCCTTTTCCCCCCCACCACCCCTCACACAAGACATACCGAGAGACACCCAAAACAAACACTTAGACATATTAAAAAAACAAAAAATATAGAAATGACGAACACGCTACATAGTCTAGTATATTGTAAATAGCTGCGGTCCCAGCACCGAGCCTTGCGGAACCCCACTAGTCACTGCCTGCCATTCTGAAAGGGACCCGTTAATCACTAACCTTTGTTTCCTGTCTGCCAACCAATTTTCTATCCATGTCAGCACCCTACCCCCAATACCATGTGCTCTAATTTTTCCCACTAATCTCCTATGTGGGACATCAAATGCTTTCTGAAACTCCAGGTACACTACATCCACTGGCTCTCCCTGTTTCAGCTTGGCTTCTCCCTGTAGCAGGCAGTTCCCACTGGATCAGGTAATTCTCGAGTCTCTGCCTTGAATTCCTGGGCCAGGCTGACATGATGATTGCTGAGATAATATTCAAGGCTCTCCATGGCCTGATACAGAATCCGATATGTGATTATTTTAAAGAAATTGCATGGAAACAAACCCTTCAGCTCACCGAGTCCATGCTAACTATCGAACATCCATTCACACAAGTTCTATGTTATTCCGCTTTTACATCCACTCCAATACACACTTGGGGCAATTTACAGAGGACAATTTTATTTAAATTTTAAATTTTTTTAATTTATTAGAAGCAAATGTACAAGAGTAGAACAAACGGCATATATAATTATAGTTAATGTACAGCTTCAATTTTAACTTTTTAGCTTTAAAATAAAGGAAACGAAAAGAGAAAGAACAAGAGGGAGAAAAAGTGAGAGGTGTAAAGATGGGACCCCTAGACTACCAAAGTAGTGTGGCCAAAGTGGATAAAAGAAAGAAAGAAAAAAAAGAATCAGGCCATAATTAAGGAAACATCTTTGAAATAATGTTAGCTCAGAACAGGCTTCTGAAGTACCAAGAGTGATCAGTTCAGTGGCGGGGTCCAATTTTATTTTAAGTGTTTTAGAACAAATTTCAAAAATTCCAAAATTCCTCTCCAGAAATGATGTAACTTTATACAAGAGGCAAAGGAATGGGTTATAGTTGCTTCCTGAAGGAGACATTTATCACAAATAGGAGAAACATTTGGGAAGATCTTATTCAGTTTAGACTTTGAATAATAGAGTCTGTGCAGTATTTTAAATTGTATTAACGAATGCCTAACGTTAAGAGAACAATTGTGTATATATAGAAGGCTTTCCTCCCATCTGTCTTTTAAAATTGTTAGGCAAAGTTCATCTTCCCAAGCTCTTCTAATTACTTCTGATGATGTGGTTTGTATATTTAAAAGGGTATTATAAAGGTATGATATTAACTTGTTTGAATCCGAGTTTCTATTCATACATTCGTCTAGTGTGTCTGGAACCATATATTGATAGTCTTGGGTATATGATTTCAGATAGTCTCGTATTTGAAGATATCTAAAGTATTGGCTACTTTTCAGATGATATTTTGACTGTCATTCTTGAAATGAGAGAAGAGTTCCCATCTCATAAAGATCTCCACATTTTAAATTCCTAATCTTTCCCAGTGTGTGAACGTCTTCTCTAAGATAGACGGCTTGAACGAGGGGTTGTTAGCAATTGGTGAGAGAAGAGATAAATATCTCAGTTTATGGGTTGACTTCACTCTACGGAGGGTATCAGAAGAGACTGGGAACAAGAGTTAGCTATTAAAATTTCAAACGAAAGTTGGAATGAATACTTATTAAACGTGCATAAATGCTCGATTAATGTAAGACACACTTTAATACAATTTAAAATTTTACATAGATTATATTATTCGAAAACTAAAATTCATAAAATTTTCCCAAATGTAATCATCTATTTGTGATAAATGTCAATCCCAAGAAGCTACCATAACGCACTCATTTGTTTCTTGTACAAAAATTCAAAAATTTTGGAATTAAATTTTTGAAATCTTTACAAAGTTATTTAAAACAAGACTGATACCCAAAGCAGAATGGATTATCTTCGGTATAACGGAAGATGGTCCAGAACTAAATGTGTTTCAAAAGAAACTAATGGACTATGGGTTAATAACTGGAAAAAAGCTAATTCTAAAATTTTGGAAGAAGGCTCCAATACCAACTATAAATATGTGGATTTCAAATATGTTTGAAACATTACACCTAGAAGAGATAAGACTCCTCCAAGCAGGTAAACCAGATCACTTCCACCTGACGTGGTCTGCATTTATAGAATTATTACAAACATAGGGTGCAAAAGTACTTTAAAAAAAATTGAGGTCAGGTAAGGGGGGATGATAGTTGAAGAGTTGGTATGTCCCATTTACGTAATGCTCATAAAAATATTTGTTTCTCTCTTTTTCCTCTTTCTCTCTTTCTTTCTTTCCTAGGGTCTATTTCTTAACTCTTTTTCTTTTGTTTTTAATTTTGCTCTTATAGGGTCTTCGACCTTTTTTGTTGTCACATTTTCTACACTTTCACTTTTTCCTTCACTTTCTTCTTTCTTTCAATCTTTTACTTTTCTAGTGTAAAAAATAAATGGAGTACATTAATTGTAAGAAGATATAAATGACAAGTACTAATGTATGTGGTTGTAATGTAATGTACGTCTAATAAAATACAAATTAAAAAAAAATAATTCTTGAAATGAGAGAAGAGTTCCCATCTCATAAAGATCTCCCAATTTTTTAATTCCTAATCTTTCCCAGTGTGTGAACGTCTTGTCTAAGATAGACGGCTTGAACGAGGGGTTGTTGGCAATTGGTGAGAGAAGAGATAAATTTCTCAGTTTATGGGTTGACTTCACTTGTTTCCAGATTCGTAGAGTACTATGGATAATCAGATTTTTCTCATATAGTGTTTTCTTCAAATTTATTGGAGAGAGAAGAATCGTGCCTATATTTAAAGGCAAACAATCTTCTCTCTCCATTATTAACCATTTTACCTGTTGGCATGTGTTGTCCATCCAATAGATTACGTTTTTGATATTCGTTGCCCAGTAATAGTACAAAAAATTGGGGAGAGCCAATCCGCCAATTTCTTTAGGTTTACATAGATGTCGTTTATGGATTCTGTGTGTTTTATAATCCCAAATAAAGTTTGTGATCAGAGAAACGAGTTAAAAAAAAAAAATTTAGGGAGATAAATAAGTACAGGATTTGTGGAAGGAAGATCATCTTTATGGCATTTATTCAGCCTATGAGAGACATCGGAAGCATTTTCCAAAATTGAATAAGGGCATTTAGTTTGGTAGTTAATGGAGGAAAGTTTGCTTGAAATAGAGAAGTGTATTTTCTAGTTACGTGAACATATTTAAATTTTTCCGTAGCAATTCTAAAAGGGAATTTTAGAAGGTGTGTCGGATCTTGAGGCTTTATTGACATAATTTCACTTTTGTTCCAGTTTATTCTATATCCTGAAAAGGAACCAAATTCTTCTATAAGGTTTAGTATGTTTGGAATGCTAACTTGTGAATTGGTGATATATAGTAATACATCATCTGCATATAATGATATTTTATTATTAGAATATTAAGTATTATATCCGTGAATATTCATAGTAACATAGAAACATAGAAAATAGGTGCAGGAGTAGGCCATTCGGCCCTTCGAGCCTGCACCGCCATTCAATATGATCATGGCTGATCATCCAACTCAGTATCCTGTACCTGCCTTCTCTCCATACCCCCTGATCCCTTTAGCCACAAGGGCCACATCTAAATCCCTCTTAAATATAGCCAATGAACTGGCCTCAACTACCTTCTGTGGCAGAGAATTCTACAGATTCACCACTCTCTGTGTGAAAAATGATTTTCTCATCTCGGTTCTAAAAGACTTCCCCCTTATCCTTAAACTGTGACCCCTTGTTCTGGACTTCCCCAACATCGGGAACAATCTTCCTGCATCTAGCCTGTCCAACCCCTTAAGAATTTTGTAAGTTTCTATAAGATCCCCCCTCAATCTTCTAAATTCTAGCGAGTACAAGCCGAGTCTATCCAGTCTATCTTCATATGAAAGTCCTGCCATCCCAGGAATCAGTCTGGTGAACCATCTCTGTACTCCCTCTGTGGCAAGAATGTCTTTCCTCAGATTTGGTGACCAAAACTGTATGCAATACTCCAGGTGTGGCCTCACCAAGACCCCGTACAACTGCAGTAGAACCTCCCTGCTCTTATACTCAAATCCTTTTGCTATGAATTCGGATGTACTCTTATACTTTCTGCTAAAGGTTCAATCGCAAGGGCAAATAACAGGGGTGATAATGCACACCCTTGTCTATTGCCCCTGGATAGCTGAAATTTAGGTGAGAGTATTTGGTTAGTCAGTATTCTGGCAGTCGGCTTGTCATATAACAACTTTATCCATGAACTTTATCCATACAGAGGACAATTTAACCTACAAACACTTGTCTTTGGGATGTGGGAGAAAATCCACATGTTCATAGGGAGAAGGTGCAAACTCTACACAGACAGAATCTGAGTTCAGGATTGAACCAGGTTATCTTGCGCTCTGAAACAGTAGCTCCACCAGATGAACCACTTTGCTGTCTTTCAAGAAGATGCTTCTCATCCCTTTCCCCTGGTGAGAGTAGAAGGAAAGAGAACAGCTCCAGATGTGGATTTGAGAATAGTGCAGGACAATGGAATATCAGCTATATTTTCATCAAAGTTGAAGCAGGTTTGACTTGTCTGACTATTAGTTTGACTCATGACTATTTTCTCATGTTTGTAAAAGGAAAATCGGTCTGCCATTTTTAAAACCAGTAACCTGAAGAATTCTTCCCTTTTAAAAAAATCAAAATCTTATTGTTTAGTTTTCAAGACATAACAAAGTGCAAAGTTTGGACGACAGATGGCGCAAAGTGCAAAGTTTGGACGACAGATGTCGTTGTGTCCTTGGGCAAGACACTTCACCCACCTTTGCCTGCGTGTGAATGTGTGTGAATGTGTGTGAATGTGTGTGAGTGACTGGTGGTGGTCGGAGGGGCCGCAGGCGCAGATTAGCAGCCACGCTTCCGTTAGTCTGCCCCAGGGCAGCTGTGGCTACAGAAGTAGCTCACCACCACCGAGAGTGACTGAGGAGTGAATGAATAATGCGATGTAAAGTGCCTTGAGTATTAGAAAGGCGCTATATAAATCCCATCCATTATTATTATTATTAAAGTTGTCCATTTGTTACAGACAGAGTGTACGAAAAGAATAGATAAAAAACAACTTATGCCAACATATAACGAGACAACAATGAAAACCCCCCCAAAAAAACGAGATACCAAAAATAATCACTCCCCAGTCACTGCGAGTGAGCATATGCAAATATCAGCCTGTCACAACAATAATCCACAATAAGTGAATGGATAGACTGTTAAGCTGTTAAACTGTACATGATAATCAAGCATTTGCAAAACCTGGAATGCATTTAAAAAAGGTCCCCACGCTTTCTGAAACCTTCCATTAGGTCTACATGCCATGAGTGACTGAACTGTGAGTCGACAAGCCATGAGTGACTGAACTGTGAGTCCACAAGCCGTGAGTGACTGAACTGTGATTCCGCAAGCCGTGAGTGACTGAACTGTGAGTCCGCAAGCCGTGAGTGACTGAACTGTGAGTCCGCAAGCCGTGAGTGACTGAACTGTGAGTCCGCAGGCCGTGAGTGATTGAACAGCGAGTCCGCAAGCCGTGAGTGACTGATCTGTGTGTCCGCAAGCCGTGGCTGAGTGAACTGTGAGTCCGCAAGTCGTGGCTGAGTGAACTGTGAGTCCGCAAGCCATGACCGAGTGAACTGTGAGTCCGCAAGCCGTGGCCGAGTGAACTGTGAGTCCGCAAGCCGTGGCCGAGTGAACTGTGAGTCCGCAAGCCATGGCTGAGTGACCTGTGAGTCCGCAAGCCGTGGCTGAGTGAACCGTGAGTCCGCAAGCCGTGGCTGAGTGAACTGTGAGTCCGCAAGCCGTGGCTGAGTGAACCGTGAGTCCGCAAGCACTAGACGAGTGAATTGTGAGTCCACAAGCTGTGGCTGTGTGAACTGTGAGTCCGCAAGATGTGGCTGAGTGAACTGTGAGTCCGCAAGCCGTGAGTGAGTGAACTGTGAGTCCACAAGTCTCACCACCCCTGCACACACACCCCCAACCCCCTCCCCTCACATATCACCCGACCCCCCCAGTGGCAGGCCACGGCAGCGGTAGGCCATGGCAGCCCTCTGGAAACCAGTCACTTTGGTCCACAACACCCATACTAGTCCTCCAGAAAGCTCCCCCCACTGGCCTCTGCCTGAAGCCGACCCCCTCCCCCGGCTGCAGGATATTCCCCCTCCCCCATCGGCCCCCAACAACACCATCTGAAGCCGTGCCCTCCCCAGGCTGCAGGATGCTCCCCGACTGGCCCCCGATGGCCCCCGCCTGAAGACGACGCCCTCCCCCAGCTGCAGAACGCAACAAGAGATGCAACAAGAAAGAATGGACTGAATAAATCTCCTCTCTAACATTTAAATTGTTGTTATATTTTAAGAGTTATTCACATTTTAAGCTTTAATAAATCCCTTTTCCACTTGCCGTGCCCATGAGCTGCACCTGCACAGTAATACCTGCATTATCTACGTCACAATGGGAACCCAATGGGAGGGAATGGTTGCGCCACCGGAGAGCCGCTAAGAGTGGATGGGGAGGGGGTGGTTTGAGGGGGGATGGAGTGAGTGCATGGGGGAGTGGGAAGGGCAAGGGGCGGAATGGGGAGGGTGAGGGGAGGAGGGGGTCAGCTGAGTCTGCGCAGTTGGGGGCTATGCGTGAGTGGTGGAATATTGGAATTGGTGGAGAGGTGGAATATTGCGTTGGGGGACCAGTCTCCCGTGTGAGAATGGGACCTAAAGGGTCCCAGTTAGTCTAGTAAGGTCATAGATTCCTAAGGGAAAGGAGCTGAATTAGGCAATTTGGCCCATCAAATCTACTCCCACATTCAATCATGGCGGATCTATCTCTCCCTGCTCACCCCATTCTCATGCCTTCTCCCCATAACCTCTGACACCTGTACTAATCAAGAATTTATCTATCTTGGCCTTAAAAATATCCATTGACAGCCTCCGC
The DNA here is from genome assembly GCA_038087875.1 of Malacoraja senta. Lineage (NCBI taxonomy): Eukaryota > Metazoa > Chordata > Chondrichthyes > Rajiformes > Rajidae > Malacoraja > Malacoraja senta. The sequence goes on from JAXLNO010005853.1 coordinate 153,763, forward strand.
AGCCTTCTGTGGCAAAGAATTCCACAGATTCACCACCCTCTGACTCTAAAAATTCCTCCTCATCTCCTTCCTAAAGGAATGTCCTTTAGTTCTGAAGCTATGATCTCTAGTCCTGGACTCTCTCACTATTGGAAACATCCTCCCCACATCCATTCTGTCCAAGCCTTTCATTATTCTGTTTGTTTCAATGATGGTACCCGCCTCATTCTTCTAAACTCCAGCGAGTACAGGCCCAATGCGTCAAATGCTCATTATATGTTAACCTACTAATTCCTGGGATCATTCTTGTAAACCTATCATGTGTTAAGCAAAAAAGCAGTCAGCAAAAAAGACTATACATGATCAAGCCGTTCACAGTGTACAAATGCAGGAGAAAGGGAATAACCTTTACTGCAAGGTAAATTCCAGTAAAGTCCAATAAAATATAGTTATATAGTTCTAGAGTCTCTAATGAGGTTGATGGTAGGTCAAGACTGCTCCCTTGTTAGCGATATTTCTACACACAGTGTACATGGTTTCCTGATGGTCAGTACAGGCTCAGTGGGCCGAAGGGCCTGTTTCTACCGGATATTACCTAGCTTTGTTACAAAACCTGTAATCAGCGGAACTACAAATCTGCCAATCCCGGTGCGTGCAATTTCGGAATATTTGGGGCGCGGGGTGGGGTGGTGGGGGGGGCGGGATTAAAATGCAGGTTTGTATTGGTTGTCGGAGAGGGATTTCCTCGGGCTGCTAGCTGAAGAAGAAAAATCGTTCGCCCTTCCGTTCGCGGGTTAATTAAAAAATTGCTGCACCATTGCGTCGCTGTATTAAACTTAAACGCGACTAAAAAAGCCTTCACCGTCTTCAACATCACGGATCGCAAGTGCAGGACAAAACAAAAGGTATGTCGTAAATTTAACATACTATTTTGGTTTTTGGTGTGACTTTATTTTTATCTTATGAGGCGGAAAATGTTATTTAGGCCCCCATACGAATCGGCCATGTCTTGCCTGCCGATATTGGCTTAACATTTACAGCAACGGCAACATGATCAATATTTTCACACTAAATATCCACAACAGGTTTAGTCAGATGTATTGTGCAAAAAATATTATTTTATCTTGAGAGTGGATGTTTCTCAATTAATTTACAGGAATTAAACATTAAATTCCTTCCATTTGCATATAAATTCAGGACAAAGTGAGATTTAAAAATCATGTTATATTGTGAACGTGTGTGAATGGGATCAGTTTGTTATTTGTTATTTGGATACTTAGGCTATTTGAAAAAATTAGCCTTTTCTTAAGAAATGGATAGATGTTTAGATCAAGTAATTGAATTTAGATGAATGTAATTGATTAGATGAATTAATTGTTTGAATTTTTTGTTGGGTATTTACTATTTGTTTTAGCGTTAACGTTATCATTTCTTCCTTTTTTTCTAAAAATGGAAATTATAACTTGTTTCTTTCTTTCTTTTAAAATCTTTTTATTAATTTTTTTCAAAAACAAAAACAAAACAAAAAAAAGAATGATAAACATAACAGTGATATTATCCATAGGGATCAGGGTTACATAATAACAAGTATAACCTGAGTATGAGCAATGTCAAAATACACATTGAGTATAGACCTCAAAGTAAAGAGAAAAACAAAACTCCCTAAACTAACATAAGCAAAACAAAATCTGGGCTGCAAAGAATTTCAACAATTTAAGTCCCTGTTTGTCGCCAAGTCCGTTCCACCGTATAAAGGTAAAAGAATTATTATAACGGTTGGAGAGGGAACAATTTATATTGTGTGAGAATGTTCAATAACGCTCCCCCAAGTCTATCAAATTTAACCAAGGGTTCAACAATGTCACTCTTAATTTTTTCTAAATTTAAACATGATATCGTTTCAGAATACCAATGAAGTGTGGTAGGAGGATTAGAGTCTTTCCATTTAAATAAAATAGATCTTCTGGCAATTAATGTAGTAAAAGCAATCAGCCGATGGGCGGAATGGGACAGATAAGTAGAATCTAACATTGGTAGCCCAAAAATGGCAGGAATTGTAATTTATTTACCTATCGGTTATGGACTTACAGCATATAATACAATAATATTAAAGTTCTGATCTTGAGAATATCACATTTTTGAATTTTCAAGGCAGTCTGGGTGATTATTACTATTTCCGTCACAACGGTCAATTTTGTAATTAGCTATAATTAGGTAACTAACTAATTATATGCTTTCATTTCAGGTCATCGAAGTAAGATGTTTCATATTTGTTTCAGAATGCTTCAATCTATAATAACTGAAATTTTCATTCAGTTCTCTTAATGTTTAGGAAAGTTATGGGCTTTTGACTGTCCTCGATCACAGCTTTTGTGTTTAGTCAATGGAAAAGCAATAGGGAACAAGATGCTAATATCCCAGTATGAAAATTACCATAACGTTTTTTATACTGAAGATATGAAAGTGGATTAGATATCAAATTAAAGTTCTTTTTATGCTTTATCTTATGGGATAAAATTACAGGCTTGATTTTTTAAATCTCAAAATGTTGTAACATTCCTACATTACCACAAAGATCATTGATAACAGTGAGTCATCGACTCACGTGTGTAGGAAGGAAGTGGAGATCGCTACCGGGGAGAAGGTTGCGAGCTCCACACCGACAGCTCAGGAGGCCGGGACCTGACCCTGGGGTCCCCGGGCCTGACAGGCAACTGCGGCGTCGGCTACACTCGCGGTGCTTCGGCCCGTTCCCGGCGACCTGCCCCGCTGACCGCCTCACCGGCCGTCGGCCATCCCCTTCGGAAACCCACCGGCTCTCTCCTGTCCTCCCTCCTTCCCGCCGAGGGTGACCGCTCCTCACCGCCACTCGGCCCATCGCTCTCCTCCGCGCCCCACATTGCCAACGGTCACGGGTACAAAATGGCGCTGGTGTCTTCTCGCCAGAACCTTCCCCGCGCCGGAGAGGGTGAGGATTATGGAGAGGAGATGGGTGGTATTATGATTGGAATAGACAGGTGGTATTATGATGGGAGTGTACGGGTTTGGTGGGTTCGTGAGAGGAGGAGAGCTTCCGTGAGCGAAAGGGAGAGGTTAAGTTTATTCCTTGGAGCGCAGGAGAATGAGGGATGATCTTATAGAGGTGTACAAAATCATGAGAGGAATAGATCGGATAGACACACTAGAGTCTCTTGCCCAGAGTAGGGGAGTCGAGGACCAGAGGACACACGTTTTAAGGTGAAGGTGAAAAGATTTAATAGGAATCTGAGGGGTAAATTTTTCGCACAAAGTATGGACGAGCTGCCAGAGGAGGTAGTTGAGGCAGGGACTGTCCTAACGTTTAATAAACATTTAGATAGTCACATGGATAGGGCAGGTTTGGGTCCAAACGCAGGCAGGTGGAACTAGTGCAGCTGGGACATGTTGGCCGATGTGTGGGCAAGTTGGCCGGAGGGCCTGTTTCCACGCTGTATCACTCTATGACGTTCTCAGAGAGGATTTGTGAGGGGACCCCGGGGACGAGATGGGAGGGTTTATGGGGGGAGGTGATGAGTGGATTTGGGAGGGGGTGGGGATGGGTGAGTTGTGAGGGGAGGGGATGGGAGGGTTTGTGAGGAGAGTGGCGGGGGTGGGATGTGTTTGTGAGGGGAGGGGACGGGATGGATTTGTGAGGGGAGGGGATGGGTGAGTTTGTGAGGGGAGGGGACGGGGAGGGTTTGAGTAGAGAAGACTGGATGGTGAGTTTGTGAGAGGGGGGAGGGGGGGAGGTTTGTGAAGGGAGTGCGGGTGATCGGTGGGGATGGAGAGATGTGGTGCACCGTGGTTGCTGCTCCAGCTGTGGGTGGGTGGTGGAGGCCTAGAGGGAAGGGAGAGATCCTGAGGGAGAACGAGTGCTCCTGATGGAGGAAACAGAACCTGAGGAAGATGGAGAGGTCTTGCGTAAGAGATCCTGAGGGAGAGGGGGAGTTCCTGAGAGATAAGGAGAGATCCAGAGGGATAGGGAGAAATCCGGAGGAAACATAGCCTGCTGGCCTGACCGTGTGGTGTGATGGAAGCTGAGTGTCCTTGGAAGTTTTTAGACGTGAGTGAATCCACCCACCGCCTCCCCTTCCACTTCGTGGACTAAGTGCAGGTAAGTAGGGTCAGTACTGGAGGGCATTGGAGGGTCAGAATGGATGTAATGGGCCGAGTGCCTGTTCCTGTGCTCTGTGTGATCCATGTCTATGAATTATTCAACAATTTCTGTTGGCAGCTTGATATTTGTACAATCTTTCTCCACTCCAGTCTAAACCCTTTCCTGAATTTCTCCCTACAGAGAACCAACCAGAATCAGTGGCTGAACCTTGCACCTCTGCTCACAGTGCTCCCTTTTTTAATGTCCCCACCCTGGTCTTCTCCCTTCCTCAACTTTACTGCCATTTGATTTACAGTCTACTGTGTTGCTCTTGTTATTTGTCAAGGAGTCATTTTATTTTCCTGTCATGGTACGAAAGGGCTGCCTTTTTATCTGATTCTCTTGGTGAATCGTATTCTATAATATCATCCTGTAAAAGTCGGCAAAAGCTGGGGTGGGAATGGCAATAGACAATAGACAATAGGTGCAGGAGTAGGCCATTTGGCCCTTCGAGCCAGCACCGCCATCAATGTGATCATGGCTGATCATCCCCAAACAGTAGCCCGTTTCCTGCCTTCTCCCCATATCCCTGACTCCGCTATTTTTAAGAGCCCTATCTAGCTCTCTCTTGAAAGCATCCAGAGAACCTGCCTCCAGAGAATTCCACAGACTCACCACTCTCTGTGAGAAAAAGTGTTTCCCCGTCTACGTTGTAAATGGCTTACTCCTTATTCTTAAGCTGTGGCCCCTGGTTCTGGACTCCCCCAACATCGGGAACATGTTTCCTGCCTCTAGCGTGTCCAAGCCCTTAACAATCTTAATGTTTCAATGAGACAGCCTGTCATCCTTCTAAACTCCAAAGTGTACAAGCCCAGCTGCTCCATTCTCTCAGCATATGACAGTCCCGCCATCCCAGGAATTAACCTTGTATACCTACGCTGCACTCCCTCAATAGCAAGAAGTCCTTCCTCAAATTAGGGGACCAAACTGCACACAATACTCCAGGTGTGTTCTCACTAGGGCTCTGTACAACTGCAGAAGGACCTCTTTGCTCCTAAATTTGATTCCTCTTGTTATAAAAGGCCAACATGCCATTCGCTTTCTTCACTGCCTGCTGTACCTGCATGCTTACTTTCATAGACTGATGTACAAGAACCCCAGATCCTGTTGTACTTCCCCTTTTCCCAACTTGATGCTATTTAGATAGTTATCTGCCTTCCTGTTTTTGCTACCAAAGTGGATAACCTCACATTTATCCGCATTAAACTTCATCTGCCATGCATCTGCCCACTCCCCCAACCTGTCCAAGTCAACCTGCATTCTCATAGCATCCTCCTCACAGTTCACACTGCCACCCAGCTTTGTGTCATCTGCAAATTTGCTAATGTTACTTTGAATCCTTCATCCTAATGGGAAAAGGTGAAGATACAAAGTTTTATTGAGCAGCATGGGGGTAATTGTGAAATGTTCACAGTTCCTTCAGCACTTGTTCACACATTTCTACCGTAGATCAGATCCACCCTCGTTCTGGACATACCATCTGATAGATCTATTCCATTCACCCTTGGTGTGTCCACGGGACAGCTCTTTGAACACCTCCTCGTATAATGACCTACGAACAGCCAGCAGACCTCTGTTTCCCATTCCATAACACATCTCATCACTTTCCACGAAAACCACCAACCTGACAATTCCCCAAAACCCATACTGCCTGTTCCACCAGGGCGGCGCACGATTGCAGCCCCGCCAACAGTCGTGTCTGTTTTTCCGTCCTTTTTTAAATTTTTAGTGTGTTTTAAAAGTTGTCTAAATGTTCTCCCGGTTTGTTTTATGTGGTGGGAGGGGGAGGGGGGTCGGGGGAAGTCTCTTACCTCGCCAGAGTTGCGATGATTTTCGGGTCGTATCCCCGGTTGCACTTCGGCCGAATATCAATGGACCTGGAGGCCTCCTCGGATTGACTTTGGAGCCCCTCCGCAGGATGTGGACTTAACATCGAAGCTGAACCCTTGTCTGGATTGTTCCAATCGCATCCTGCAGACTTTACCATCGAGCTCGCAGTCTCGCGAGAGGCAGGGTCGGGAACTCCACGACGCAGAGGTTCGACCAGCCCCAACCCGGGGATCCAATCGCCGCCGTGGGGGTGATGACATCCCCCCGATGCAGGAGCTGATGATGCGGAGGCCCCAAATGCCGCCGACTACTGTAGTCAAGATCATCCCGGCAATGAAGGGCTCGAGGCCCCGAACTGAGGGAGAGCAAATAAGGGAAGAGATTGAACTTTCTTTTGCCTTCCATCACAGTGAGGAATGTGGAGGAGTCACTGTGGTGGATGTTTATGTTAAAATGTATTTTGTGTGTCCATTGCTTTTTATTTGTATGACTGACTTGACAAATGAAATTCTTCGTATGTTGCAAAACATACTTGGCTAATAAATTATTATCGTGATTGATTGATTGTGATCTCCTGGAGTGGAAAGGCTCTTCTTGAGATGATTTCAAGATGGGTAATTTCCACTCTAGGAAATCTGGGATGTCCTCCTTTTAGAGGAAACGCGGTTGCCCCCCAAACTCCACAACACCCTACAGTTGTGTATGATGCCCTCACCTGTGTCTCCTCCATTCGTACAGCTCCCCTCCCCCCCTCCCTTCCTCCAAGCAGAACAGGTTTAGAGTTCCCCTGGACCTTATCTTTTACCCCACCAGCCTCCACATCCACACGAATATTTTATGATATTTCCACTAACCACAACGTGATGCCCACCCCAGGTCTTATCTTCACATCGCTTCCCATTTCTGCCTTGACAAGAGACCACTTTGCCCCTGCACCCAGGTGCACTTATCCCTCCACACTCACGTCTCCCTTGCCACTGCCACTTTCCCCTGTCACTGCAAAATGCACTGGATGCAAAGGCCTCACATTTCACATCTTCTGCAACATTTCCTGAAGGTTTGCAAGTGTTAAATGCAACAAATGGTGTTTGAGAGAAATAAACAAACTACACACCAGTTAGCCTCACACAATTAGCATTTATTTTGCTAGAATCTATATGTGATAACTGCTCATTTTGAAAGTTTCAAGGGATTAGATAAAATCAATTTGCATTTTAATGAACATAGGAACAGTACAGCACAGGAACAGGCCCTTCGGCCCAACATGTCCCTACCAAATTTGATGGCTGGTAAACTAACCTCTTCTGCCTACTTGTGATACACATTCCCCCCTTCCCTGTATATCCATGTGTCTATCTAATTGCCTCTTCAATGCCCTATTGTATCTGATTCCACTAAACCTGGCAGGGCATTCCAGGCCCCATCACTCTATGTAGAACAAAACCTGCCCCTCATATTAAAACTATACCCTCTAGTCTTTGTCATTTCTACCTGGGGAAAAGGTTTTGACTGTCTACCTAATCTCTGCTTCTCATAGTTTTTTATACTTCTATCAGATTTTCCCTCAATATCCGACTCTCTAGAGAAAACAATCCAAGTATGTCCAACCTCTCCTCAGAGCTCATACTTTCTAATCCTGGTAAACCTTTTCTGCACCCTCTCCAAAGAGCTTCCACATGCTTCCTGTACTGGGGCTATCAGAACTGCACACATTTTTATTTATTCAAGGTTTGACAAACCTGCTAGGAGTTTTTTTCCAAGTATGTAATTGGTAGAAAAATATGAGTGGGTGCAGTGTATTTGCATGTTCAGAAGATCTTTAATCAAATACCACATTGAGGTAGGTATGCGAAATTCAAGCACTGATATTGGGGGAATGAAATCTAATAGGAACCAGTGGGCCGTAGAATGAGGGTGATGGTGTTAAGATATGTGGAAGACAGTTAGGAAAAGGTTTGCATTCACACACCAATCAAATAATAACTTGCCGTTTCATTTCCCCCTAAAATTGGGTACGTGTACATGAAACACAAGAGACTTGCGTGCAGGTATTGTAAGCAGTTGTAAAGACAAATGGAATGCTGGTTTTTATTGCACAAGATGAGTGTATGAAAGTAAGGATGTTTTAATGCAACATTACTGGGTACATTTCCCCCCATCATACTAATTCAGCTAATTTTTTCTCCACTCACTTAAACCGTCTATATGTCTGTGCCGGCCCATTGCGTCCTCATCACTTACTAACCCACCTGCCTTTGATTCGTCAGACAGCGTCTCTGCAGTATTTTTGGTGCTTTCATCCTTTGTTTGCTTTGGATACTCTGTTCCTTTTATATACTTGCAGAAGCTCCTTTTATCCATTTTATATTTACCAATTTTTTCCATCAATCCTGTCCTCATAATTTTTTAAGATGTTTACTTCTGTCTTACAATCTCCCAATCCTCTTACAAATAATCTTCACAACATTACTGTCGGCATTTTCTTTCATTTTGAAACTACTTTAGCCAACTGCTATCACACCATTGTAAATGCCTTAATTAAAGTTTAGCAAACCGGATTCAGACACAAGTGAACTGGGTACCAGATTCTTCAATGTAGTCATCCCTCTTTACCAGGAGATCTCATCTCATGTTACAAGACGTGCCCAATCCTTGAACCCAACCACCAGTCCAATTTGGGTAAAGCCCATATTCCGGCTGTTCCGGTAATGGAAATTCTCCCTTGCAGAATTCACAAATCACCAGTGAAAAATTTGAGATGCAGAATAAAATATGCACTCTTGGAATGTGTAAAAAAAATATTATGTGGTTTCAGCTCACACGTAACGCTCCATAATGCAGGGAACACCTGTGATCCGCAAGGAAAAGGGAATGTCTCTCCAGAGTGCAAAGGATACTCAACGGGTCAGGCGGCATCTGTGCAGAGAGAAAGAGTTCATGCTACTGATTGAATAGCTGAGACAATAAAACAGATTGTTGGTGCAGAAAGAGTGAGATAGAGAGAGAGGGACAGCGACAAAGGAATGTCTTATGGGGAGAGGCCTGGTTTCCATAGTAATAAATGATTGACAAAGCTATCTGGGCATTTAGAAAGAGAACATGTAGAAACTGCAAATGCAAGCCAGAGCTACAGGAGATGGCCACAGATCAGGCCGTGCCCATAGAGAGAGGAAAATGTTCATAATGCAGATGGATTATCTACAACACAGCTGACCAGCTTTGACACAGACAGAGAAAGTGAGCACACCGATATTGTTGATTGCAGAGTCTAGCCTGGAAAGCTACACCATGCACTGTTCCGAGTAAATGGTTGAATGGCATGGAAGAGCAGATGATGGAGTCGCAAAGGGAATGGTCCCCTCAGGATGCTGAAAGTGTAGGCAGGTGGAAGATGTGTCTGTTGGTGGACCCGCACCGATGGTAACAGAAGCTATAAAGGTTGATCCACTGAATGCAGAGACTAGTGGGTGGGAAATGAGGATCAGGGAAAATCTATTCTTCCTCTGCCTTGGGGAGAGAATTAGCAAAGAAGTTCATGAAAAAGATTCAAAGCTGCCAAGGCCTCTGTCAGCTAATGTAGAGATTAAACCATGGGTTTAGGATGAAGGAAGACAGCTAAGAGGCATGTGAAACTTGAGTTCTATGTGGATGCAGGAAGCTGCAGCAATGCAGTTGCAAATGTATCAGATACACCACTGAGGGAGGGGCCGCTGAGTGGGACTGATGTGAGGACAGCTCCATGTACCCCACAGACACACGGTCATAGCTGTGGGAATGTAGCATTGTTTCTCTCTGAAGTTACACTGCCTGATCCACATCAACAGAACCTGCCACTGTCACTGGAGATGCAGCATCCCTCCTGTTGACACCGGCAATGGAGCTGAGATGGTGACGTTCACCTCTCTTCAACCAGCAGAAAGTGAAGCCAATTATAAGAAAATAGACCGCATAAATGGCAGCCCGAATGGCCAACACTCTTGGTCCATCCTCAAATAGGTGGATCTCACGCGTGTCTATCTGGTGTTCATTCACAGCCACACACGTGTATTTCCCTGGCAGCCTGGGGTGAAGCAGCTTTCCCACAGTCAGTAGTTTCTCTGGATCATGCGTGACTATCATCTCACTACTGTTCACGGGCAGTGCGCTGTTCCCTGGGCCGATCCACGTGATGTTTGCAGGGGGCTTCCTTCAGCCCTGCACACGAGGGTGTGTTCTCCAGTTACATTGTCGTTCACAACAGACAGCTCCAGGATGGTGGCTGGGACTTGGAGAAGGAAAAGATACAATTAAATTCATTGAATTAATCACTGTTGATGGTGTGTGCGGATAGAGACCATCTGAATGGGGATTGGAAGGACACACCTAGGAGACTGCAGTGAAATATTTGCAGATATGATAGTGTCTTTGAGAAGCACATGGATCTACATAGAAAATAAATAGATACATAGAAAATAGGTGCAGGAGTAGGCCATTCGGCCCTTCGAGCCTGCACCGCCATTCAATATGATCATGGCTGATCATCCAACTCAGTATCCCGTACCTGCCTTCTCTCCATACCCCCTGATCCCTTTAGCCACAAGGGCCACATCTAACTCCCTCTTAAATATAGCCAATGAACTGGCCTCAACTACCCTCTGTGGCAGAGAGTTCCAGAGATTCACCACTCTCTGTGTAAAAAAGATTTTCCTCATCTCGGTCTTAAATGATTTCCCCCTTATCCTTAAGCTGTGACCCCTTGTCCTGGAATTCCCCAACATCGGGAACAATCTTCCTGCATCTAGCCTGTCCAACCCCATAAGAATTTTGTACGTTTCTATAAGATCCCTCTCAATCTCCTAAATTCTAGCGAGTATAAGCCAAGTCTATCCAGTCTTTCTTCATATGAAAGTCCTGACATCCCAGGAATCAGTCTGGTGAACCTTCTCTGCACTCCCTCTATGGCTATAATGTCCTTCCTCAGATTTGGAGACCAAAACTGTACGCAATACTCCAGGTGTGGTCTCACCAAGACCCTGTACAATTGCAGTAGAACCTCCCTGCTCCTATACTCAAATCCTCTTGCTATGAAGGCCAACATACCATTCGCTTTCTTCACTGCCTGCTGCACCTGCATGCCTACTTTCAATGACTGGTGTACCATGACACCCAGGTCTCGCTGCACCTCCCCATTTCCTAATCGGCCACCATTTAGATAATAGTCTGCCTTCCCGTTTTTGCCACCAAAGTGGATAACCTCACATTTATCCACATTATACTGCATCTGCCAAACATTTGTCCACTCACCCAGCCTATCCAAGTCACCTTGCAGTCTCCTAGCATCCTCCTCACAGCTAACGCTGCCCCCCAGCTTAGTGTCATCCGCAAACTTGGAGATGTTGCTTTCACTTCCCTCGTCCAGATCATTAATATAAATTGTAAATAGCTGGGGTCCCAGCACTGAGCCTTGCGGTACCCCACTAGTCACTGCCTGCCATTGTGAAAAGGACCCGTTTACTCCTACTCTTTGCTTCCTGTTTGCCAGCCAGTTCTCTATCCACATCAATACTGAACCCCCAATACCGTGTGATTTAAGTTTGTATCCTAATCTCTTATGTGGTACCTTGTCGAAAGCCTTCTGAAAGTCCAGATACAACACATCCACTGGTTCTCCCCTATCCACTCTACTAGTTACATCCTCGAAAAATTCTATAAGATTCGTCAGACACGATTTACCTTTCGTAAATCCATGCTGACTTTGTCCAATGATTTCACCACTTTCCAAATGTGCTGCTATCCCATCTTTAATAACTGACTCTAGCAGTTTCCCCACTACCGATGTTAGACTAACTGGTCTGTAATTCCCCGTTTTCTCTCTCCCTCCCTTCTTAAAAAGTGGGGTTACGTTTGCTACCCTCCAATCCTCAGGAACTACTCCAGAATCTAAAGAATTTTGAAAAATTATCACTAATGCATCCACTATTTCTGGGGCTACTTCCTTAAGTACTCTGGGATGCAGCCTATCTGGCCCTGGTGATTTATCGGCCTTTAATCCATTCAATTTACCCAACACCACTTCCCGACTAACCTGGATTTCACTCAGTTCCTCCATCTCCTTTGACCCGCGGCCCCCTGCTATTTCCGGCAGATTATTTATGTCTTCCTTAGTGAAGACGGAACCAAAGTAGTTATTCAATTGGTCCGCCATATCCTTGTTCCCCATGATCAATTCACCTGTTTCTGACTGCAAGGGACCTACATTTGTTTTAACTAATCTCTTTCTCTTCACATATCTATAAAAACTTTTGCAGTCAGTTTTTATGTTCCCTGCCAGTTTCCTTTCATAATCTATTTTCCCTTTCCTAATTAAGCCCTTTGTCCTCCTCTGCTGGTCTCTGAATTTCTCCCAGTCCTCTGGTATGCTGCTTTTTCTGGCTAATTTGTACGCAACATCTTTTGCTTTGATACTATCCCCTGATTTCCCTTGTTATCCACGGATGCACTACCTTCCCTGATTTATTCTTTTGCCAAACTGGGATGAACATTTTTTGTAGTTCATCCATGCAGTCTTTAAATGCCTTCCATTGCATATCCACCGTCAACCGTTTTAGAACTAATTGCCAGTCAATCTTGGCCAATTCACGTCTCATACCCTCAAAGTTACCTTTTTTTAAGTTCAGAACCGTTGTTTCTGAATTAACAATGTCACTCTCCATCCTAATGAAGAACTCAACCATATTATGGTCACTCTTGCCCAAGGGGGCACGCACAACAAGTCTGCTAACTAACCCTTCCTCATTACTCAATACCCAGTCTAGAATAGCCTGCTCTCTCGTTGGTTCCTCTACATGTTGGTTTAGATAACTATCCCTCATACATTCCAAGAAATCCTCTTCCTCAGCACCCCTGCCAATTTGATTCACCCAATCTATATGTAGATTGAAGTCACCCATTATAACTGTTTTGCCTTTGTTGCACGCATTTCTAATTTCCTGTTTGATGCCATCCCCAACTTCACTACTACTGCTAGGTGGCCTGTACACAACACCCACCAGCGTTTTCTGCCCCTTAGTGTTTCGTAGCTCTACCCATACTGATTCCACATCCTCCAAGCTAATGTCCTTCCTTTCCACTGCGTTAATCTCCTCTCTAACCAGCAACGCTACCCCACCTCCTTTTCCTTTCTCTCTATCCCTCCTGAATATTGAATATCCCTGGATGTTCAGCTCCCAGCCTTGGTCACCCTGGAGCCATGTCTCCGTGATCCCAACTATATCATAATCATTAATTGCTATCTGCACGTTCAACTCATCGACCTTATTACGAATGCTCCTTGCATTGAGACACAAAGCCTTCAGGCTTGTTTTTACAACGCTCTTACCCCTTATACAATTATGTTGGAAAGTGGCTCTTTTTGATTTTTGCCCTGGATTTGTCTGCCTGCCACTTTTACTTTTCACCTTGCTACCTATTGCTTCCGCCCGCATTTTGCACCCCTCTGTTTCTCTGCTCACCCATTTAAGAACCCCACCACCTCTTATTCTCTGTTTATTATTGTTTTCTTCTTTCCCCCCTACATGTTGGGTCTGAGTGCTTTCCTTCTCTGCCTCCTGCCTCACACACTGTCTAATAGCATTCTCTATTTGAGTCCCTCCCCCCAATCATTCTAGTTTAAAGTCTCCCCAGTAGCCTTTGCAGATCTCCCCGCCAGGATATCGGTCCCCCTCAGGTTCAAGTGCAACCCATCCTTTTTGTACAGGTCGAACCTTCCACAAAAGAGGTCCCAATGATCCAGAAATTTGAATCCCTGCCTTCTGCACCAGTCCTTCAGCCACGCATTTATCCTCCACCTCGCTCCATTCCTACTCTCACTGTCGCGTGGCACAGGCAGTAATCCCGAGATTGTTACCTTCGCTGTCCTTCTCTTTAACTCCCCTCCTAACTCCCTAAATTCTCCTTTCAGGACCTCTTCTCTTTTTTTACCTATGTCATTGGTACTTATATGTATCACGACTTCGGGCTCGTCTCCCTGCCCTTTCAGGATGTCTTGGACACGTTGAGACACATCACAGACCCTGGCACCAGGGAGGCAAACTACCATCCGGGTCTCCCGACTGCGTCCACAGAATCGCCTGTCTGACCCCCTAACTATAGAGTCCCCTATTAATATTGCCCTCCTCTTCTTACCCTTCTGAGCAACAGGACCGGTCTCTATACCGGAGGCCCGGCCGCTGTCGCTACCCCCAGGTAGGCTGTCCACCCCAACAGTGCTCAAACAGGAGTACTTATTGTCAAGGTGTACAGCCACCGGGGTACTCTCTAGTCCCTGCCTGTGCCCCTTGCCTCTCCCAACCGTGATCCACTTGCCTGCCTCCTGTGGTGTTGGAGTGACCACATCCCTGTAACTCCTCTCGATGACTTCCTCGCTCTCCCTGACCAGACGGAGGTCATCGAGCTGCTGCTCCAGGTTCCTAATACGGTCCATTAGGAGCCCCATCTCGATACACCTGACGCAGATGTGGACGTCTGGAGGGCTATCAGACTCCATGACTTCCCACATCTGACATCCAGAACAGTAAACTGCCCTGGCCCTCATACTCCCCTTACACTGGATAGAATACAAAACAAACTGCTACAATACAAAACAAACTGCTACAATACAGTACAATCAGCAGGGATCTGACTCTCAATCAGCTGCTCCCTCTTGTCTGCGTCCACCAATCAGCGGCTTCCTCAAACCCACTTGTTTTTGAAGTGGAACTTGGAACGTTACAGATTTGGGTTCCTCTTTAACTCCTACCGCTCGTGTGTAGCTCCTCCCTCTGCGATATCTCCAACGGCTCTTGGGCCTCTGTTGACTCTCTGATCTACAGGGAATGGAGGGATATGGATCATGTGTCGGCAGATGATATTAGTTTAACTTACCGTACCATTATGTTCTGCACAGATATTGCGGGCCAAAGGGCCTGTTCCTGTGCTGTACTGTTCTATGTAATATTCAGTGAGAGAACATACAGGTTCCCGGAGTCGATGTGAATGGAAAGAGACGGATGTAAATACCCCAGGGCAGTCTGTGGATCTTTGCAACACAGACCATGTCATAGACACAGGGACTGGAGGTTCAGCAGGTGAATGTGGTTCTGAATGTCTGCACCATAAGCTCATCTGCGGGAGACGCGGTTCATAGGATTATACGTGATAATAGTAGAATGAGAACATTCGGCCCATTAAGTCTACTCCATCATTCAACCGTGGCTGATCTATCTCTCCTAACTCAATTCTCCTTCCTTCTCATAACCTCTGACACCCGCACTAATCAGGAATCGATTTATCTCTGGACCCTCTCCAGAGCCAGCACATCCTTCCTCAGATATGGTGCCTAAAATTGCTCACAATTTTCCAAATGTGGCCTGACCAGCGCCTGAAAGAGTCTCAGCATTACATCCCTACTTTAGTATATAAGCCCTCTTGAAATAAATGCTAGCATTGCGTTTGCTTTCTTTACAACTGATTCGACTTGCAGATTAACTTTTGGGAATCCTGCACCAGCATTCCCAAGTCGCCTTGCACCTCCGATTTCCGGATTCTCTGTCCAATTAGAAAATAATCAACGCCTTTAATCCTACCACCAAAATACATGACTCTACACTTTTTCACACTTTTCTATCTGCCACTTCTCTGCCCACTCTCCTAACCTATCCAAGTTCTTCTGCAGAGTCCCTGCTTTCTCTGCACTACCTGCCCCTTCACCTATTTTCGTATCATCCGCAAACTTGGCCACAAAGCCTTCAATCCCCTCATCCAAATCAATAATATACAGCGTGAAGAGCAGCGGCCCCAGCACCGAGCCCTGCGGAACTCTGCTAGTAACTGGCAGCCAACCAGAAAAGGCCTGGTTAACCGAATTAGGAGGGGTGGGGATTTTTAACTTCCGCGCCCTAATCTCATCTGCGGGAGGAACCCCCCCACCGCACACCTCCCCTGGGGAAGAAGGGCTGAAGAGGGCTGTGCAAGGTGAGGGTCAACATTCCAGGACAACTGGAATGGAGGCGGCGGCTGCAATGGGCCTCTGTGGCCACTGCATCGAGGACTGTAAAATGGTGCAAAATGGCAACTGTTGCCCAGACTCAGTGGGTTCTTCTGTACATTATGTACTAACCGGGGGGATTGTGCTTATTGATGTAAGGTGATATTCTTACTGATCTATATGCAAAAATGTATTTCACTGTAATTGGTACATGTGATAATAAAGAAACCATTGAACCGAAAATAGACACAAAATGCTGGAGTAATTCAGCGGGCAGGCAGCATCTCTGGATAGAATGAATGGGTGACGTTTCGGGCCGTGACTCTTCTTCAGGAGAACTGAGTCAGTATCACAGATGCTGTAGAACTCGCCAGTTCTGATAGAAACAGCGGGCAAGTCACCTGAAATTGTTCTATTCAAGGTTGACCCATTGAACCATTGAGTCAACATTGAATACAACAATTTCTGGTAACTTTCTCGCTGTTTGTATCAGATGTTCTACAGCAGGTTATCCATCTGTGATACTGACTCAGTTCTCCTCTCTCCACTGACACTGCCTGATCTGCTGGGTGTTTCTTGCAGCTCTGACGTGCATTTTGCAGCTCTGGTTTATATCTTTGTTTGTGTTCTCTGTCTCCAGTTTCCTTCCTTAATTTATCAACCAGATAATTTCATCAACAGCAAACCTAGACTCACCCTTTCAGAGATATTTCCTATTACCAATCCACCCCTCTATACAACCTCTGCAACTTCAGCTAATTTATTTTGTTGGATTAATCGTTGAGAGAATAACTGATTAATATTCCATTTTGCTTATCTTCAGTAGAACTGGTTAGTTTTGATAAAAGAGAGAAAATGTATCATCCAAAATTCTTGAATTCAATGGAGTCTGCAATGATGCAGTGAGCCCTGTTCTTCAAATTGCATTTGACTGGTTATAAGGAAGTCACAAAAAATAGAGAGGAGGGAATTGCATGGATGATTAAAATTACAAGCAACAGAAAGCTCAGGATTAACCATGTAGAATGAATAAAAGGTTTTCCCTCATTCCCCTGCCCATCAACTGCATTTATTCCTTGGGAAAGCAGCCAACATAATCAAGGACCACTCACACCCGAGTTACTCTCTTCTCCCCTCCCCCATTACCAGAACCACAGGCTGAAAACAATGTCACTGGAGGTCCCATGATTCTCCCATGAACACAAGCAATGGAGATTAGACATGATGTTCACCCATGTTGAACCACTAGAAAGTGAAGCCAATCACAAGAAAGTAGACCCAATAAACGGCAGCTGAAATGATCAACCTGTCCATTCCCTCCCGCACACACAGGTATCTCCAGATACATTATCACCATCGCTCCAAGATGGTGGCTGAAGCCTAGAGAGGGATAAAAGTCAATTACCTTCACTGTTATTCATTGGTGCAGGGGGAGAACCAGGAAGGGGTGAAGATTTGAAAGAGACCCAGCAGGAGAATGGAGTGCAATATTCAGAGAGGAAACAGAACAAAGCTCATTCTTCTTACCGTTGTTTAATGTGATTTTATCATTTACTCCTCAACACTGAATGTTTCCTTACCCAAAACCTGTAGTCCCATCTCATCCTGAGTCACCTGAATATTCTGAGGGAATTTCCAGATCCAAACATGACAGAAATAGTTGTTGGTGTCATTCAACGTGAGTCCCCTCACTCTGATGGAGGCGTCTCCCTTGTCTAGGTTTCCCACCAGCTCATATCGACCTCCTCTATTTACATTGTCAGTGCCGTGACCGCTTGTGGGGTCGGAGCGGGTATGATTAAAGACAACGGACTCTTCCCATGGAGTCCCCTTCATCCAGAGGATAGTGATCACCCTGCTCTTTGTGCTCGAGGGGCTGAAGGTGCATCTCAGTGTGGCACCACCTCCTCTCTTCCCGATCACCATGGATGCGCTGACATCACCTCGTATAGAGAATGATTTAAAATATGGACATTATTCATTGGTCGAATGCATTAAACACATTTTCTTCATCAATACTTCACCTGTGTCTGTGACCATGTTGATAGACACAAAATGCTGGAGTAACTGAGCGGATCAGGCAGCATCTCTGGAGAAAAGGAGTAGGTGATGTTTCAGAATGGAACCCTTCTTCAGACCTGAAGAAGAATCTATTCCATTTCTCCATAGATGCTGCCTGGCACGTTGTGTTACTCCAGCATTTTGTGTCTATCTTCGGTATAAATCAGCATCTGCAGTTCCTTCCTACACATCTGTGACCATGTTTCTCCATCCCACTCCCACTCTGACCCATCTGTCCTTGACCCTCCTGCGCTGCTCTAGAGCGATGAAATGTAACTGTAAATGTAACTTCATCTTCTTTACAAATAATATGTAGAATTCTCAAATCAACTTGAATAATTGCAGGTGACCTGCTTGTATTTTTATATAACCTACAATGCTGCTAAATCACGCCTAAAACCTTGGAACATTGTACTGTCAGTCCTGCCCCTCGCTCACCAAAACTCTAATGGCCACAACATCATACTTGCATGCATTAATCCAAACTCTACATTCATCTGCCTTACACATAATACGCATAGCATTGAAATAAACACACTTCAGCCCATCAGTTCCACTGTGTTCATTAACCTGACCCTGCCAGCCCTTCTGATCAGTCTTAAGCTGAAGTCTACATCCCATTCAATTCCTCCACCTGCTCCAGTTCCCAACCTTCTGCCAAACTAGATTAAACACTCCTAAGTGGCAGCAACACACCTTCCTACGTGGATATTGTCGCCCCTCCAGTTGACTCTGCATTCAGACCTGATTAATTTTACAGCAATTTCTGTTTTAATTCTTGATGAAGGGGAAGTTCTGTTGTCAATGTAAGTGGAGTTTAGGGTTAGGGTGGACAATATATCTAGCAGGATTGATAAGCAAGGATCCAGTCGATGTAGTATACCTCTACTACATTTACTACTGCATGTTCTATTTCCATCGAATGTAACAAGATTGCAGATGGAATATGAAAAGGTGGAGTAGGTGTGTGAGATAAATATTGACAGAAACATAGAAACATAGAAACATAGAAAATAGGTGCAGGAGTAGGCCATTCGTCCCTTCGAGCCTGCACCTCCATTCAATATGATCATGGCTGATCATCCAACTCAGTATCCTGTACCTGCTTTCTCTCCATACCCCCTGATCCCTTTAGCCACATGGGCCAAATCTAACTCCCTCTTAAATATACCCAATGAACTGGCCTCAACTACCTTCTGTGGCAGAGAATAGTAAGATTAAACGAGAACTTACCAGTTTGAAGTTTGATCTTTATTTTATGAGGAGTTACGTTGAGGGATTACGTGAAGAAGAGCCCGTCCAGCCGCACACGCGTCAATCTTCAAAGCAGCGGAGTGAAATCACAGACGACAATTACTGAAGTATGATAGTAAGATACATAAATAATAGAACTACCAGCTCAATCTTTTATGAGGGTGGGAGCAGACGGCACGTAATCCCTCAACGTAACTCCTCATAAAATAAAGATCAAACGTCAAACTGGTAAGTTCTCATTTAATCTTACTATTTTACTTCGGAGTCACGTGAGTGACTATGTGAAGATTTCAAAGCTCTGTGATTTCAGGCCGTAGATTCAATCCAGGCGCTCACTGCATTGATTGACTCTAAATAAGTAAAACAATCAACAATACACAACCATAACATGGATGCAACCAATTAATGGTTAATTTATCATCATAATAGTAACCCCTTTATCACAAAAGGAATATTTAATACTAAATCCCATAATAACACCACCAAATAACCACAGGTATTATAATCTCCTTATGGTAATAGGTGAATTCTTTCACTTATGCCTGCAGCCATGAGGATATGTTTTATTAGAACATCCAATTCCTTGGCCGTCAAACTTGATGGTGCCCTGGTGAAATAAGATTAAAATTTGTCAATATCCATACCTGCATCAAGCAACACATGCTTTAGCCATTTTTAAAATAGTCTAAACCGACACTTTCCTATGCAGCTATTTATGGCTAATAAAATACTCATACTGAACCTCGTTAAGGTTCTGATAGCTTCAATCTAACATTGTAAATGTGATACCACACATAGACGTGGATCCGTAGGATATGCTGAAACCCCAACTTACATCCTGTGATTCCACATCTACTCTGTTTAAGCAATTCATAGACATAGAACACAATATTAACTGTTTGTCTCTTTCCATCATGTCTATTCTTACTTTCTGCAATAGTTGCACTCTCTGTGCATAAACCAGTCCCCTGAACTTGACTTCCTTAATGATAATTCAAGCCAAGGACCGCACTGTAATAGGAGTCCATAAACAAACAATATAGCATATCTCTTACATTCCAGATTATTGTATACTTGTGTCTAAGAGGTTTTAGAATTAAAATCCTTTCATAAATTTGCAGACCAAAGGGTGTAACCCTACCACATTTTGTTCTGATTCCTCCATAGATATGCAGTAACGGCACTCCTTGCAGTATTCATATCATTATAGCTTAACTGCTAATAAAATAAAGAGTTTACAGAACTCTAACACTACTGATATGTCTATAGTGTGATATGTAATAGTCTGCTTAAACAAAACATATCCCATTTCTTTATGTAAGAAATGTACTACTTCTGGGTACATCCCTCCAGATTGCAATAATATCCACAGTACAATCTGATAGTCCTCTTCCGATAAATGTCACTCCTTAAAATCTGTAAATCAACAACCAATATGATTATGTAAAGGATGTGAATCATCAGTTATAGAGTGCACAAACAGATTAATTCTGTTTGGAAATCATAAGAGGCTTTTGTGATCATTTTAAACACCTCAGGGTACCATGGTTTTGTAGATACAATCTAGTACCACCAATACTCCCGAAACGGAATCCTGTTTGCTCATCTGTACATACTGTTAAATGAGAAAAATGGAAAATGTATACAAATATTTTACCCCAATGCAGCAAAAAATATTCACCACTACTGACCCAGTATCAGACTTTATAACATATATTTAGGTAATTGGAGGTTAAATCTGGAAACAAACAAGTCATCAATCGTGCTATAATATTGTTAAATTTCTCACGATTCAACATACATTCTATATTATCATTGATTTACATGACTTTTGAGTCTTCAACTATATTGAATCTACCTCATAGGTAGATTGCCAATCAAATATTTCTGGTAAATACCAGATCCAGATCACATTAGTCAGTCTATTACAAGATACTGATTTAAACCACTTGAATGATTGACATACGTTCTATTCCGTAGTCTCAAACTATGTCTAAACATTCAACTTTGCATATAAGAGCAAATAAGCTTTAGGTCATAAATGTTCCTAAAACTTACATAATGATCCCTTGTTATTTGATCAAAAGGTACTTTCTCCATATTCCCTGTACCTCCACAGCTGAAAATACTTATATGACCTCAACTTAGAGCACTACCATTAGTGTGTAGCATAATGGAAGGTGTTTAGCCAGAATCCCTCTGGAGGTATTTGAGACACTCCTGATTCATTAATATTCCAGTAATAACTGTAACTGGCAAATACATGGCCTGGCAAACTTACCATAAATTGTATTATCCATGCTTACTATAAACTTTGATAATGCCGCAATCTAAATTCTACAGCTGAAAAGAAGCAAAATGTGTAACATGGGCTTGTTTCCTGCCTAATTGAAGGTTGGTGCTCTATAATGAGCTTAATACCACTTCATGCAATGGATGCAGTGGGAAGGTGTGGAGCGGAGGAAGATCAGCTGGAAAGAACTATGGGAAATGGAAGCAAGCAAGATCAGCTTCATCATCAGAGCGACATATGACGTGCTTCCATCACCAAAGAACCTCCATCAGTGGTACGGCGAGGATCCAACCTGTGCCATCTGCCCAACTCCAGCGACCCTCAAAAACATCATGGTAGGCTGCAAGACCAGCTTCACACGTGGCGGCATAATCAGGTACTAAAAAGCCTGGCATCAGCCCTTGAGAACAGGCGGTGTGCGACCAACTCCTTGCCTCCAAGAGCAAGCAACCCCCCCCCCAAGGGTAACAACCTTTGTCCGAGAAGGACAGAAAACATCTAAATTTCCTTCCACCAGATCAGAAGAAGGAAACCTATGCAGGGCCCGTGACTGGAGGATGTTGGCGGACATCGGCCGACAACTAATTTTTCCACCTGAAATTGCTTCCACCAACCTCAGGCCAGACTTGGTGTTCTGGTCCCCTTCACAGAAGACTGCTTACATCATAGAGCTCACAGTTCCATGCGAGAACTCTGTTGAGGAGGCCTATGAGCGTAAGAAGCTGCGCTACGCAGAGCTTGCAGCAGAGGCAACGCAGCGTGGCTGGAACACCAAAATCTATCCAGTTGAAGTGGGATGCAGAGGATTTGTTGCATCATCTACCATCAGACTGCTGAAGGAGCTTGGAATCCACGGTCAGGCTCTGCGGAAGACCATAAGATCACTCTCAGAGGCGGCTGAAAGAAGCAGCCGGTGGATTTGGCTCAAGCGGAAAGACCCATGCTGGGCCCCAAGTATGTTGGGGTGAATCTTTGGGACGGTTTGACACGGGACACGCGCTGAGGGTTGATCATCCTGCAGCGGGCTGCGTTTGTGGTGGGTGTATAGTGTTAAAAGGCCGAAACACCCAGTGATGCAAGGGTACACTACTGATGATGTGTCCTGTGCCCAACTGTCCTGAAGGTTACCCCCCCCCCCCCGATGTTGAGCGTCTACCACTCTCAACAATCAACGAATGTCGTGAAATGCTCCCCACCTATTGGCACAAGGGACTTCTTAACATCTTGTCCTGTGTACTTGATCCTATATGCTTCAATAAGATTCCCTCTCATCCTTCTAAATTCCAGAGTGTACAAGCCCAGCCGCTCCATTCTGTCAACATAAGATAGTTCCGCCATCCCGGGAATTAACCTTGTGAACCTGCGTTGCACTCCCTCAATAGCAAGAATGTCCTTCCTCAAATTTAGAGACCAAAACTGCACACAATACTCCAGGTGTGGTCTCACCAGGGGCCTGTACAACTGCAAAAGGACCTCTTTGCTCCTTTACTCAATTCCTCTTGTTATGAAGCACAACATGCCATTAGCTTTCTTCACTGCCTGCTGCACCTGCATGCTTATTTTCAGTGAGTGATGAACAAGTAGATCTCTTTCTACTTCCCCTTTTCCCACCCGGACACCATTCAGATAATAATCTGCCTTCCTGTTTTTGCCACCAAAATGTATCCACATTAATGTGAGGTTATCCACATAGTCTGCAGCTGTGGGGTTGGTTAATGAACTTGATGTAGAAAAGTAGCTGTTCCTGAACTAGTGGTGTGGGACTTCAGACTTCTGCACCTCCTGCCCGACGGCAGCTTCAATATGGCTGGTCCAGGAGAAATTGTCGGCGATATTGACTCCTCGGAATTTGAAGTTTTCAACTGCTTGCCTCGTGAGGTTGATCACTATCTCCTTTGTCTTGCTGACATTATGAGAAAGGTTGTATCGACACCAAGACATGAGGTTCTCGATCTCCTACCTGTACTCTGTCTCATCATTATTTGATATCCAGTTGCCGGGTTGAGTGTTGACACCAAGTCACGCTAGTTTGGTGATAAGCTTTGACGGTATAATGGTGTTAAAGGCAGAGCCATAGTCAATGAATAGGAATCTGATGTTGGTGTCTCTCTTATCCAGGTCTTATCTTAGGGATGAGCGTATGGCCAGGGTGATGGCATCGTCCGTGGACCTGTTGGGGCGGTAGGCAAACTGCTATGGGTCAAGGCCACTTGGTAGACTGGATTTAATGCATTCCATGACTAGCCTCTCAAAACATTTCATGATGGTGGATGTCAAGGCCATAGGGCGGTAGTCGTTTTGGCATGATGTCTTGTTTTTCATCGGCACCGGGATGATGGTGTTCATTTATAATTTTATAAACTACTATCAGGACTCCCCTCGACCTCCAACACTCCAGAGAAAACAATTGAAGTTGGTCCAACCTTCACCTAATAGCTAATATCCAATACAGCTACCATTCTGGAAAAGCTCTTCTGCAACCTCAGCAAAGTCACATCAAAGATGCACAGAGTCTCTTGCCCAGAGTAGGGGAATCAAGGACCGGAGGACGTAGATTCAAGGTGAAGGGGGAAAGATTTAATAGGAATCTGAGGGGTAACCTTTTCACACAAAGGGTGGTGGGTGTTTGGAACAAGCTACCAGAGGAGGTAGTTGAGGAAGAAACAGTTAGACAGGTACATGGATAGGACAAGTTTGGAGGGATATGGACCAAGCGCAGGCAGGTGGGACTAGTGTAGCTGGGACATGTTGGCCAAGTGTGGGCAAGTTGGGCCGAAGGGCCTGTTTCCACACTGTATCACTCTATAACTCTCCACATCTTTCCTGGAATGGGTCATGCAAATGCAGCTGAACCAAAGTTCTATAAAGTTGATGACTACAGAGAGACTGGAGCCTAGCAGTGTGTGTATTCAGCACTCCAATGGGTTAATCCGAGCAGATATCTGATAAAAGAAAGCCACTTCCCTCATCAAACAGGAAATTAGAAATGCGTGCAACAAAGGCAAAACAGTTATAATGGGTGACTTCAATCTACATATAGATTGGGTGAATCAAATTGGCAGGGGTGCTGAGGAAGAGGATTTCTTGGAATGTATGCGGGATAGTTATCTAAACCAACATGTAGAGGAACCAACGAGAGAGCAGGCTATTCTAGACTGGGTATTGAGTAATGAGGAAGGGTTAGTTAGCAGTCTTGTTGTGCATGCCCCCTTGGGCAAGAGTGACCATAATATGGTTGCGTTCTTCATTAGGATGGAGAGTGACATTGTTAATTCAGAAACAACGGTTCTGAACTTAAAGAAAGGTAACTTTGAGGGTATGAGACGTGAATTGGCCAAGATTGACTGGCAATTAGTTCTAAAAGGGTTGACGGTGGATATGCAATGGAAGGCATTTAAAGACTGCATGGATGAACTACAAAAATTGTTCATCCCAGTTTGGCAAAAGAAGAAATCAGGGAAGGTAGTGCATCCGTGGATAACAAGGGAAATCAGGGATAGTATCAAAGCAAAAGATGATGCGTACAAATTAGCCAGAAAAAGCAGCATACCAGAGGACTGGGAGAAATTCAGAGACCAGCAGAGGAGGACAAAGGGCTTAATTAGGAAAGGGAAAATAGATTATGAAAGGAAACTGGCAGGGAACATAAAAACTGACTGCAAAAGTTTTTATAGATATGTGAAGAGAAAGAGATTAGTTAAAACAAATGTAGGTCCCTTGCAGTCAGAAACAGGTGAATTGATCATGGGGAACAAGGATATGGCGGACCAATTGAATAACTACTTTGGTTCTGTCTTCACTAAGGAAGACATAAATAATCTGCCGGAAATAGCAGGGGGCCGCGACAAGGTACCACATAAGAGATTAGTATAGAAGGAGATGGAGGAACTGAGTGAAATCCAGGTTAGTCGGGAAGTGGTGTTGGGTAAATTGAATGGATTAAAGGCCGATAAATCACCAGGGCCAGATAGGCTGCATCCCAGAATACTTAAGGAAGTAGCTCCAGAAATAGTGGATGCATTTGATAATTTTTCAAAACTCTTTAGATTCTGGAGTAGTTCCTGAGGATTGGAGGGTAGCAAACGTAACCCCACTTTTTAAGAAGGGAGGGAGAGAGAAAACGGGGAATTACAGACCAGTTAGTCTAACATCGGTAGTGGGGAAACTGCTAGAGTCACTTATTAAAGATGGGATAGCAGCACATTTGGAAAGTGGTGAAATCATTGGACAAAGTCAGCATGGATTTACGAAAGGTAAATCATGTCTGACGAATCTTATATAATTTTTCGAGGATGTAACTAGTAGAGTGGATATGGGAGAACCAGTGGATGTGTTGTATCTGGACTTTCAGAAGGCTTTCGACAAGGTACCACATAAGAGATTAGTATACAAACTTAAAGCACATGGTATTGGGGGTTCAGTATTGATGTGGATAGAGAACTGGCTGGCAAACAGGAAGCAAAGAGTAGGAGTAAACGGGTCCTTTTCACAATGGCAGGCAGTGACTAGTGGGGTACCGCAAGGCTCAGTGCTGGGACCCCAGCTATTTACAATTTATATTAATGAACTGGATGAGGGAATTGAAGGCAACATCTCCAAGTTTGCGGATGACACTAAGCTGGGGGGCAGTGTTAGCTGTGAGGAGGATGCTAGGAGACTGCAAGGTGACTTGGATAGGCTGGGTGAGTGGGCAAATGTTTGGCAGATGCAGTATAATGTGGATAAATGTGAGGTTATCCACTTTGGTGGCAAAAACAGGAAAGCAGACTATTATCTAAATGGTGGCCGATTAGGAAATGGGGAGATGCAGCGAGACCTGGGTGTCATGGTACACCAGTCATTGAAAGTAGGCATGCAGGTGCAGCAGGCAGTGAAGAAAGCGAATGGTATGTTAGCTTTCATAGCAAAAGGATTTGAGTATAGGAGCAGGGAGGTTCTACTGCAGTTGTACAGGGTCTTGGTGAGACCACACCTGGAGTATTGCGTACAGTTTTGGTCTCCAAATCTGAGGAAGGACATTATAGCCATAGAGGGAGTGCAGAGAAGGTTCACCAGACTGATTCCTGGGATGTCAGGACTTTCATATGAAGAAAGACTGGATAGACTTGGCTTATACTCGCGAGAATTTAGGAGATTGAGAGGGGATCTTATAGAAACGTACAACATTTTTATGGGGTTGGACAGGCTAGATGCAGGAAGATTGTTCCCGATGTTGGGGAAGTCCAGGACAAGGGGTCACAGTTTAAGGATAAGGGGGAAATCCTTTAAGACTGAGATGAGGAAAAACTTTTTCACACAGAGAGTGGTGAATCTCTGGAACTCTCTGCCACAGAGGGTAGTTGATGCCAGTTCATTGGCTATATTTAAGAGGGAGTTAGATGTGGCCCTTGTGGCTAAGGGGATCAGGGGGTATGGAGAGAAGGCAGGTACGGGATACTGAGTTGGATGATCAGCCATGATCATATTGAATGGCGGTGCAGGCTCGAAGGGCCGAATGGCCTACTCCTGCACCTATTTTCTATGTATCTATGTATCTATCTACTTATCGCTGGGTCACAGCTGTTGCCTCAAGTTTTAAAATCCTTTCCTGTAACCGAGGGAGGAACTTCTCGACAAGGGGAAGATGTGTCTGAGTCATTGGGGGGAGGGGGTGGGGGGGGGGAGGGGGCATTGATCAGCTAAGTATGGGCACTTGATGGAATGGGTAAACATAAATCCTTGTCCCATTTCTGGGTGGCCCGTTGCCCTCCAAACCCTTCCTATTCATATATGTTCAAATTTATTTTAGTAAATGTAATTTAGTAAATGTCTTAAATGTAATTGAGTCTGCTTCCATAGCTTCCTCTGGCAGCTTGATCCAGATATAGACTACCCTCTGAGTGAAAGAAGGGTCCCTCTTAATCTCTCCCCTCTCAACTTAAGCCTATGCCCTCTGGTTTTAAAATCATCAACCCTGGGGAAAAAGACTGAGCATTCACTTTATCTATGCTTTGCATTATCTTTTATCCCCCTACATCCTTCTGCACTCCAAAAAAACCCATCCCAGCCTATCCAACCTCTCCCCATAACTCAAGCCGTAAGCCCAGCTAGCATCCTGGTGAATCTCTTCTGCACCCTTTCCAACTTAATGCCATCCTTCCTGCAGTTGGGCCACCAGCACTGCACATAGTACACACCAATGATGTGTACGGCTACTTCATGATGTCCCAACTTCTGTGTTCAGTTCCATGCCCAGTGAAAGTAAGCATGCAAAAGCCTAGGGATCTGCATGTTGTAGCCATGAGCATTGCAGTTGAGTGCCATACTATTGGCATTTGTCCAGACGATAAAAAACATGGAATTACACAGGCACTGACTAAACCATTTGAGGGGAAATAAAGGTTAAAAAGGCAACTTGAGCAGATGTCCCATTTCCTTTGTTGCAATAATGATTAAACTTGGAAACCACTTACCCTGGGCTGTGTTTCATCGAGACTTGACTCATCCATTTATACCAACATGGTTTAATTGGGCCAGACATCACGTTTCTGCACTGTAAGTTCTATGTTTAGTTCAGAGATACAGCATGGAAACAGGCAATTTGGCTCACCGAGTCCACGCCGACCATCGATCACCAGTTAACACTAGTTCTATGTCATCCCACTTCCTGCACATTGAGGGGAAATTTACAGAGGCCAAGTAGCCTAAAAACCTGCTCGTCTTTGGGATGTGGGAGGAAACCGGAGCACCCGGAAGAAACCCTAGTAGTTACAGGGAGCACATGCAAACTACTCACAGACAGCACCAGAAGTCAGGATCGAACCAGCACCTCTGGCGTTGTGAGGCAGCATTGCCACTGTGCCACCTCTATGTCTCGAAGAGGCCCACATTGTACTTCCCCAGTGGGCAACTAGGATGATCTGATAAAACCTGTGGCTGGATAGACAATGAAGCTGTTTTATTTTTGGACAGGAGTATGAGCAAGATGGCGTGACCAGGTGAATTTTAATTGTTGATTTTGCTGGTCAACAACCCACACTGGTGAACATGTCCCAGCTACACTAGTCCCACCTGCCTGCACTTGGTCCATATCCCTCCAAACTTGTCCTATCCATGTACCTGTCTAACTGTTTCTTCCTCAACTACCTCCTCTGGCAGTTTGTTCCAAACACCCACCACCCTTTGTGTGAAAAAGTTGCCCCTCAGATTCCTATTAAATATTTTCCCCTTCACCTTGAATCTATTTCCTCCGGTCATCGATGTACCTCACTGGACGTGGGCATATAACAATAAACCTGACTTGACTGGTGTACAATTGCACAGACCATTATCCAGAGTCACAAGTTCAAAAGCTTAAAAAAGCTGCTGGAATTTCTTAGAAGATAATGAATCAGATAAATTTGAAATAAAATGCTCGCAGCTGTAATTGTGATGATAAAACTACTTGCTTGTGCATAGAGGGGAAGGGAATCAATAGCCTGGACTTTTTATGACTGTATATCATAGTCTTAGTCATAATCAGACAGCATAAAAACAGACCCTTGAGACAACTCATCCATACCGATCAACATGCCAATGCCATCTACACTAGTCCCATTTGCCTGCATTTGACCTACATCTCGCTAAACCTTTCCTATCCATGCACCTGCCCATATGTCTTTCAACTGTTGTTCTTGTACCCACCTCAACTCCTTTCTCTCGAAGCTTGTTCCAGATACATATCAACCTCTGTGTAAAAACATTGCTCCTCAGGTTCCTGTTAAATGTTTCCCCTCTCAGCTTGTGGTTAGCTCTTGGAACTGCACCATAAGCATTCCAGTCTGTGTAGGTAGGAATGGGAAATAAGGGCTGGCTGTGACTGTGAAGCCCACAGAGCCAGACACAGGCACCTCTCTGGATGTAGAGAAAAAAATGGGTTGGGTGAGACTCTGAATAGGCAACTGTTTTGTTCACCCCCGACGGGTTGAAGGGGGAGAAAGGGAGAGCAAGGGGTGGTGTGGAAAGAGTGGATTGGGTGGGGAATGGGGGAGAGAAGCCAGCGAGGGGATGGGAGAGAATTCAATAAGGTGGGAGTGAAGAAAGAGAAACACAGGCAGCACTGTGGCACAGCGATAGAACTGTTGCCTGATAGCGCCAGAGATCTGGGTTCGATACTGACTATGGATGCTGTCCGTTCAAAATTTGTACGTTCTCCCTGTGACCACGTGGGTTTCCTCCCGGTGCTCCAGTTTCCTCCTACACTCCAAAGGCACACAGGTTTGTAGGTTAATTGACTTTGTTAAAATTGTTCCGAGTGTGTAGTGTGTCCCTAGTTTGGACTAAAAGTGCTAGTGTACGGGGTGATCGCTGGAAGGGACACAGATTCAGTGGGCCAAAGGGCCTGTTTCCACTCTATATTTCTAAAGGCCAAACTCAACACATTAACATTAATGTGTAGACAGTGGTTGCCCTGACACTGGTGTGATAACATTCTGCAAACTGGAGTATTTTTGGAAGGGTGGTGTGATTCAGATTAACTTCCCTCAGAGTTTCGTACAGCAAAGCATGAAACGAGATGTGGTGCAATCATCGATTCTCAGGAACTGCTGTTGGGAGAAGGCCAAATGACTGTACCCATTCTGATAGATATGTCATCTCACAGACACAAGGAATGGACAATAAATATTGGATCAACCAGCAACAACTGCATCTCCTGAACATGTCAGTCTGAAAAATTAATGCCAATGATTGCAATGATTTTACAGAAGAGCTGACAAATTTACGTGCCATTCCTGTGTTGTAACAATTAAACTACAAAACCATTCTACACAATGTGTTGAGGGAGAAGGGGATAGTCATGTAGTATA
The DNA here is from genome assembly GCA_038087875.1 of Malacoraja senta. NCBI lineage: Eukaryota > Metazoa > Chordata > Chondrichthyes > Rajiformes > Rajidae > Malacoraja > Malacoraja senta. The sequence continues at coordinate 184,182 of JAXLNO010005853.1, forward strand.
GAAAAAGGCCCTTTGAAAAAGGCCAACTCATCCCTGCTGACCAAGGTCACCCATCTAAGCCAGTCCCATTTGCCCACATTAGCTCCATATCCTCTCAATCTTTCCCCATTCCCAGCTGAACCTTAACCTGGATTGCATTTCACTCTCCTTAATGTCAATGTGCCCAGAAGTGAGTACTCTGTACTCTTTTGTTTATTGCCCCTCCTCTTCTCAAAGGTAGCTTCTCAAAGAATTTTATTGTCAAGCAGCAATGACTTGAACAAATTCTTGCTAAGTGAAGGTTTGTACTGCATCTGAGTGAATTATTACAATTTTTTATAATCATTCTATATCAATGACGATGGGATCATATACGGCAAGATTAGCAAGTTTGCAGATGATACAAAGTGGGTGGTTTTGCAGATAGGGAAGATGGTTGTGAAAAATTGCAGCAAGATCTTCATCGATTGGCCAGATGGGCTGAGGAATGGTTGATCGAATTTAATACAGAGAAATGTGAGGTGTTGCATTTTGGGAAATCTAGCATGGGCAGGACATACACAGTCAATGGAAGGGCTCTGGTAGGTGTCGTAGAGCAGAGGGATCTAGGAATGCAGGTGCATAGTCCCTTGAATGTGGAGTTGCAGGTAGTTTGGGTGGTCAAAAAGGATTTTGGCACATTCGCCTTCATCTGTCAGAATATTGAGTATGGATGTTGGGAGGTCATGTTGCAGTTGTAAAAGACGTTGGTTAGGCCACATTTAGAGTATTGTGTTCAGTTCTGTGCATCACGTAATAGGAACGATGTTGTCAAGCTGGAAAGGGTGCAGAGAGGTTTTACGAGGATGTTGCCAGGATTAGAGGGTCTGAGCTATAGGGGAAGGTTGAGTAGGCTGGGTATTACTTGGAGCACAGGAAGATGAGGGGTGATTTTATAGATGTGTATTAAATCATGAGAGGAATAGATCGGGTAGATGCACAGAGTGTCTTGCCCAGAGTAAGTGAATCGAGGACCAGAGGGCATAGGTTTAAGGTGAAGGGGAAAAGATTTAGTAGGAATCTGAGGGATAACATTTTCACACAAAGGGTGGTGGGTGTATGGAACAAGCTGCCAGAGGAGGTAGTTGAGGCAGGGTCTATCCCAACATTTAAGAAACTGTTAAGACAGGTACATGGAGAGGACAAGTTTGGAGGGATATGGTGAGACTACGTAGCTTGAACATGTTGGCCAGTGTGGGCAAGTTGGCTGAAGGGTCTGTTTCCATGCTCGACCACTATGGCTCCAATTTCCCAACATTAAATTAAACCAGCTAGCCTAAAGTGACTAAGCAGATCCAGATTAGTTTATTGTCACGTATACCAGAATAATATGAAATTCCTTGTGCACATGAAGCTCACAAAGTATAGAGTATACACATGAGCAGTTGAGGGGAGAACTGACAGAAGTCTATAAAATTGTGGGAAGCATAGATAGGGTCGACAGTCAGAATCTTTTTCCCAGAATGGAAATGCCAAAGACTAGAGAGCATAGCTTTAAGGTGAGAAGAGCTAAGTTTAAAGGAGGCAAGGTTTTTTTTACACAAAAAGGTGGAGCATGGAACAAGCTGTCAGGAATGATGGAGGATGTGGTTATGATAGTGGCATTTAACAGGCTTTTAGATAGACACATGGAGGGATACGGATAATGTGCAGGAAGACAGGATTATTAATCATGGCATCATGTCCGGCACGGACATTAAGGGATGAAGGGCCTGTTCCTGTGCTGTGGTGTTCTATGATAATGGTAGATACAACTGTAGTGGCCATTTGGCCTGTTTTGCGTGTCATTGATGATGACCATGTGCTTTAAATTTTAGACTGCCCGTTATATTGTGGGTGGGATTTATGACATGTTTTGGGGCATGTTTGGAGCTTAGTTTAGTTTTTAGATTAGTTTGGAAAGACCATGGGGAAGGTTAACCCTTCTACCATGTGAGATCATGCGGGATCATGCAGATCTTGCCAATGTTACGGAGACACGAGGAGTTTACTAATGTCTAAAGTAATAAGCTGGAGTTGGAAGAAGATTGTAGTAATGAGTCGGAAGAAACTTGGATGTATTTTACTTTCTATCAACAATGAAGCATTTATTCATAAAAAGACTGTGTTTTGAAGCCATATCTGTGAAGAAGCTCTGAAGGTCTCTGCGAGTGAGCTCGCATGCGTTTAGAAGACACCCCTTCAACCATTCTCATTCAAATAGCAGCTAGGGTGCTAATTACCTGAAAGATATGAAAATCTGCCGCTACAACAACAACAACTATAATCTTATCCCCTCTGATAAACGTTGCTCCTCATCCATACCGATGAACATGCCCATACCATCTACACTAGTCCCATTTGCCTGCATTTGACCTACATCTCATTAAACCTTCCTATCCATGTACCTGCCCATGTGTCTTTCAACTGTTGTTCTTGTACCCGCCTCAACTCCTTCCTCTGGAAGCTTGTTCCAGATGCATATCAACCTCTGTGTAAAAACATTGCTCCTCAGGTTCCTGTTAAATGTTTCCCCTCTCAGCTTGTGGTTAGCTCTTAAAACTGCACTATAAGCATTCCAGTCTGTGTAGGTAGGAATGGGAAATAAGGGCTGGCTGTGCCTGTGAAGCCCACAGAGCCAGCCACAGGCACCTCCCTGGATGCAGAGAAAAAAATGGGTTGGGTGAGACTCTGAATAGGCAATCGTTTTGTTCACCCCCGACAGGTTGAAGGGTGAGAAAGGGAGAGCAAGGGGTGGTGTGAGAGGAGTGGAGTGGGTGGGGAATGGGGGAGAGAAGCCAGCGAGGGGATGGGAGAGAATTCAATAAGAGGGTGGGAGTGAAGAAAGAGAAACAGAGGCAGCACTGTGGCACAGCGATAGAACTGTTGCCTGATGGCACCAGAGACCTGGGTTCGATACTGACTATGGATGCTGTCCGATCAAAGTTTGTACGTTCTCCCTGTGACCACGTGGGTTTCCTCCCAGTGCTCCAGTTTCCTCCTACACTCCAAAGACACACAGGTTTGTAGGTTAATTGACTTTGTTAAAATTGTTCCGAGTGTGTAGTGTGTCCCTAGTTTGGACTAAAAGTGCTAGTGTACGGGGTGATCGCTGGTAGGGACACAGACTCAGTGGGCCAAAGGGCCTGTTTCCACTCTATATCTCTAAAGGCCAAACTCAACACATTAACATTAATGTGTAGACAGTGGTTGCCCTGTCACTGGTGTGATAACATTCTGCAAACCACAGTATTTTTGGAAGAGTGGTGTGATTCAGATTAACTTCCCTCACAAGGAATGGACAATAAAAATTGGATCAACCAGCAACAACCGCATCTCCTGAACATGTCAGTCTGAAAAATTAATGCCAATGATCGCAATGATTTTACAGAAGTGCTGACAAATTTATGTGCCATTCCTGTGTTGCAACAATTAAACTACAAAACCATTCTACACAATGTGTTGAGGGAGAAGGAGATAGTCATGTAGTATAGAAAAAGGCCCTTTGAAAAAGGCCAACTCATCCCTGTTGACCAATGTCACCCATCAAAGCCAGTCCCATTTGCCCACATTTGCTCCATATCATCTCAATCTTTCCCCATTCCCAGCTGAACCTTAACCTGGATTGCATTTCACTCTCCTTAACGTCAATGTGCCCAGAAGTGAGTACTCTGTACTCTTTTGTTTATTGCCCCTCCTCTTCTCAAAGGTAGCTTCTCAAAGAATTTTATTGTCAAGCAGCAATGACTTGAACAAATTCTTGCTAAGTGAAGGTTTGTACTGCATCTGAGTGAATTATTACAATTTTTTATAATCATTCTATATCAATGACTTGATGGGATCATATACGGCAAGATTAGCAAGTTTGCAGATGATACAAAGTGGGTGGTTTTGCAGATAGGGAAGATGGTTGTGAAAAATTGCAGCAAGATCTTCATCGATTGGCCAGATGGGCTGAGGAATGGTTGATCGAATTTAATACAGAGAAATGTGAGGTGTTGCATTTTGGGAAATCTAGCATGGGCAGGACATACACAGTCAATGGAAATGCTCTGGTCGGTGTCGTAGAGCAGAGGGATCTAGGAGTGCAGGTGCATAGTACCTTGAAGGTGGAGTCGCAGGTAGTTCGGGTGGTCAAAAAGGATTTTGGCACATTCGCCTTCATCAGTCAGAATATTGAGTATGGAAGTTGGGAGGTCATGTTGCAGTTGTAAAAGATGTTGGTTAGGCCACATTTAGAGTATTGTGTTCAGTTCTGTGCAGAGACGTTTTACGAGGATGTTGCCAGGATTAGAGGGTCTGAGCTATAGGGGAAGGTTGAGTAGGCTGGGTAATACTTGGAGCGCAGAAGGATGAGGGGTGATTTTATAGAGGTGTATAAAATCATGAGAGGAATAGATTGGGTAGATGCACAGAGTGGCTTGCCCAGAGTAGGTGAATCGAGGACCAGAGGATCGTATCTATAATCTTATCCCCTCTGATAAACGTGGATCCTTCCAGTATCATCCTTATAACCCTGATGGTTGGAGCCTCTCCACTTTCCTTACTTGCTTCTATTAACGGTCTGGGGATATTTCATCGAGCTTGAGAACTTGCTCACTTTCAGTCAGATTAAGGCGGCTCACTTTCAAGGCAGCACAATGGTGCAGCAGGTAGAGCTGCTGCCTCACAGTGGCAGAGACCCAGGTTCGGCTGAAGGAGGGTCTCGACCGTAAAACATCACCTATTCCTTATCTCCAGAGATGCTACCTGTCCCACTGAGTTACTCCAGCTTTTTGTGCCCAATCGGGTTCGATCCTGACCTTGCGGGCTGTCCGTGTGGGGTTTGCATGTTCTCCCTGTAACCGTGTGGGTTCATAAGATTTATCTCGCCTGCACAAAGCCATTCTGACTAGAGTCAATAAGTCCATGCTTTTAAATGCATTAAATCCTATCCCTAAGAATTTTCTCTGGTAGGTTCTCTACCATCAATGTAAGGCTCATCGCTCTGTAATTTCCTGGTTTATCCATTTTTTTCTTGAACAAAAGGAACAACATTAGCTATTCGCCAGTCCTCTGGGATCTCGGCTGTGGCTAAAGAGGATATGAAGATATCAGTTGCCCAGTAATCTTCCCTCTTTCCTTTCCCAACATCGGTGTAAATCCCATCAGACCCTGAGAACCTATCCATCCTTAATATTCTAAAAGAGACCCAACAAGTTCCCTGAAGTTGTAGAATTCAATATTAAGTCCAGACAGCTGCAACCTGTCCAGATGAAAGATGAGGTGCATCAGTCTGAAGAGAGGCCCCAACCGTCGCCGTCTCTTCATTTCCCCCCACATATGCTGATTGACCAGCTGAGTTCTTCCAGCACTTTTGTTTTGCTGTTCCTCCAGCTTGCACTGTGCCTCACTGTCACAAGACAGGAGGCCAAAGAATGTAAGTTGGATGGGGAATTACAGTGGCAGATGATAGAAAGCTTAGGGTCGCCCTTGCAGACTGAACACAGGTGATATGCAAAGCAATCACCCAGTCAGTGTTTTGTTTTTCCAATGTAGAGGAGAACTGCGAACGTTGAATGTTGGAATTGGAAGTTCTGCTTCACCTGGACTGTTGGGGTCCCAGGACGGTGCGAAGAGAAGAGGTGAACGGACATGTGTGGCATCACCTGCTGTTGCAAGGCAAAGCGCCATAAGATGGGGTTGGTTGGCAGGAACAGAAGAGTGAACAAGGGAGATACGAAGCGAACGATCCTTGCAAAATGCTGAATAGCGGAGAGGGGAAGATGTGTCGTGTGGTGGAGTCTCTTTGAAAATGGCAGAAATCATAGAGAGTGAATGTAGAGGCTGATAGGGTGGAAGATCAGGGGGATCTATCCTTGTTCTTTCTAAGTTAAAAATGTTAATGCCTTGGAAGTAGTTCAGAGAAGGCTTACTAAACTTTTCCTCATCAGATTTCAGAGACGTTTGCCTTATGACAAATGATTGGGCAGGCTGGGCTTGTATCTCTTAGAGTTTAGAAAAGTGATAGGCAAGTTGTTAATGCTGAAGGGCCTCATTAGAGTGGATGTGGAGAGGTTGCTTCCCCTCATCGGAGAGTCTAGAACTAAGGACCATGTTTATAAATAAGTAGTCACCCTAAAGGCAAGGTAACTTTCATTTTGCCTGAGGTTGAGAGCACTACTTGTTGTGGACACATCATGCTGGAGTAACGCAGCGGGTGAGGCAGCATCTATGGAGAGAAGAAATTGCCGATGTTTCAGGTCGAGACCCTTCTTCAGACTGATGTCAGGGGAGGGGACAGGACACAGAAAGAATGTAGGTGGAGACAATAAGACCAGTGGGAGAACTGGGAAGGAGGAAGGGATGGAGTGATAAAGCAAGGGCTACCTGAAGTTAGACAAGTCAATGTTCATACCACTGGGGTGCAAACTACCCAAGCAAAATATGAGGTGCAGTTCCTCCAATTTGCGCTAGGCCTCACTCTGACAATGGAGGAGGCCCAGGACAGATTGGGAATGGGAGGGGGAATTGAAGTGCTGATCCACCGGGAGATCAGCTTGGTTAATGTGGACTGAACGGAAGTGTTCAGCGAAACAATCGCCAAATCTGCGCTTGGTCTCGCCGATATAGAGAAGTTGACACCTGGAACAGTGGATGCAGTAGATGAGGTTGGAGTAGGTGCAAGTGAACCTCTGCCTCACTTGGAAAGACTGTTTGGGTCCTTGAATGGAGTCATAGGGGGGAGGTAAAGGGCAGGTGTTGCAACTCCTGCGGTTGCATGGGAAGGTACCTGAGGAGGGGGTGGCTTGTGTGGGAAGTGACGAGTTGACCAGGGAGGTATGGAGGGAACGGTCTCTGCGGAAAGCAGAAAGGGGTGGAGATGGGTAGATGTGGCCAGATCTTCCCATCTCCACACTACAGGCCACATCTTCCCATCTCCACCCCTTTCTGCTTTCCGCAGAGACCGTTCCCTCCGTAACTCCATGGTCACCTCGTCCCTTCCGTGTGGCCTATTCACCCCACATTCCCATCAAATTCTCCCAGTTTCTATCACCCACCTACAGAGTGGGTATAATTTGCATCAACCAATTAACACCACCGCTTTGGAATGTAGGGGGAAGCTATGGGGAAGCTTGTATGGTCACAGGGAGAATGTGCAAACTCCATACTGACAGCACCCAAGATCAGGCAAGATCAGGATTGAACCCAGGTCACTGTAGCTGTGAGATAACGGCTCTACTCACTGTGCCTTTGAGATATCTGCTTGATAAACAAGAGGGTAAAAGATTAGCAGGGTGGACAGAAATATTGGGTTGAGGTTACAATCAAATCAACAATGATCTTATTAAATGACAGAACAGGGTTTGAGAGGCCAAAGGGCTTACTTCTACTAGTTCATATATTAACCAGGAGCATAGGAGGGTGGTTGTGTAATCTCTCTTTTGGGAGGATGATGGGAAATGTAACGATGGCAAATAAAATGAAGAGGGGACTGGACAAGAACCTGGATCTAATAAAGAGATCCACTGGAAACAGGTTTCCATGGAAACATGATTGTCCCGGGGTGACCAATGATACTTGCTCCTGTGGGAACATGGGCTGACTTACCCCCAAAACTAACTCCAATACCAAATGACACACTGATGTTGAGAGTTGCAAGCCCAAATCTGACCTGTGGATTGGCTGCCTGCAATGGTATAGGTTTCGGTTTAGTATTGTCATGTTTACCAAGGTACAGCAAAAAGTTTTGTTTTGCAGCCTTTCCAAATAGATCAGATATACTATACCGAAATACATTCAAGCCAAACTCAAATACAATAGGTACTTGAGAGAAGGAGTAGAATATAGTTCTTAGCATTGTACGGCATCAACATGCACTTTAATGTTGCACCACAATTCTGGGTATCTGCTTTTGCAACTTCCAAGGATGTGGCACCCCATTAATCTACACCTATCAAGTGAAAACAAGAAGCTGATTCTTCCTGTCATTTAAGTTGTTTTCCTTCAATGTTGAGATCTTACTGCGGCTACTATTTCACATAGCGAGTGACTTTGCTGAAGTGATAAAGGAACTAAAGCTATTTGACTTCCACCTTCTCTTACTTCTGCTTTATGGGGATGGACCCTGACCGTTGTATGATGCGAGCACGTCAGGGCTTCCACACGGACACACTGGCCAACAAACTTTGGGAAGCACTGGGTGAAGGAAGAAATGTGCTTGTCAGACGTTGGTGGGACAATGACTTTGATGCCTCCAAATCTGCCTATTTCACTACACTTTAGGCTAGCCTCCCTCATTGAATTTTCAGTGCCCTGTCCCTACTTACAATCCCCGTTCACACTTCACTCTTGGCTTTGCTAAACAGCGACCGCTCTTTAAAATTCCCTACCTGTGCTTTGAAATATCCTCCTATAACAGTCAGATGACTGTGTTCTTCCAAAAATTGGCTTCCTCATAACCTTTATTCGGTAGTCCTATCTTCAGCTGCTTGGGTCCCAAATTCTTCAATTCCCTGCCTGGTTCACTCACTCTCTTCCATTGAGATAGAATACAGCAAAGAAGCAAACCCTTCAGCCCAACTCATCCAAGCTGTCCAAGATTCCCAAATACACTCCTCCAACTTGCCTGCATTTGACTTATATCCCTTTAAACCTTTCCATGTACCGTTCCAAGTGTCTTTCAAATGCTGTTACTGCACCTGCCTCAACCACTTCCTCTGGCAGGTTGTTCTATATAATCATCACTCACTGTGTGAAAACGTTGTCCTTCAGGTTACTATTAAATCTTTCCCCTCTCATGTTAAACCCATGCTCACTAAGTTCTTGATTTTGTATACTTCTATAAGATCATACCTCAGTCTCCTGTAATTAAGGAAAAAAGTCTCAACCTGCCCAACCTCTTCCGATAACTCAAGTCCCAAATGGCAAAACATCACACTGATCTTAATCAAACTCCATTTGCCATTTTTTGGCCCACTTATTCTGCTGATCAGGATCCTGCTATAATTCTTCATCAATTCTTCACTGTCTACGATACCAATTATTTTTGTGTCATTTGCACAATAACCTTATGTATTCTCAGCCAACACCCATATCTGAACAAATGGTTCCTAAAGTGGGTCCTTCTGATGTCTGATGTGTGAACATTAGTAGAGCCTTATAAATCAGCCACATTAGTAGAGTATTATAAATGCAAGCGATCTTTGTCATTTAGACAATAGACAATAGACAATAGGTGCAGGAGTAGGCCATTTGGCCCTTCGAGTCAGCACCGCCATTCATAGAAACATAGAAACATAGAAAATAGGTGCAGGAGCAGGCCATTCGGCCCTTCGAGCCTGCACCGCCATTCAATATGATCATGGCTGATCATCCAACTCAGTATCTTGTACCTGCCTTCTCTCCATACCCCCTGGTCCCTTTAGCCACAAGGGCCACATCTAACTCTCTCTTAAATATAGCCAATGAACTGGCCTCAACTACCTTCTGTGGCAGAGAATTCCTCAGATTCATCACTCTCTGTGTGAAAAATGATTTTCTCATCTCGGTCCTAAAAGACTTCCCCCCTTATCCTTAAACTGTGACCCCCTGTTCTGGACTTCCCCAGCATCGGGAACAATCTTCCTGCATCTAGCCTGTCCAACCAACTCCTATAAGATCCTCCCTCAATCTTCTAAATTCTAGCGAGTACAAGCCGAGTCTATCCAGTCTTTCTTCATATGAAAGTCCTGACATCCCAGGAATCAGTCTGGTGAACCTTCTCTGTACTCCCTCTATGGCAAGAATGTCTTTCCTCAGATTAGGAGACCAAAACTGTACGCAATACTCCAGGTGTGGCCTCACCAAGACCCTGTACAACTGCAGTAGAACCTCCCTGCTCTTATACTCAAATCCTTTTGCTATGAAAAATGTTCAATGTGATTATGGCTGTTCATCCCCAATCAGTACCCTGTTCCTGCCTTCTCCCCATATCCCCTGACTCTGCTATTTTTAAGAGCCCTATCTAGCTCTCTCTTGAAAGCATCCAGAGAACCTGCCTCCACCGCCCTCTGAGGCAGAGAATTCCACAGACTCAACACTCTCTGTGAGAAAAAATGTTTCCTCGTCTCCCTTCTAAATGGCTTACTCCTTATTCTTAAACTGTGGCCCCTGGCTCTGGACTCCCCCAACATCGGGAACATGTTTCCTGCCTCTAGTGTGTCCAAGCCCTTAACAATCTTATATGTTTCATTGAGATTCCCTCTCATCCTTCAAAACTCCAGAGTGTACAAACCCAGCTGCTCCATTCTCTCAGCATATGACAGTCCCGCCATCCCGGGAATTAACCTTGTAAACCTACGCTGCACTCCCTCAATAGCAAGAATGTCCTTCCTCAAATTAGGGGACCAAAACTGCACACAATACTCCAGGTGTGGTCTCACTGGGGCTCTGTACAACTGCAGAGGGACCTCTTTGCTCCTATATTCGATTCCTCTTGTTATAAAGGCCAACATGCCATTCGCTTTCTTCACTGCCTGCTGTACCTGCATGCTTACTTTCATAGGCAGATGTACAAGGACCCCCCCAGATCCCGTTGTACTTCCCCATTTCCCAACTTGACGCCATTTAGATAGTAATCTGCCTTCCTGTTTTTGCTACCAAAGTGGATAACCTCACATTTATCCGCATTAAACTTCATCTGCCATGCATCTGCCCACTCCCCCAACCGGTCCAAGTCACCCTGCATTCTCATAGCATCCTCCTCACAGTTCACACTGCCACCCAGCTTTGTGTCATCTGCAAATTTGCTAATGTTACTTTGAATCCCTTCATCCAAATCATTGATGTATATTGTAAATAGCTGTGGTCCCAGCACCGAGCCTTGCGGCACCCCACTAGTCACTGCCTGCCATTCTGAAAGTGACCCGTTAATCCCTACTCTTTGTTTCCTGTCTGCCAACCACTTCTCTATCCATGTCACCACTCTACCCTCAATACCATGTGCCCTAATTTTGCCCACTAATCTCCTACGTGGGACCTGATCAAATGCTTTTGAAAGTCCAGGTACACTACATCCATTGGCTCTCCCTTGTCCATTTTCCTAGTTACAACTTCAAAAAATTCCAGAAGATTAGTCAAGCATGATTTCCCCTTCGTAAATCCATGCTGACTCGGACCGATCCTGTTACTGCTATCCAAATGTGCGGCTATCTCATCTTTTATAATTGACTCCAGCATCTTCCCCACCACCGATGTCAGGCTAACTGGTCTATAATTCCCCATTTTCTCTCTCCCGCCTTTCTTAAAAAGTGGGATAACATTAGCTACCCTCCAATCCACAGGAACTGATCCTGAGTCTATAGAACAATGGAAGATTATCACCAATCCATCCACGATTTCTAGAGCCACTTCCTTAAGTACCCTGGGATGCAGACCATCAGGCCTTGGGGATTTATCAGCCTTCAGTCCCATCAGTCTATCCAACACCATTTCCTGCCTAATGTGGATTTCCTTCAGTTCCTCTGTTACCCCAGATCATCTGGCCACTACTATATCAGGAAGATTGTTTGTGTCCTCCTTAGTGAAGACAGATCCAAAGTAACTGTTCAACTCATCTGCCATTTCCTTGTTCCCCATAATAAATTCACCTTTTCGGTCTTCAAGGGTCCAACTTTGGTCTTAACTATTTTTTCCTCTTCACATACCTAAAGAAGCTTTTACTATCCTGCTTTATGTTCTTGGCTAGCTTACTTTCGTACCTAATCTTTTCTCCCCGTATTGTATTTTTGGTTATCTTCTGTTGTTCTTTAAACATTACCCAATCCTCTTGCTTCCCGCTCATCTTTGCTACGTTGTACTTCTTCACTTTAATTTTTATACTGTCCCTGATGTCCCTTGTCAGCTATGGTCATCCCTTTCTCCCCTTGGAATTCTTCTAGGAATGAACTGATCCTGCACCTTCTGTATTATTCCTAGAAACACCTGCCATTTTTGTTCCACTGTCATCCCTGCTAGTGTATCTTTCCAGTCAACTTTGGCCAGCTCCTCCCTCATGGCCCCATAGGCCCCTTTATTCAACTGCAACACTGACACCTCCGATCTACTCTTCTCCCTCTCCAATTGTAGATTAAACCTGACCATGTTATGGTCACTTCCTCCTAATGGCTCATTAACCTCGAGGTCCTTTATCAAATCCGGTTCGTTACATAACACTAAATCCAGAATTGCCTTCTACCTGGTAGGCTCCAATACAAGCTGTTCAAAGAATCCATCACGAAGGCACTCTACAAAGTCCCTTTCTTGGGGTCCAGTACCAACCTGATTTTCCCAGTCTACCTGCATGTTGAAATCTCTCATAACAACCACAGCATTACTTTTACTACATGCCAATTTTAACTCCCGATTCAGCGCGCACTATGTCCAGGCTGCTGTTTGGGGGCCTGTAGATTAGTCCCATTAGTGTCTTTCTACCCTTACAATTCCTTAGTTCTATCCATACTGACTCCACATCTCCTGTTTCAATGTCACCCCTTGCAAGGGACTGAATTTCATTCCTCACCAACAGGGCAACCCCACCCCCTCTGCCCACCTGTCTGTCTTTTCGATAGGAGGTATACCCTTGAATATTCAGTTCCCAACCCTGGCCCTCTTGCAGCCATGTCTCATTAATTCCCACAACATCATACTTGCCAGTTTCTAACTGAGCCTCAAGCTCGTCCACTTTATTCCTTATACCTCGCGCATTCATATACAGTACTTTGACCTCTGTATTCACTTCCACCCTCGCACCGCTCGCAATTGGCCCTGACCTTACTCTGTTGTCAATTCTCAAACTTTCCTTCCCATTAATTCGAGAATCTTTCGTAATTTTTCCTGTAGCCACCTCCTTCAACTCCATCTTTATACTCCCAATTTGTCAATCCCTCCCCCCCACTATTTAGTTTAAACCCACACGTGTAGCCCGAGCAAACCTGCCTGCCAGAATGTCGGTCCCCCTCCAGTTAAGGTGTAACCCGTCCCTTTTGTACAGGTTACCCCTACCCCAGAAGAGATCCAAGTGGTCTATAAATCTAAATCCTTGCTCCCTGCACCAGCCCCTCAGCCACACATTCAGATCCCCTATCTCCCCGTTCCTGTCCTCACTAGCACGTGATACAGGAAGCAATCCAGAGATAACCACTCTAGAAGTCCTGCTTTTCAGTCTTCTTCCCAACTCTCTGAAGTCATGTTGGAGAACCTCCTTCCTCTTCTTCCCGATGTCGTTTGTGCCTATGTGCACAACTACTGCCGGCTGTTCACCTTCTCTCTCTCTCTCTCGAAGATGTTCAGAATTCAGCTCGTGACATCCTGAACCCTGGCACCAGGGAGGCAACAGACCATCCTCACATCTTGTCTGCCGCCACAGAATCTCCTGTTCACTCCTCGGACAATGGAGTCACACACCACTAAGCCTCTGCCCGATGTCGGTCTCGCCGGTCGTGTCCCATCTCCAGGATATGAGCCACCGACGTTTCAGACTGGAAACATTGTCTCCCCGGACAGTTCCCAAGAGGGCGTACCTGTTTTCATTAGGCACTGCCACCTGAGTCTTCTGCCCTCCACGATTTCCATCCTTTCTCTACATCACACACATTGGTTCTTCCCGTAACCTCGGCGTGACTACCTCACTGTAGGTCCTGTCCAGGAAACTCTCGTTTTCCCGGATGGCCCTGAGGTCATCCAGCTGCTTCTCCAGTGCTCCAACACGGTCCTTTAGGAGCTGAAGCTGGACGCACTTGCCACAGTTGTAGCAGCCAGAGGCTCAATCCGTGTCCCTGGGCCCCACATTCAGCAAGCCTCACACTGTCTCATCTGCCCCGACATGTGTTTACCGCGTTCCATCCTCTCGAGCTTTATGCATAGCCTCCTCTCCTCAGCCTCTTCACCGAAGGCTCTCGAGCCAAAGACTCACACTTTTCTCACAAGGCCGCTCCTTCACTGCCACTCCCTAAGAGCCCTTGCTTATATTGACTGATACATTGCCTAATTTACCAATTTACAAACCAAATTCCTCAGTTTTAAACTGTTTTCCCCCTCTGACTCACTTCTAACTCCTCCCACTCGGGCTAGAGCCAATCAGTGCTTTTTCCTGCTTCTCTTTGCTGCTGTTTCTTCAAAATCCGCGGGAACTCTGAGTTAAGTCTGCCTGTGCTTTGCCTCTCCTTTTCAACTGTTTTCCCCTTCTGACTCACTTCTAATTCTCCTCCCACTCGGGCTAGAGCCAATCAGTGCTTTTTCCTGCTTCTCTTTGCTGCTGTTTCTTCAAAATCCACGGGAGTTCTGAGTTCTTCTTGATACTTCTTGATATGAGCAGAACTGAGGTTAGGAGCTGAGATTCAAAAGTTTAGTTTTTAAATTAAACACCTTATATATGTGATGGAAAAGGAGGAAATGCAAACAAGATGAACAATTCAATTAGTAGAATAGTAGATATTGAAAAAACGGATAATCCCACAAGCATTCACTTGAATCAGTAAAGAGGGCTTATCACCAAGATAGCTTTAATTATAAGAACTTTATTCACTTATGGGTCTATAAAACAGAATTAAATGATAGGTCAACAGAATTGGAATGTGGTTAATATCAGAGAGCAGAATAAGGATTGAAGGGGAATCATTCTCAGAAGGTAGACACAAGGAATTGCAGATGCTGGAATCTTGCGTACAACACAAAGTGGTGGAGTAACTTAGCAGGTCAGGCAGTATCTCAGGAGAACATGGATTGGTGACATTTCAGGTCAGGACCCTTCTTCAGATGGATTGTGGTAGTGGAGAGAAAACTGCAAAACTTGCGGGGGAGGGGTTAAATCTTTGCAAGTGATGGTGGATAAGAGCAAGAGAGTACCTGGAATCACAGAGGGGGAGCAGTAAGAGGGTGTCACAGAACTCGATACAGAGAGAGGAGGAGATTTTCTTCAAAGTAGACATACCTTGTGGAGATATCGCAGTGGAGCAGTGAAATGTAAATACATGGAACTGCAAATGTTGAAATCTTGCGTAGACATTGTGTAGAATCATGTCTTCTCCTCCAATAAAAATCCGCGAAAGACCAGATAGGCTGATACAAGTGACACCAGAACTCCAAGTATGCGTAATTTATTCAAAGCCTCTTTACATCATTTAATTATGTTTTATCTCTGGATTTTTCAATAAAAGATGGCTACAAACCACAGATAAAACATCTCTTGAGATAATCCTTAAAAGGGTGACAGCTTTAATGTGAAATTATTATGCAAAACCAATATTATATGCATTTAATACAATTCCGGCAACAACTTCCAATCAATATATTGGCTTTCAAGTAGCAGAAAGAAATGCAGCTGATCAGATGGCACCAGATACACTTTGGCAGTCTTTTAATCTTCCATCTGGAATAGGAGCTAGCAGAGTATTGTGAGCAAAGAATGACGTCTATGATTTAATGATTTCTATATCATTCTTTAAGTTCACTGTGTGCAAAACAACAGGGTAACTCCCTGATCTAATCTTGACAAACTTGTACTGAGGTAACACTACACCATCACAAGGTGCATGCATTGAGAATAAGAGTCAATTAGTCATGATGCAACTTTAGAGGACTTTGGTTAGGCTCCATTTGGAGTAGGGGTGCAGTTCCGGTGGCCCCAATATAGAGAGCATGTGGATGCTTAGGAAAGTGCAAAGGAGGTTTACCAGAATGATGCCTGGATTACAGGGTATTAGCTATAAGGAGAGGTTGGACAGACCTCTCTGGAATGTGGGTGGCTGAAGGGAGCCTGATATTACTATATCAATTTATGAGAGGCGCAGATAGGGTAGACATTCAGAACCTTTTCCCACGGTGGAAAAATCGAAGACTACAGGGATAAGGTTTAAGGTGAAAGGAACAATGTTTAGAGGAGATGTGCGGAGGGTGGTGTTGGCTGGAACGTGCTGCCAGGGGTGGTGGTAAATAAGGCAAATATAATAGTGGCATTTAAGAGGCTTTTAGTTAGGCACATCAATAGGCACATTGATATGCAGGAAATAGACAGATATGGACCATGTACAGAGAGATGAGATTAGTCTGAAGTTGGGTCTCGACCCGAAACGTCACCCATTCCTTCTCTCCAGAGATGCATTTTGTGTCTATCTTTGATTTGAACCAGCAACTGCAGTTCCTTTCCACACGAGATGAGATTAGTTTAGCTTGACATCATGTTTAGCACAGCATTTTCCTGTGCTGTACTGCTGTATGTACCATATGTTATCACTGGGAAATCTGTAATCAAACAGCACAGAAACATGCTCTTAGGCCCACTGAGCTGTGCCAATTGTCAAACATGAATTTAGACCTGTGATTCTTCCCATCTTCCGATTGACCTCTATCTCCCTGCCCTACAATTCTATCCCTGACCTACACACCAGGGACAATTTACAGCGGCCAATACACCCACCAACCCAAACACCAGTGGGACGTGGGAAGAAATTGGAGCACCAAGAGGAAACCAACATGGTCACAGGGAAATCGTGCAAACTTCACATTGCCAGCACTGGAGGTTAGAATCAAACCCTGGCAGCAGCTCTACTCCATCATTGTGCCGCCCTCAATCAAAGAGGGAAATCAGAAGAAAATGTTTTTCGCAGAGAGTGACCAGGATGTGAAACTGGTTCCTAAAGGGAAAAACTGAGGGGAACAGCAGAGATGTATTCAAGGTAAAATGGTGGTTGAACACACGAGGGAGAGGATGAAAATAGTGACCAGTCGTGATCTATAGGGGGGAATGAGCCTGGGCAAAGCGAAGACCCCAGGAGAGACAATCTGGGCCGAATGGCCCATTCTGAGCTGTGCATTCTCAATTTCAAAACTGGCATATATTTGGTGATATAGAAAAATTGGAAAATGATAGGTGATTAATAGACAATAGACAATAGGTGCAGGAGTAGGCCGTTTGGCCCTTCGAGCCAACACCGCCATTCAATGTGATCATGGCTGAACATCCCTAATCAGTACCCCGTTCCTGCGATCTCCCCATATCCCCTGACTCCGCTATTTTTAAGAGCCCTATCTCGCTCTCTCTTGAAAGCATCCAGAGAATCTGCCTCCACCGCCCTCTGAGGCAGAGAATTCCACAGACTCACCACTCTCTGTGAGAATAAGTGTTTCCTCATCTCCGTTCTAAATGGCTTACTCCTTATTCTTAAACTGTGGCCCCTGGTTCTGGACTCCCCCAACATCGGGAACATGTTTCCTGCCTCTAGCGTGTTCAAACCCTTATCAATCTTATATGTATCAATTAGATCCCCTCTCATCCTTCAAAACTCCAGAGTGTACAAGCCCAGCTGCTCCATTCTCTCAGCATATGACAGTCCCGCCATCCCGGGAATTAACCTTGTAAACCTACGCTGCACTCCCTCAATAGCAAGAATGTCCTTCCTCAAATTAGGGGACCAAAACTGCACACAATACTCCAGGTGTGGTCTCACTAGGGCTCTGTACAACCGCAGAGGGACTTCTTTGCTCTTATTTTCGATTCCTCTTGTTATAAAGGCCAACATGCCATTCGCTTTCTTCACTGCCTGCTGTACCTGCATGCTTACTTTCATAGACTGATGTACAAGGACCCCCAATCCCGTTGTACTTCCGCTTTTCCCAACTTGACACCAATTAGATAGTAATCTGCCTTCCTGTTTTTGCTACCAAAGTGGATAACCTCACATTTATCCGCATTAAATTTCATCTGCCATGCATCTGCCCACTCCCCAACCTGTCCAAGTCACCCTGCAGTCTCATAGCATCCTCCTCACAGTTCACACTGCCACCCAGCTTTGTGTCATCTGCAAATTTGCTCATGTTACTTTGAATCCCTTCATCCAAATCATTAATATATATTGTAAATAGATGCGGTCCCAGCACCGAGCCTTGCGGTACCCCACTAGTCACTGCCTGCCATTCTGAAAGGGGCCCGTTAATCCCAACTCTTTGTTTCCTGTCTGCCAACCACTCTCTATCCATGTTAGCACTCTATCCCCAATACCATGTGCCCTAATTTTGCCCACTAATCTCCTATGTGGGACCTTATCAAATGCTTCCTGAAAGTCCAGACTATTAAGGAAATCAATAGATAATGAATTAGTGCAGGAACATGATGCAGGGAAGGGATCATTATTACATTGAATAGTTCAGCAGCCACATGAGCCTGAATGGCCTACTCATCCTAATTAAGACCTATCTTTCTTTTATCATCCCAGACATCCATGACAAGCTGGAAAGACTGATGAGAATATTTACAAGGCTATTGCCAGGACTCGAGGGCCTGAGCTATAGGGAGAAGTTGGGTTGCCTAGGACTTTATTCTTTGGAGCACAGGAGGATGAGGGGGTTCTTATAGAGGTGTATAAGATCATGATGGAATAAACAGGTAAATGCACAGAATCTTTTATCCTATAGGAGTATAGGAGGATCATGAATCAGGATAAATTTGACTTTGACTTTTGACTTTGGGAATATGTTTAAGGTGAGAGGAGAAAGATTTAATGGGAATCTGAGGGACAACATTTCACACAGAGAGTGGTAGGTATATGGAACAAGCTGCCTGGGGTGGTGATTGATGCAGGAACTATCACAACCTTTAAAGGGCATTTGACAGGTACATGGATGGGGAAAGTTGAGAGCGACATGGGCTAAACGCAGGCAGATGGGACTAGCATCAATGGGGCATGTAGTTGGACTGAAGAACCTGTTTCCGTGCTGTATGAACCAATGTTAAGTTGCCAAGATCAGTAGAAAGACTGGAGAGAGATAAAAAGCCTGTAAAAAGAATGACTAATTGAAGTACTATGTAGAGTCACTCTGTGAGCCTGCAGTTATTTCACATTCCTATTTGACCATGAATTGAGTGGCTTGCTGAAGCATTTTACCAAGTACAAATAGGAGTCACTCTTCCTTTCACAATTCCTCCAACCTACACCCCCCACCCAGACCTGCTGAGTTCCTGCAACAGATTGTTTGTTGTTCTGCAATCCACCCTTGCAGTGGGCCTCAACAGACAGAAGAACAGCTGATTTCCTTCCCCAAAAAGCAAACGTGTGCAATCTCACGACAATCAATCAATCAATCAATCAATCAATCAATCAATCAACCTTTATTGTCATCTTGCAAGCAACAGTTGTACAGTGCAAAATAAAAAGACGTTTCCCAGGGAATACCGGAGCATCGCACATTAAATTTAAAACATTTCACACATAATAACACTAAAAACAATCCAGTCCCTGATGGAACAGTATAAATAGTTAAAAAGTAGGTAAAAATAACGTTAAAATACAGTAAAACCAATCATAAACATGTCCGGGGCAGCTGATTTGAATGGCCAGTGCCAGTTATTGAAGTGGCCAGTGCCAGTTATTAAAGTGTCCGTGCCAAGCCGCAGAATCAGGTGACTGTGAGTACAGA
This sequence comes from Malacoraja senta, assembly GCA_038087875.1. Lineage (NCBI taxonomy): Eukaryota > Metazoa > Chordata > Chondrichthyes > Rajiformes > Rajidae > Malacoraja > Malacoraja senta. The sequence continues at coordinate 203,589 of JAXLNO010005853.1, forward strand.
GTGGCTGTTTAGCAGCCTCACAGCATATGGCAGGAAGCTGTTTAGCAGTCTTGTATGATATGATAGTTTCATGTTCTGAAGATGAGCAGGGGAAAGGTTTTCCCAAATACCCGGGCTCCAACATTCACTTTTCAATTATCCATTCATTACTATGTTTCAGAAGACTTTTGCTGAGCTTTGACTCCGTCTTACGATAGTGACTGCACTTCAGAAGCAGCTCGCTGGCAATGAATTGCTCCGGTTCGTCCTGGCACTGTAACAGACGATTTTTTGCCGAGGAACTTAAATGCACAGAAGCCTCCGAAGTTTCACAGACGTCCTACAGTGGGGCTCCCCCAGTCCCGGGTCTCAAGCTTTCCAATTCAACTCATGATCTGTAACTTCAACGTTATCCGAAAATACTAGGGAGGTTTGTCATGCGCAGGAGGTTTTATTCTCCACTTGCATCCTCGGCCTGTTCTTTTGTATATACAACCGTTGCGTAAATGCAGCCTGAAAGATAAACAATTTCCATTTTATGATTTTATGCTGTTATTGTAAGATTCTGCTACCTTGATTCAAACCATTGAGAACCATAGTTATACAACACGAAAACAGGCCCTTCGGCCCAACTTTCCAATGCCGACCAAGATGCCCCATCTACTCTAATCCCACATGCTTGTGTTTGGTCTATATTCCTCTTAACCTTTCCAATCCATGCACCCTGTCCAAATGTGTTTTAAATGTTGTCATAGTATCTGCCTCAACTACCTCCTCTGACAGCTCGTTCCATATACCATCACCCTCTGTGTGAAAAAGTTGCCTCTCAGGTTCCTATTAAATCTTTCCCTTCACATCTTAAACTCGTCCTCTCGCATTTGATTGCCCTACTCTTGGAATAGATAGGTATGCAAACAACTTATCTATTATCCTCGTGAGAGGAAAACTTCTAATCTCTCAAACTCAGAGCCTATCCAGAACTGGAACCCTCTCTGCAAATTCAGTCAGCCTTCCACCCCAGATCCAACGTTCCCCTCTCCACTATCATCTGATGGCCACACTCCCCAGTCTTGCACTCAACTGCTGGTTAGACAGGTAAGATAAACCGATGACATGGTCATCCTGGTAGATTTGGGATCCTTGTATTCTGGTCCTTCTTCAATTGTGCCTGGCTTTCCCTGGACCTGCCCTCTCAATATTAGATAATTGCTTGAATTCAACCCAGTTTGAGCAAGGCCAGGCCCTCTCACCCATCAGAGAACCAGCTTGTCAGAGAGTCTCTCCTCTTTATTGTGGGTACTCTTAGTCTTCTCATTGCCAGAGGGAACTTGCCCCATTCCGAAGCTCTTTGCTCCCACACTGACCCCTTCCCCCCATCATCCATCCAACCCCCTGAGACCGCGATCATCAGCTGTTTATAGTCAGAGTCATACAGTATGGAAACGGGCCCTTCGGCCCAACTTGCCCATACCTTCCAAGATGCCCATCTACACTAACCCCACTTGCCCACATTTGACCCATATGTCTCTAAACCTTTCCTTTCCATGTACCTGACCAAATGTCTTTTAAATGTTATCATAGTACCTTCCTCAGCTACCCTCCTGGTAGCTCTGACCACCACCCTCAGTGTGAAAAAGTTGCCCCTCTTTTTCCCATTATATCTTTTAGCTCTCACGATAAACCTAAGTCTCCTGGTTCTTGAGTTAAACCTATATCCTCTGGTTGACAGCCGACTACACAGAGCCAAGTTACTGTCTGAGGAATCTTCTCCACAGAATGTAAGGAATAGGGAGGGAAGTTGGCCATTCAGCCACTCAAGACTATTCTGCTATTCAACATGATTGATGAAGGATATTGAGGCATTAGTCAGGCAAAAGGGGCATATGTCAGATATAGGCAGCTGGGAATCAAGCAAACTTCTCAAGTATAAAGGGTGTAGGCTTACAATTTAGAGTGAAATCAGGAAGACAAAAAGAGGACATGAGATAGCTATGGCAGATAAGATAACGGAGAATGCAGAGAAATTCTCGAAGTATATTTAGAGCAAAAGGCTAACTAAAGAGAATAGGATCAACATGGTCATCCATGGGAGATGGGCGAGGTTTTAAATTAACATTTCTCATCTGTATCGTGGAGAAGGTCATGGAAGTTAAGGAATTAAGAGTAATGAATTGCAATACATTGGAACATATATACATTACAAAAGAGGTGCTGGCAGACTTAAGACATATTAGGGTAAATAAATGCCCAAGGCCTGATCAGGTATATCATAGGATATTGTGGGAAGCTAGGGAAGAAATTTCAAGTGCTCTAGCAGAGGCATTTGCATCATCTTTAACACACGTATGGTACCGGAAGATTGGAGGGTGGTTAATGTTGTGCCCCTATTTAAGAAGGGCTGCAAGTACAAGACAGGAAACTACAGACCGGTGAGCCTGTAGTGGTGAGGGAATTACTGGAAGGGATTTTGAGGGTCAGCATGTTAATTCTGGCCAAATTGGAGATGTCAGGACACTAAAATTGTGTAAAGGCTTCTGGCCTGCTAGGCCATTTGATCAATTTAAATGTGCCTTCTGCAGAAATGGGACAAGCTGCAGAATGGTGCCAGCTTGTCTAGAGCCTAGATAAGAGTTGCAGGGAAAGAATGGGACTTCTGCGGATTCTTACAATTAGGTGTAAATTGCATAAAACGGATTGGGTGAATGCAAACCAGACATACACATTGTAAATATTGTTGCAATGCTTTGCTTTGCTAGACGTTGATTGGGTTAAGTGTTGAGCCTTGTCTGTGTTTCTTGAATATCTGGGCAAATGTTTCTATGTTTGCTTCCTTCCAGAAGCTCCGTTTGCAGGGCTGCCAACTCTCACGCTTTCAGCGTCAGAATCACGCCTTGGAGCAAATTCTCACGCCCTCACGCTCATGACCGAGTTCTCACGCTGAGTTCAGTCCCTGTATAGTTTGTCCCTTTGCGCCGCATGCCAGGGATCTGCATGGTTTGGCGAAGCGCGTCTGTTGCCGGCTGTGAGTGACGTCGCGTCTCTTCTCTCTTGGTTGGATGTGCAGCCGCCGGGTGTCAGCAGCTCTATGTGCCGGCTGTGAGCGCTGCGCTGCCGGCCGCCACTGCAGCCTCGCTCCCTCCCTCCCTCCCTCCCTCCTTCCCTCCCTCCTGCCCTTCAACTCACACGGCAGCACCAGCGCCGCCAATCCACGCTGCACCGTGCCCACCAGACTCCCCATTGGGCGGCCGGGGAGAGAGAGGGAGGGGGGAAAGAGAGAGGGAGAGAGAGAGGGAAAGAAAAAAGGGAGGGATGGAGGCAATGCGAGACAAGGGGAGGGAATGTAGAAAGGGGATGAAGGAAGGAAAGGAGAAAGTGGAGAAAGAGGGAGGGGGAGGAAAGAGGGAAGGATAGGGGCAGGAGGAAGGGGTGGTTGGAGCGAGGGGGTAGAAAAGGTGTGTGTGTGCGCTTGTGTGTCTGTCTCCCTGTGTGTGTCTCCTTGTGTGTGTATGTATGCCTCCCTGTGTGTGTGTGTCTCCCTGTGTGTGTGTGTCTCCCTGTGTGTGTGTGTCTCCCTGTGTGTGTGCATGTCTGTGTGTGCGTGTCTGTGTGTCTCCCTGTGTGTGTGTCTCCGTGTGTGTGTGTGCGTGTCTGTGTGTCTCCCTGTGTGTGTGTGTCTCCCTGTGTGTGTGTCTCCCTGTGTGTGTGTGTCTCCCTGTGTGTGTGTGCGTGTCTGTGTGTGCGTGTCTGAGTGTCTCCCTGTGTGTGTGTCTCCGTGTGTGTGTGTGCGTGTCTGAGTGTCTCCCTGTGTGTGTGTCTCCCTGTGTGTGTCTCCCTGTGTGTGTGTGCGTGTCTGTGTGTCTCCCTGTGTGTGTGTCTCCCTGTGTGTGTGTATCTCCCTGTGTGTGTGTCTCCCTGTGTGTGTGTGCGTGTCTGTGTGTCTCTCTGTGTGTGTGTCTCCCTGTGTGTATGTGTGTCTTTGTGTGTGTGTGTGTCTCCCCATGTGTGTTTCTGTGTGTCTCCCTGTGTGTGTGTCTGTCTGTCTCCCTGTGTGTGTGTGTCTGTCTCCCTGTGTGTGCGTGTCTGTTTCCCTGTGTGTGTGTGTGTGTGTGTGTCTTCCTTTGTGTATGTGTCTCCCTGTGTATCTGTTGTCACATCCTGGCCTTAGACAGGGCTGCCAACTCTCACCATTTGAGCGTGAGAGTCACGCATTTCAGCCAATGCTCACGCTGATGACAGAATTCTCACGCTGTCTTCAATCCCTGCACAGTTTGTCTCTTTAGCGCCACATCACAGTGATCTGTGCAGTCTGGGGAAGCGCGTCAGTTGGCGGCTGTGAGTGACGTCGCATCTCTTCTCTTCTCTTCTTTCTTGGTTGGATGTGCAGCCACCGACAACATGAAGCAGCCGGAGATAGAACTAACCAGGTGAATTGGTTGTAACACATGGGGGGGACCATAATGAGGCCAAACATCTAGGACAGGGTTCGACAACCTACGGCACACGGGCCGAATCCGGCCCCTAACCCAAAAAAAACACCTTTTTTTTTTCAATTCGTTTTCACGGAGTCAGGGCAGGCAAGCCGACCTGAGAACTGCACTGCAGCCAGTCCCTGGGATGCGAGCTGATCTGGGAACGGCAGCCAGTCCCTGGGCACGCAGAATGCCAAATTGATCATTATGGACAAATTGGGCCAGCCATGTACATGTTGTATAACTCTGACTCTATGCAGATCTGAATGGGCTTAGAAGGACCATTTAAGCAAAATTGCCCTCACTTTCCCCATTTTGATTCTTGAGATTAATATCCCTTTGCTCTGTTAACAGCGTTAAAGTACTTATGAGATAGAGTCAGGAAAGGGAACATGTTATTTTCTTTTAGTTTGCTTTAATTTGTTAGTTGATTTTTTGTTAACTGCCATAATTTCTGAAATGGTCTTAATGTAACTTAACTGTTATAAAGCAGTAATAAGTGATTTTTGTCCAAACAATTGGAACTTGCATAAAATGTTTGCATTATTAGCAGGGATGCCAACTCTCACGCATTGAGCGTGAGACTCACGCATTTCACAAAACTCTCATGTTCTCACGCTGATCACTAAATTATATAATGAGAATAGGACCTGTTTTGCTTAATAAATAGTGTAGGAAGGAATTGCAGATGCTGGTTTAAACTGAAGATAGACACTAAAAACTAGAAGAACTCAGCAGGACAGGGAGCATCTCCGGATAGAAAGAATGGGTGATGTTTCGAGTCGAGACCTTCAGCCTGAAGAGGTTGAAAACCAGCCATAAAACACAATGACTGGACATGTGTGTTATTCAACTAAGGGCAGAAATCGGAATCATGTGTTCATCTTTATTCACGTGACACCATAATAAATATATTACAGAAAAAATAATTTAATGGGGTGGCACGGTGGCGCAGTGGTAGAGTTGTTGCCTTACTACCACATGGGTTTTCTCTGGATATTCCGGTTTCTCCCATATCCGAAAGAAGTGCAGGTTTGTAGGTTAATTGGCTTCTGCAAATTGTCCCTGGCGGTAAGGATGGAATTGGTGTATGATAGATTGCTGGTCGGTGTGGACTTTGTGGGCGGAAGGGCCTGTTTCCATATATATTTTTACATATATATCTTAATCTCATTGAACCATATATGATTGAATATGTGGCATTATTTTCGTCTTGTTTCTATATTCAAAGGGTAAGGTTGAAACCGTCTGAAGAAGGGTTTCGGCAAAAAATGTTGCCTATTTTCTTCGCTCCATAGATGCTGCCGCACCCACTGAGTTTCTCCAGCAACTTTGTCTACCTTCGATTCTCCAGCATCAGTAGTTCCTTCTTGAACAAGGTTGATTGATTTATTTGTGCAGAACAGTGATGGAAGTCCGACTTTTGCTTTGTTTCTCTGAGTTTTTCTCTATATATATACATAACAGCATGAATATAATCTGATTTCCATATATGAATACAGTCATTCATGTGCTGCACCTGTTGATCAGAGCCTGGCTCTATTGTGGAATGTAATTAGGAATGTAATTTAGCCTAACCTTATTCATACCTAATCCAATTTAAAGCATAAATGTTGCATTCAAATGCAAGTTAAAAGACTCGCTACAGTATGCACCAGATTCCACAATTTCATGTTGAAAAATGCAAAAGCTCCCACACCCTCCCTTCCCCCCCCCCCCCCCCCCCCCCCGGTCGCTACGCTCCCTCGCAATTTCTCACTCTCAACTCTCACCAAATGATGGCGGCCCTGCGTTTGAATACAATGTATTGGTTACTGTATTATTGGGTTTGGGAAATATCTATCATGTACTGTGTTAATTGATATCTGTTATTGGACTGTAAAGAGACCAGCCCCATATGGTCCAGCCCCTCAAGGTTCGGCGACCTATAAAAGGCAGCTCCCACGAGGTCCTGTGTCGATCTTCTGGGAGAACGCTTGGGACTGCATGACCTTCTGGAGTGTCTCTGCTTGCACGAGGCTAGGAGGGCTTGGCCAAGCAGATACAAGGATCGAACCCGCGGTGGTTTGGGGTAGTAGTGGGTAACTGTTATTGTGTTTTTCCAAAATAAAGTATAGATGCGCAAGTGCTTGACTCAGTATCTTATTGACTGAAACTAGACTGGGGGCAAGCTTAGAACGAGCTTTACAAGGATGTACAAGGATGTACAGTTTTGGTCTCCTAATGTACAGTTTTGGTCTCCTAATGTACAGTTTTTGGCTCCTAATTTGAGGAAGGACATCCTTGTGATTGAGGCAATGCAGTGTAGGTTCACGAGATTGATTCCTGGGATGGTGGGACTGTCATATGAGGAAAGATTGAAAAGACTAGGCTTGTATTCACTGGAGTTTAGAAGGATGAGGGGGGATCTTATAGAAACATATAAAATTATAAACGGACTGGACAAGCTAGATGCATGAAAAATGTTCCCAATGTTGGGCGAGTCCAGGGGCCACAGTCTTAAAATAAAGGGGTCATTTAAGACTGAGGTGAGAATTTTTTTTTCACCCAGAGAGTTGTGAATTTATGGAATTCCCTGCCACAGAGGGCAGTGGAGACCAAATCACTGGATGGATTTAAGAGAGAGTTAGATAAAGCTCTAGGGGCTTGTGGAGTCAAGGGATCTGGGGAGAAGGTAGGCACGGGTTATTGATAGGGGACGATCAGCCATGATCACAATGAATGGCGGTGCTGGCTCGAAGGGCCGAATGGCCTCCTCCTGCACCTATTTTCTATGTTTCTATGTTTCTATGTTTCTACCCGGATTTGGAAAGGTAACGACTGATGAGGGATAGTTAGCATGGCTTTGTGTGTGGAATTTGTGTGTGACTCATGAATTTGACTGAGCTATTGACGAGGCGATGAGTCTATTGATGAGGGCAGAGCTGGTACACATTGCCTACATGGACGTTAACAAGGCCTTTGCCAAGTTCTCACTTGGCTTACTAGTCTGGAAGATTAAATCACATGAGGTCTCGGGTGAATGAGCCAATTGGATATAAATTTGGCGTGGTGGAAGGTGGTGGTGATGGGTTGTTATTCAGACCGGAGGCCTGTGACTAGTGGTGTATCACAGGGATCAGTGCTGGGCCCACTCAGTATGAAATGGGTTTGATGTGTTCCCAAGGGCTGTCCTCGCAGATGTGTGTATTTTGCCGCTCACGGTGTGTTCGGTGGTCCTTACCAGTCTCCTCCTCTTTGCAGGGAGGTCTTTGAATGTGCACATTGCTGTAGAGAGTGTTATTCTCAGACTCCTGGGGATCTGAAAAGAACACAGATTGTTATTGCAATCCAGCATCTCTCCCCCACTGTATTCTATCACTCAAACCACCCACTCCCATTTAAACAACATTGGGACAGGTACATGGATTGGAAAGGTGTATAGGGATATGTGGATGGGGCATTTTGGTTGGCTTGAGCAAGTTGGACCAAAGAGCCTGTCTCTGTGCTCTATGACTCTATGAGTCCCCATCTCTGATTATCACTGTCTCTTGCCTGTTCCAATTGCCCCTCCTATAGTGGTCCATCTTTTGCCAAGACTGTTCTTCACCCCTCATTGTGATACGTGGCAAGCCCCGAGAGAACCCTCGCTGCTTCTGTAGATACAGAACTGTACTGCAGAATAGACAGCATTGTACCTCCAGGTCTGATGTTTGGCTGCCCGATGGTGGGAAACAGAAAATAAACAACACCAGGATCTCTAGTAACTCCATGTCCTGGGTCTTTGTTACTGCTTCCACCATGTCTGGCCTTTGCTGCACCTTCCCTGAATGTTGGATATGGAGAGCTCTGGATCCCAGGCTCGATAGGAAACCCAGTGTGTATTGTCAGTGCCAGTGGATGTTTCTAGTCAGTACATCAAGGGTTTGCCTCCCAGCCCATTGGGGACACTATTTTGCATGGGGCGTCCACACCACTACTGTTGTTTCACAGCTCACCGTGTGCTGACTGTTCCTTACCTTTCTCCACTCCTACTCGGGAACGGCTTTGAACATGAATAATGCTGTAAATGAGGGCATCTGGAGAGTCACAGGGATCTGGAAAGGACACAAATTTACTGCACAACTTCATCGCCTTGCTATCTTAACCTCACAATCCCAACCCCTGAACTACTATCTCCCTCTTTGGTGACCCTCGGACTGTCCTTGATCAGACTTTGTTGACTTTACTTTCACTAAACGTTATTCCCATATCATGTATCGATACACTGTAAATGGCTCGATTGTAATCATGCATTGTCTTTCTGCTGACTGGATGGCACGCAACAAAAGCTTTTCACTGTACCTCGGTACACGTGACACTAAACTAAACTGTAACTGTCCATCAGTCTCTCTCCCCCCATCCCTAGCCCTGACAGCCCAATCTCTCCCCTCTCCTATCACCCTACTCCCTTTTTCTGCAGTTTTACTTCCCTGCAGGTGGAAAATAGAATATTGACAAGAACCTGAAGGTACGAATCTTGGGACTGGCAGTGTTTTGCTGCTCACCATGTGTTCACTGTTCCCTACACATGAGGGGGTTATTTGATTGGCAGGTGGGTTGAACAGTGGCCAGAGGTGAAAGACTGAAGGTGTGAGATAAGGATACATGTGAATTGTGAAGCCAGAAGAATGAATGTGGGTGGAAGGGGAGGGGAGGGATTAAAATGGGTGCTCGTCCCGATGGGGCACAGAGAAGAGAGAGGTGGGGTGGGAAGTGGGTGGGGAGAAGTGGAGATGGGTTTTGCTGGTTAGTTACCTAAAATTGGAGAATTCAATGTTCATACCGTTAGGTTGTAAATGACCCAAGCGGAATATGAAGTGCTGTTTGTGTATGGTATCACTTTGACAATGGAGGACAGGGAGGTTAGGATGGGAATGGGAAGGGGAGTTAAAATGTATAGCAACAGAGAGATCCAGCAGGTCTTGTTGCACAGAGTTTGTGTTCAGTGGAACGGTCGCCGAAGCTATATTTGGTCTCGCCAATGTAAAGGAGGCCACATCAGGTGCAGTAGATGAGGTTGGAGGAGGTGCAGGCGAACCTCTGTCTCACCTGGAAGGACTGCTAGGGGTTCCTGGATGGATGTAAGGGAGGAGATGTAGGTTGTGGTTGCAAGGGAAAGTTTCACTCCTATATTCCTTAAAGAGGATGATGATTGGACTTTTTGGCCATCCATCACAGTGAGGAATGTAGGGAATCTGCTGTGGTGGACTTTTATATAATTGTGTGTCTTGTATGGCTGTATGGTAATTTGCATATCACTGTACCTTAATTGGTACATGTGACAATAAAAGACCTTTGTAAGCTTTGAATACAAGTTGAAAGCAAGAATCAACCACAGCTCTGCTTTTCAATGACATCATGACTGATATTCCACCTGTGCTAAACGTTCACCCCTGTGCTCATCAAGACCATGAAAAGTCTGACGAAGGTGTGTCCAGCACAAATGTTGGTGTTTTCTCTTTTCACAGAGGTTGCCTGACCTGTTGTGGGTTTCCAGATATTTCTGTTTCCAGATATTCTCCATCTATCTCTGGCTCAAAATATTCAAAACTCAATCTTTTGAGGAAGAGAGTTCCAAAGACCGTTGATCTAAGAAACTAAAATCAAGTCATCCTAAAATGGATGACCCTTACTTGTGAACAGTAACTCTTCATTCCAGGTTTGCTCACAAGAGCAAACATCTTCTCAAATCCATTCTGCAAAGATGCTTTGGGAGCTTAGTCAAGTTTGTTCTCACTCTAATGCCTCCAATTTGTACATCCATGATACTGCATGTTCCCCCAGCCCCACTCCAAACACTTCTGCTGCTGAAACCCATGTCCCTATCTTCAATCGTTCCAGCCTTGTCACCTCTTACATGAGTTTTAATCTGTACACAACGCTCCATTGACCTCCACTGGCTCCAGCTCGGGGGCATCTCAGTGTGAAGATTCCCTTTTCCCATTGTCTGTAAGCTGGTCCACTTTGCTAATCTTGGGATCTCTACCTTCTCCAGCTTGCCTCAGAAACATCCCCTCTTTGTTTCTCAGATCAATAGGAGCTCCCTTCCTTAACGACAGTGGCGGCACAGTGGCGCAGCTGGTAAAATGTACAAACTCCACACTGATATCATCCAAGGTTTGGATCGAACATGGGTCTCAAGCGCTGTGTGGCAGCAGCTCTGCCAGCTGCACCACAACACAGCACCAGAGATCTTGGTTCAATCCTGAGTTTGGGTGCTTTTGGTATAGAGTCTGTGTTTGTCCCCGTGAATGATTGGGTTAACGCCGGCTGTTCCAGTTTCCTCCACCACCTCATAGATATGCGGGTTAATTGGACTCTGTAAAATTGCCCCTAAGATCCAGGGAGAAGATGAGAAAGAGGGTTGATATAGAATTAGTGTGAACGTATGATCAATGGTTGGCATGCTCAGTGGGCGGAAGATCCTATTTCCATGCTGTATCCATAAAATTACAACTTTTAGCCACTCTGCCACAGGAGCTGGATCATGAAAGCTGGCATTTACTTCCTGCATCTCTTCTTCCTGGTTACCTCTGAGCAAATTCCAAATGGTAACCATCACTGCACTCACCAACGTTCCTGTCCAATTCTCCTGGTGTTGGAACTGCCTGGGTGGCTGCCCTGTTTCTTGTCTCTGTGTTTAAATCAATAACACTGTAAATAGGGTCCACTTCAGGCTCCTGTGAACCTGTCAAAGACACAAAAAAGCAATGCGTATTTTAATGGAGAAATTAGAGCTCCCAAACTGTCCACCCCATCCCCTCCCACAGGGTCAAAACTGTAGATAAAATGGAAGGGAATCCTGGAGTAATCCCAAAATGCTGAACTTTCCAACCCTATCCTCAGGGGTGGTGGAGGGTTACATAGATGATGTTCTTTGTGCAAACCTATGAGATACATTAATCAGGTATTGTTACTTTGGGAATAATAGGATCAATTCCGAATTACATTGGCCTTTCAAAACCAAAGCTGGTATATTAGGTATAATATTTTTCTCCTTACCCCAAAAGGCAATGTACAGGCAATTCCGCTATACCACGAATGCCGCATTCTTAAGGAACATCTTATTGTAGAAAATTACATTCTGAATATAGTTGTGCCAATGAGAAAAAGGACGTAAGGGGCTAGTGATTATGAGACTTGCAATAACAATGTTATTTCTCCCACTGTTTTTTTTAAAACAAATATCTTTTCTATAGCTCCGAGTTTATTTTTGTAGCTGCAATCTACAAATACTGATGGCTCAATGTAACATTGTTTATTAGAGAATCACTGCACAAACGTCAATTGAAATGATTGCCTGGCCACCCATGACGATCTGTATTCATAAGAGACAGTGGTAACTGATTACTGCAGGGTTACATGAACATGTTTTTATCCCCAGGTTGTTTTTTCTAAGATCGCTTTTTTCCTGCTTTCCAATGTAACTTTTAACTGGATCTATAGTTCCTGATAGAGATTACCTTTTAACCAATTCAGGCTGCATAATAGCATTACCTAATTCAGCAATCGTGTTGTAGCCAATTTGCGATTTCAAAACCTATGTTGAGCAGAACTACCTGTACTTACTTTGCAGGTTGAGCAGCAAAAGTTCATGAGGCTGGTTTCTGGGATGACAAAGAGATTAAATAGGTTGGACCTTCAATCTTTAGAGTTAAGGACAGGTGTCCAATACAAAATACTTCCAGTAGGTTTGACAGTGTAGATTAATTCCCATGACTGAGGAATCCGGAATCTTAGTGCAAGCCCTGGGCCTTGAGGCGAGTCTTTTAAGTATTAATATTCCACTTGAACACACAACACGATCTGCTCTGAGAGGGATTGTCTTTGCTGATCTAATTGGGAGGCTATGGGAGTTAGGGAATGAGGGTAGGTGGTAGCGACAATTGAAAGGCCAGTTATTAAATGTGGGTTTGAGCTCTGCTTTTCCAAAGAATGTCCTCAATGTGAAAGGAAGTTTTGGCAGATTCCCCTATTACCTGGCTCTGGTCCTTGTGGTTTCCGACCATTGGCCACGCTGGCATCAACACAACACATACGCTGCTGTGAACCTGTCAAAGACACAGGAAAGTATTCTGTCAGAATTCCCTCTCGATACCTCTCCCACTCTCCTCCTTTAACACACTTCTCTACTCTCAGCTCTAACCCATCTGGGCCTCCTAATTCCCTGCTCGAGTTCTTTCCTTTCATAATCTTCTTTAAAGACCCTATCCAATTTCAGTTCCTTTAACTTTGCATATGCATCCTTTTCCTTAGAGACTAAATTTACAGCCACTCATCATTAAATCACTCTCACTTCCTGATGCAAACTTGCCCAATAGCAGCTGCTCCCTTAACTACTTTCCCCAGTAAAAAAACAAAGTGCTGGAGAGATTCAGAGGACCACGCAGGCTCTGTGGAGAGAAATGGATAGATAATGTTTTGGGTCAGGATCCTTCATCAGATTGATGGAGTAGAGGGGAGAAAGCTGGCAAGGATAGTTGAAGGAGATCGGGTGTGGCAAAAACTGACAAATGTTGGTAGATTCAGAAGAGGGTTGAGTGGCAGATGGGTGGAGTTTGTAACAAAGGATTGAGATAAAATGAAGACAAAGCTGTGCAGATGTAGAATCAAATGAGGAAGAAGACTGTGGAATATAAAACCAAAGGGCAGGATGTGTGTCTCAGTGGGCCTCCTTGTGTTCCAGTGTTGAACACTATTCAGTACCAATCCTACCCTACCCCAGGATGTTCTGTTGTATTAATAATGCCACGTGCTTGCTCAGTAGATTAACAAAATGTTTGGCATTTCTCCAACAACACGAGGCAATTTCTACAAATGCACCATTGAAAACAAGACAAAGTGCTGGAGTAATTTAGCAAGTCAGGCAGCATCCCTGGAGAACGTGGATAGGTGACGTTTAGGGTCGGGACCCTTCATCAGACTGATCGGAATACTGTCCGGATGCTTCACAGCTTGGGAACAGCTCCTCAAGACTGTAAGAAATTTCAGAGTTGTGGATGTAGTTGAGCCCATCACACAGACCACACTGGTTTCCTCCCACACAGACCACACTTCCCACTATTGACTCCATCTGCATTTCACGCTGCCTTAGGAAAGCAGTCAACCTAATCAAGGATCATTTTCACCTCGGTCATCCCCTCTTCTCCCCTCTCCTGTTGGGCAGAAGATACATAAGCTTAAAGACACAATCCACCAGATTCAGGAACAGCTTCTTCCTCCTCTTTTGTCAGACTACTGAATAGTCCTCCCACAAACTAAGGTGTAGTCCCGATCTTCCAACTTACTTCAGTGCAACCCATGCATTTTTTCTCTTTTTATCTGAACTTTTTCTGGAGCTGTAACACTGTAATGAAGTAACTACAGATGGCTCAGTGGCACAGCAGTAGAGTTGCTGCCTTACTGCACCAGAGAACCGGGTTTGATCCTGACTATGGGTGCTGTCTGTATGGAGTTTGTATGTTCTCCCTGTAACCACTTAGGTTTTCTCTGAGTGCTCTGGTTTCCTCCCACACACTATAGACACAAGTATTAATGATACAGGGTGCTCGCTGGTCGGCGCAGACATGGTGGGCCAAAGGACCTGTTTCCACGCTGTATCTCTACTAAAGTCTAAAACACAATATTATGTACTCTGCTATTTTTCTCTTTACACTACCTGTTGTACTTGTATATGGATTGATTGTACTCATGTATAGTATGATTAGGTTTGACCAAATAACATGCAAACAAAGATTTTTACTGTATCACAGTAGAAGTGACTATAATAATAAATTAATACATGAATGCAAGCATTTGTTGCTGTTGTACAAATCTAAGGACCTAATCAAGAATCTATTAATCTCCACTTTAAATTTTCCACTGACTTGACCTCCACTGTTGCCTGTGGCATTGAATTCCATAGATTCATCAGTCTCTGGCTAAAAAAAAAAATTGTCCTCATCTCCATTCTAAAGGTTCATCCTTTTATTCTGAGGCTGTGCCCTCTGGTCCTGGACTCTCTCACTGCTGGTAACATCCTCTCCATGCCCACATGTCCTTTTGATAGCATAGAGACCAAGGACCTATACATTTACACCTGAGTTCATATCTTCTTGCATTAAAGGCCAACATTACATTTGTTTTCTGAAATCCACACGTTTAATACATAAAGTGAGTTATCTGTCAACAGGTATTCCCCAATCCGTCACCACTATAACAGCATTGAAGTTTGCCACCTTTTTTTTACTGAAGTGGATTATCTCACATTTTCACACATTCCCATGTTGTTTCCCAACTCACTTGGCTTGTCAATATATTCTCTTCAAACCTTGAGCCATCACATTCCCACTCAGTTTCACATCATCTGCAAACTGGTCCACGATTGAATCAGAAAGCTCAGAACCTTTTTCAAATGATACCCAAGCATTTGAAGAACAGCGAGGATCTAAGGACAGAATCACAGCCGGACCTTCCCACAAATTCATCAGAGGGCAAGGGCAATGAATACCTTATCTCAGGACTGTATTATTAAGAACAGGAAATTCTGACCCTGTTATACCCAAGTCACCATGGACAAGGTCTGTCAGGGTAACAATGGTGAGGGCAGACTTGACCCTTCAAGGGGTACAGCCCCAGTCCACCAGAACTGAAGATTTAACGTTGGCACACGATGTCTGTGCCGACCACAATGCCAAATTAAACTAATCGCTTCTCTCTGCACATGGTTGATCTCTTTCCATTCCATGCATATTTACGTGTATAAATGCTCTTTAAACATTGCTATCGTGTCAGCTTCCACACCTCCCCTGGTTGCACGTTCCAAGCATCTACCATTCTGAACAAATGGCACCTCTTAAATCTCCTTTAAAAACTTTCCTATTCTCACCTTAACCCATGCTCTCTAGTTTTTGACATCTCAACTCTGGGGAAAAAGACTAACTACTCTTTCTATGTGTCTCAGAATTTGACATTCTTTGATCAGTTCACCCCTCAGCATCAGATGTTCCAGAGAAAAACAATCCAACCTGTCCTTACAGTTAAAATCTTCTAATCCAGCCAGTATTCTGTAACCCTCTGCACCCTCTCCAAAGTGTCCAAATCCTTCCTGAAATGTGGTGACCAGAACTGAACAAAATACTCCAAATGTGGCCTAACCAGGGATGACTGGCCTCCTGTTCGCAGTTCCAACCTACAATATTTGAAAAAGCCACCAGTCCCAAGAACACCCACAACAGCCCACAATGTAGTTGTCATTGGCAAACTCACCTTTTTTCAAAGACATGAGAGCAAATACAATCACAAGGAGGACAATAGCCAATATGGGTAATCCAAAGTAGAGGCCTAGGTTCAACGGTCTCCCATCATTGGGTAAGCTGATCTCACGCGTGTCTATCTGGTGTTCATTCACAGCCACACACGTGTATTTCCCTGGCAGCCTGGGGTGAAGCAGCTTTCCCACAGTCAGTAGTTTCTCTGGATCATGCGTGACTGTCATCTCACTACTGTTCCCGGGCAGTGCGCTGTTCCCTGGGCCGATCCACGTGATGTTTGCAGGGGGCTTCCCTTCAGCCCTGCACACGAGGGTGTGTTCTCCAGTTACATTGTCGTTCACAACAGACAGCTCCAGGATGGTGGCTGGGACTTGGAGAAGGAAAAGATACAGTTAAATTCATTGAATTAAGCACTGTTGATTGTGTGTGCGGATAGAGTCCATCTGAATGGGGATTGGAAGGACACATCTAGGAGACTGCAGTGAAATATTTGCAGATATGATAGTGTCTTTGAGAAGCACATGGATCTACAGGGAATGGAGGGATATGGATCATGTGTCGGCAGATGACATTAGTTTAACTTACAGTACCATTATGTTCTGCACAGATATTGAGGGCCAAAGGGCCTGTTCCTGTGCTGTACTGTTCTATGTAATATTCAGTGAGAGAACATACAGGTTCCCGGAGTCGATGTGAATGAAAGAGACGGATGCAAATACCCCAGGGCAGTCTGTAGATCTTTGCAACACAGACCATGCCACAGACACAGGGACTGGAGGTTCAGCAGGTGAATGTGGTTCTGAATCTCTGATCCTGCTGCAGGGAGCTCTGTGCATCCTGGGTGGAATCAGCACTGTTTTCCAACCACTAGGGGCAGTGCTGAGCAAGGGAAGCCCAGGGCAAGGAATGGAACCTACAATGGATTGGGCCGATCTCGGCTCCAGCTGTCAGTGGATCTCATGTCCTCTTACAGTTGTTAATGTGATTTTATCGTTCACAGCACAACACAGACTGATCTTTCCTTACCCACAACCTCCAGTTTCGTCTCATCCTGAGTCACCGTCTCCTGTGTGGAATTCCTGACCCAAACGTAACAGAAATAGTCACTGCTGTCGTTCAGTCTGAGCTCCTTCACTCTGATAGAGGCGTCTCCCTGGTCTAGTTTTCCCACCAGCTTATATCGACCTCCTCCCTTTACAGTGACAGTGTAGGGAGGGTTCACAGAGTGGGGGTGAGTGTGATTAAAGACTGTGGACTCTTCCCGTGGATTCCCCTTCATCCAGCAGACAGTGATGGGGCTGGGATTCTTGTTCAAGTTGCTGAAGAAGCAGGGCAGTGTGGCTGAATCTCTTCTCTTCCCAATCACCATGGATGTGTTCTTCTTTCCATCTTGTATAGAGAAAAGTTGTATTTAACAATCTATTCAACATGGTTTATAAAAATACATCATCCATGCCTGTGACTTTGATTCTCCATCCCACTCCCACTCTGATCTGTCTGTCTCAGACCTCCTGCACTGTTCTAACGAGGCCCAATCTCAAGTAACAACACCTCATCTTCTGTCTGGGCAGCATGAAGCCTTTGTGCTAACATTTAAAGCAACAATTTTAATAACTTGCTTAAGAGCCAGTCCATCATACGCGAATTTGTAGGTGACTACAGGCGACTGGGTAGTCACCACACGGTCGCCGGGTGTCACCTGTATGGTTGTGAGTCGTCTCCTTAAGTCGCCCAAAGAGTCGTAGCATTTTTCTGGTCACCGCTGCATTTTGAAATGGTGAAAACTTTTCGGCAACACTCGGCGACCTTGGGCTTGTCGTAGCTTGTCTTCTCCTGACGTAGGTGCTGTCGTAGGTTGTCGCCAGGATAATGTAGGTTGTCGCCAGGATAACGTAGGTTGTCGCCGGTGCTGACCTCGGTGAATTCAATTGGCGACTACCTACGTCAACCTACATCAACCGGCGACAGGTACCGGCGTCAAGAGAAGTCTTCAGTTGTCTTCAGTTGTCACCAAAGTGGGACAGGCCCTTTACTGTTTGTATAAGAACTGGCCAGAACTGCCTCAGAAGTCAATAGTACCTGACCCATACCACCATAACCATAGGCTGATGACAATATCACTGGAGATGCCACAAGACTCCCGTCAACACCAACATTGGAGATGAGACAGTGACGTTCACCTCTGTTCAAACATGAGAAAGTGAAGCCAATTGCAAGAGTACAGTCCACATAAGTGGCAGCTCAAATATCAAACCCACTCATGGGCTGTAGTGTGCTTATTGAAAATGCAAGAGTATCATGAGGAGGGCAGATAAACGTAGAACTGCCGAAAGATTCTGCAATTTTTAATCTAAATACAGATATAGGCAGAGAAATGGCAGATGGAGTTTGATCTGAACATGTGTGAAGTGTTGACTTTGGGAGGTTGAATGCAAGTGGAAAGTAGACAACGGCAAGACCCTTAAAACCACTGATGTACAGAAAAATATTGGGATCCAATTCCATAACTCCCTGAAAATGGCAACATGTTAAAAACGTGTACTGTATTCTTGTTTAATTGGTCAAGGTACTGAATACAAGATGTGTAGGAAGGAACTGCAGATGCTGGTTAAAACCGAAGATGGACACAAAAAGCTGGAGTAACTCAGCGGGACAGGCAGCATCTCTGGAGAGAAGGATGGGTCACGTTTTGGGTTGGGAAGAAGATACTCAACCCGAAACGTCATCCATTCCTTCTCTCCAGAGATGCTACATGTCCCGGTAAGTTACTCCAGCTTTTAGTGTCGATCTACTGAATACAAGAGTCAGGAAGTCATGTTGTAGCTCTATACAACTTTAGTTACAACACTGGGATTATTGCATTCAGTTTTATGTGCAGTTCTCACCCATTACAGGAAGGATGTGGAGAATTTGGAAAGGGTTCAAAAGAGGTTTACCAGAATGCTGCCTGGATTAGAGGGTATTAGTTATATGAAAAGGTCGGACATACTTGAACTGCTTTCTCTGGACTGTTGAAAGTTTATAAAAATATGAAAGACATGGATAGGAGAGAGAGTCAGAACCTTTTGCCTGTGGCAGAAATGTCAATGAATAGACGGCATTGTGATAAGGACAGAGGGGAAAAGATGAAAGGAGATATGTGGGGAAAGTTATTGTTTACACAGAGGGTGGTGGGTGCCAGGAAAATACTGCTAGGGGTGGAGGTGGAGGCAGCTACGATAGTGGAGTTTTAGAGGCTTTTTGAAATGCAGGTAATGGAAGAAATGTATCACCTGCAGGTAGACGAGATTAACGTAGCATCATGTTCGGTACAGACATTGCGGGCCAAAGGGCCTGTTCCTCTGCTGGTCTACGCTGTCACTGGGAGCTCATTCCTCTTAAGGTTGTTCAATATGATATTATCGTTTACAGCATAACATACGTTTCCTTACCCACAACCTGCAGTTTCATCTCATCCTGAGTCACAGTCGTCAACATTGAAGTCCTGACATAAACATGACAGGAGTAATCACTGGCGTCACCCTGTTTGAGTCCCTTCACTCTGATGGAGGCATCTCCCTGCTCAAGGTTTCCCACCAGCTCATATCGATCTTCTTCATTTACATTTTCAGGAATGCGATGTGCTGCTGGGCGGGGAGAATTGTGACGAAAGACAACAGACCATTTTGGTGGATTCCCCTTCATCCAGCTGATGGTGATGGAGCTGGGATTCCTGTTTGAGGCACTGAAGGAGCAGGGCAGTGTGGCAGTCGCACCCTTCCTTCCAATCACTATGGATGCTCTGTCATTATCACCTTGCATAGAGAAGAGTTTTAAAGTGTGAATATGATTTAATATTTGAATACAATAACCACACGGTCTTTATCAATACTTCATCCACGCTTGTGACTTGGATTTTCCATCCCATTCTCACTCTGATCCATCTGTTCCTGACCTCCTGCACTATTCTAATAAGGGCCAATCTCAAGTAAAGACATCACAGCTTCAGTCTGGACAAGATGGAGCCTTGACCTTGAAGACCAGGAACCGGAGAGGAGGATGGAGGGTGACTAAAGGAGCGGTTAACTGAATTAGGAGGGGTGTGGGGGGGGGGGGGGGGGGGGGGAGTAGGGGTCTTAGGGTCTGCACCCGAAGCTCATCTGAGGGAGGCACGGTTCATAGGATCTTACGCGATAGGAGTAGAATTAGACCATTCGGCCCATTAAGTCTACTCCGCCATTCAATCGTGGCTGATCTATCGTTCCTAACTCAATTCTCCTGCCTTCTCATAACCTCTGACACCTGCACTAATCAGGAATCTATTTATCTCTGCCTTAAATATATCCACTGACTTTGTCTCCACAGCCTTCTGTGGCAAAGAATTCCATAGATTCAACCCACTCCGACGAAAGAAATTCCACCTCATCTCCTTCCTAAAAGAACGTCCTTTAATGCTGAGGCTAAAACTTCTCATCTTAGACTCTCCCACTAGTGGAAACATCCTCCCCACATCCAAGCCTTTCACTATTCTGTCTGTTTCAATGAGGTCCCCCCTCATTCTTCTAAACTCCAGTGAACATAGGCCCAGTGCTGTCAAATATTCATCTGATGTTAACCTACAAGATGGAGGTCGGAGGGGAGAGTGGACGCTGGCGCGGTTTCGTTGCCGCTGCTCTCTCCTCAAATTGTGCTTCTGATTTTCTTTTTTGTGTTTTTGGAAGGAATTCTGTCCCTGATTTGTGTATTGGTCTTTATAACTTATTTTTAAAATTCTGATTATATGTTTCCTATAAATCTCTGTAAGGTGTCCTTGAGACCTCGGTATAAGGCGCCCATAAATAAAATTCATTATTATTATTATTACTCATTCCTGGGATCATTCTTGTGAACCTCCTCTGGACCCTCTCCAGAGCCAGCACATCCTTCCTCAGATATGGTGCCTAAAATTGCTCACAATATTCCAAATGTGACCTGACCAGCGCCTGAAAGAGTCTCAGCATTACATCCCTACTTTAGTATATAAGACCTCTTGAAATAAATGCTAGCATTGCGTTTGCTTTCTTTACAACTGATTCGACTTGCAGATTAACTTTTTGGGAAACCTGCACCAGCATTCCCAAGTCGCCTTGCACCTCCGATTTCTGGAGTCTCTCTCCATTTAGAAAATAATCAACGCCTTTAATCCTATTAGCAAAATACATGACTCCACACTTTTCCACACTTTTCCGTCTGCCACTTCTCTGCCCACTCTCCAAACCTATCCAAGTTCTTCTGCAGAGTCCCTGCTTTC
Source organism: Malacoraja senta (assembly GCA_038087875.1). Classification (NCBI taxonomy): domain Eukaryota; kingdom Metazoa; phylum Chordata; class Chondrichthyes; order Rajiformes; family Rajidae; genus Malacoraja; species Malacoraja senta. The sequence continues at coordinate 224,579 of JAXLNO010005853.1, forward strand.
TCTGCACTACCTGCCCCTCCACCTATTTTCGTATTATCCGCAAACTTAGCCACAAAGCCTTCAATCCCCTCATCCAAATCATTAATATACAGCGTGAAGAGCAGCGGCCCCAGCACCGAGCCCTGCGGAACTCTGCTAGTAACTGGCAGCCAACCAGAAAAGGCCTGGGTAACCGATTTAGGAGTGGTGGGGGGTTTTAACTTCCGCGCCTTAATCACATCTGCGGGAGGAACCCCCCCACCGCACACCTCCCCTGGGGAAGAAGGGCTGAAGAGGGCTGTGCAAGGTGAGGGTCAACATTCCAGGACAACTGGAATGGAGGCGGCGGATGCAATGGGCCTCTGTGGCCACTGCATCGAGGACTGTAAAATGGTTCAAAATGGCAACTGTTGCCCAGACTCAGTGGGTTCTTCTGTACATTATGTACTAACCGGGGGGATTGTGCTTATTGATGTAAGGTGATATTCTTACTGATCTGTATGCAAAAATGTATTTCACTGTAATTGGTACATGTGATAATAAAGAAACCATTGAACTGAAAATAGACACACAATACTGGAGTAATTCAGCGGGCAGGCAGCATCTCTGGATAGAATGAATGGGTGACGTTTCGGGTCGTGACTCTTCTTCAGGAGAACTGAGTCAGTATCACAGATGCTGTAGAACTCGCCAGTTCTGATAGAAACAGCGGGCAAGTCACCTGAAATTGTTCTATTCAAGGTTGACCCATTGAACCATTGAGTCAACATTGAATACAACAATTTCTGGTAACTTTCCCGTTGTTTTTATCAGATGTTCTACAGCAGGTTATCCATCTGTGATACTGACTCAGTTCTCCTCTCTCCACTGACACTGCCTGATCTGCTGGGTGTTTCTTGCAGCTCTGACGTGCATTTTGCAGCTCTGGTTTATATCTTTGTTTGTGTTCTCTGTCTCCAGTTTCCTTCCTTAATTTATCAACCAGATAATTTCATCAACAGCAAACCTAGACTCACCCTTTCAGAGATATTTCCTATTTCCGATCCACCCCTCTATACAACCTCTGCAACTTCAGCTAATTTATTTTAAGTTGCAATAATCGTTGAGAGAATAACTGATTAATATTCCATTTTGCTTATCTTCAGTAGAACTGGTTAGTTCTGATAAAAGAGAGAAAAAGTATCATCCAAAATTCTTGAATTCAATGGAGTCTGCAATGATGCAGTGAGCCCTGTTCTTCAAATTGCATTAGACCGGTTATAAGGAAGTCACAAAAAATAGTCAGAGGGGGAATTGCATGGATGATTAAAATTACAAGCAACAGAAAGCTCAGGATTAACCATGTAGAATGAATAAAATGTTTTCCCTCGTTCCCCCGCCCATCAACTGCATTTATTCCTTGGGAAAGCAGCCAACATAATAGTAAGATTAAACGAGAACTTACCAGTTTGAAGTTTGATCTGTATTTTATGAGGAGTTACGATGAGGGATTACGTGAAGACCCCGTCCAGCACGCATGCGCGACATTCTTCAAAGCAGCGGTATGGAATCACAGGAAACACAATAATTGAAATAAACATAGTAAAGAAAAGGAGAACTAAGATACCTGTTGATCTATATATTTGAGGGTGGGAGCGGAGGGCACGTAATCCCTCATCGTAACTCCTCATAAAATACAGATCAAACTTCAAACTGGTAAGTTCTCGTTTAATCTTACTATTTTACTTCGGAGTCACGTGAGTGACTACGTGAAAATTTTAAAGCTCTGTGATTTCAAACCGTGTAACAGTTCATACTTCACTCGCTGCCGAAGTCATTCAAGGGAGGAAGTATGTTATCGTAATCAACCATAATCTGTTTGTAAACAATAATGGTATCTATTAAACAATAACAAAAGACAAAATGCTCCCCCGGGCTTAAATTATATATTTTTGCAGATTTTAAAACTCTTTCTGCAAATAACACAGGTTCTGCTAGCGGCTTGTGGTAGAACATTTGGAACGTTTTCTCCATGTTCATTCTTTTAGCCGCCGATGTGGATGCTGCCCTGGTGGAGTGAGATGTATATACATCAGTATCTACTCCAGCAGCTCCCAGTACCTGCTTGAGCCATCTCGAGATGGTTTGGCTCGACACCCAACCATGAGGTTTCTTGTGTCTGACCCATAAGGCTTTTTTATTTATTTATTTATTTATTATTATTATTATTATTATTTTTTTTTTTTCCCTTCTCCCTCGAGAATCTCTTGTTGTGTTGATGTAAGTGAATAAGTGAGTCATGACACACAACCGTAGGTCAGGTGGGTATGCCCGGAAATCCATAACTAGGACTCAAGTTCCTGGCTTGCTCTGCTTTAGCAGCTCCTGAATGGTGAATGAGACCCGGTCTGGTGTTATAACCATGTTGTCCAGTCGCAGTAAGTGGAGGGACTGGTCTCTTTGTGCTGAGACTAGTAGCATCAGCATGACCGTTTTCAGGGTTAGCTTTTCCAGGGTGAGAGACCTGGCTGGGGACCATCCCCTTAGGTATGTCAGGACCACACTGACATCCCAGATTTGTGTATACCTAGGTCTAAGAGGGTTGGAGTTGATGATACTCCTCATGAGTTTGATCACCAGCGGGTGAGACCCTATGGCCTGTTGTCCTGGCACCTGTTTTAAGTAGGCTGACAGCGCACGTCTGGCAGTATTGATGGCGCTGTAGCTCAATCCTTCATTATGGTGAAGGCCCCCCAGGAATTCCAGTACATTGGTTATGGTTGCAGATGAGTACGTTGTCCCAGTAGTCGAGCAGTATCTTTCCCACTTCCTGATGCTCGATAGGTATTGTTTCCTGGTGTACATACGGTGTTATCATGTTGATGGTCCTGTCAGACAATCCCAGTCCCAGCAGTGGTCTTTTGATAATCTGCAACCCAGTAGGTTAATTTTGGCATGGCATGGATGACTTATGCCTGATACAGGGTGTGTCAATAGGTCTGGGCTACTGGGAAAGGTCATAGGAGTTTCGATGACCATGTCGAGGACCACTGGGAACCATGGCTGTGTAGGCCAGTTGGTACTATCAAAATACCTGAAGCAGAGTCCATCTGTATTTTGCGTAGTACCCTACAGATTAAGGCAGAAGGGGAAAAAGCATAGAAGAAATCGGTCCCCCAGTTCAGCGCGAATGCATCTATCGCTGCTGCCTCAGGGTGTGGTTCCCAAGGGACATACATTGGTACGTGGTGATTTAGTCTGGATACAAAGAGATCGATATCTGGTGTGCCATATTGGTTTGTAATTTTAGCAAAAGCTCTAGGATTTAACATCCATTCGGTGTTTATCATTGAATTTGCGTGACCTGGCACTGTATTTAGCTTACCTGGTAGGTAAGTTGCTGATATCCAAATATGTCTATCGACCCACCATTACCAGATTGTGTTGACCCAATTGTCACATGATATCGATTTTATTCCGGTCATATGGTTAATATAGGCCACCACCGTGATATTATCAATTTGTAAATGAACATGGAAGTTGTGCATATTCCTACAATATGCTTTAAAACCATAAAACGCACCCAACATTTCCAAATAATTTATGCCCAGTGTTTGTAGTAAAGACGAGTCTAGGTTAGTCCATCTACCACCTGTGCTGGATATGGTATTAGTTGCTCCCCAGCCTTGAGCACTGGCATCTGTTTGTATAGTTAACGTTGGGTTATTGATGATGATAGGGCTGGAACTATGCCAAATGTGTTATATCCACCATTGTAACTCTGATATTGCTTCAATGGGTAGTTTCATGGATCTGTCAAAGTGACCTGCATGTCGTTTCAACGCCTGTACTTTTGCCCTTTGTAGGTGCTGATAGTGCAGGAGTCCAAATTGTGTAGCTGAAAATGCTGCTACCATTTTGCCAATTACTCTTGCCACTTGTCGGATGGTTGGTCGATTGCTTACCATTAAATTGTTGCACATCTGGGCCAATTCTGCTGCTTTACCTTTTGGCAACGTTACAGACATGTGGATTGAGTTAATTGTGAATCCCAGATAGTCCATAGTTGTGGATGGCGTCAACTTAGATTTATCTGGATGTATGACAAACCCAGGGTTTCAAACAATTGTTTGGCAGCTAATACAGCTGATTTAGCCAACTCCATGGTTTTGCCAACTATTAGGATATCATCAAGATACGCCATGACAATATGTCTTTGTTTCGTTAATGTTGCCTAGGCTGGTTTTAATATCTTGGTAAATAGTCTAAGGCTGATGTCAACCCATTAGGCAACACTTTATACTGCCATAGTTGCCCCATCCAGGTAAATTTTCAGGTATCTGCGATGACCCTTGTGAATGGGTACTGAATAGTAGGCATCTTTTAAATCAATGCTTGCCATAAAGTATCCTTTGGAAATCAGTTGTTTAGCAGTTACAAATGTTTCCATTTTGAAATGTACATACTTAACAAAGGTATTTAGTGAGGTTAAGTCAATGATGATGCGACATCCACCATCTTTTTTGCTTTTGGTAAATATATTTGAGACAAATTCCAAAGGATCATGTTTGGATTTCTCAATGACACCCTTTGTAAGTAACCTCCCCAGTTCTGCTTGAGCCTCTAGTTCTCTTTGACTGAGAGGGTAAAGACCCTTTGGGGTACGTGCTGAACTGGTGGCATGTTTTCTTGAATGAACTCTATTTTGTATCCCCGAATACTGTTAAGTATATAACTATCATTCGTGAGACACCTCCTGTTAGTACAGACCTCCTGTTAGTACAGTTCCCCATTTACATGCTGGTAGGAACCAGACCCACCTACCTCCATAGTTATGGTAGTGTTCCTTTCTTCCGTTTGTTCATCTGTCGTTATACTGCTGGATGTACTGCTGATGTACTGCTGATTGGGGGTGGCGCATTTTCCATGGGGTCCGTTCTGGGCCCTGGCCTAAAAAGGCTTTCGGGGATAGTATGCGGACCCCGAGCTTTCACCAGTTACCTAAATTTGACCTTGACTGGTGGACGCGGTGGGGTACTGCCGTCTGGTTTTTTGTGTGGGTCTGCTCGTTCCGGGGCCTGCCCTCATGAGGCCAAATGCTTTGGACTCTTCCTCCAGGTCTTTCACTTGTCCTTCCAAATAACAGGATCTGCAGCTCTGAGGCCGGTGTTTTACACAGTCCTGCAAACCTGGGATTGAGGGCAGGTCTTATTCTCTCCTTGCGGAGGTTATTTATCTCATATTGGGTGTAGCACAGCAGAGCCAGAGTGTCTTGCTGGTTTGTGGTCATATCCACCCCATCCACGGAACGAGCATAGGCTGTTATCCCTGTCGTCAGGAGCTTGAGGATTTTAGCTCCTGGTTCCGGATACTCTGTCCCCCCCCCCAGATTTGGCTGTTAACAGCCGGTACATTGAGCGAACTGCAGTTCCAGCTCTAGTGCCTCATTAAGTACCTGTCTTGTAGGGGTTTGAGGGACAGGTGGTTGATGCTGGCCGCCAGTTTTGGCTCCAAAGGCCGCCCTGCTCGTGGTGAAACCATGTAGCGAATCTCCACACCCAGCAGCTCTTCCTGATCCTGTACCCCAAGCGTACTCCCGACATCTTCAGCCAATGACCCCTGTTCCTGACCAGCCCAGCCCTGGTCGCCAACGCTGCCCTGCTTTGAGGGGAAAGTGATGGCCAGTGCATTGTAGAGTACTGCTGTGGGAGTGCCTGATCCCCCTGGCGAGACTGCTCTAGCTCCTGAACCAAGTCTCGCTGGAGCAGTTGCTCCATGAGCCTTTCCATTCGGCTCAGGCAGCTAGCTCTGCCGCTCTAAGGCGGACCCTCCTCATCGGTGTCAGACATAACCGGCCGGTTTAAAAAAAAAATTGTTTTAAAAACTTTTCCTCCAGCCCGCTGCCGCTCATCAGGCTGCGCTAGCGGGACTGGGCTCGGCTCGGTCTCGATGAGGGTGGACCGCCGCATATACGGTCCAGGTGCCGCCTCTCGCCCCCCACTGATGAAACACTCCCGTTCTGTTGGAGTCGAACGGGGGGCGGTTTTCTCCTTTGCCGTGCTGCTCATTTTCCCAGTTCCTCTGGAATAGAGAGCAGAGCACAGCTTGCGGATTACGACCTCAGTGTAAGACTTACCTGATGGTCCGCTGTTTAGTTTTCACCGACGTGTAGCGGGAGCGCCTGTACTCCCGGTCGTCGCTGTTGCACTGCGTGAACGCTAATGTCGCGCATGCGTGCTGGACGGGGTCTTCACGTAGTCACTCACGTGACTCCGAAGTAAAATCAAGGATCACTCACACCCGAGTTACTCTCTCTTCTCCCCTCCCCCATTACCAGAACCAGAGGCTGACAACAATGTCACTGGAGGTCCCATGATTCTCCCATGAACACCAGCAATGGAGATTAGACATGATGTTCACCCATGTTGAACCACTAGAAAGTGAAGCCAATCACAAGAAAGTAGACTCAATAAACGGCAGCTGAAATGATCAACCTGTCCATTCCCTCCCACACACACAGGTATCTCCAGATACATTATCACCATCGCTCCAAGATGGTGGCTGAAGCCTAGAGAGGGATAAAAGTCAATTACATTCACTGTTATTCATTGGTGCAGGGGGAGAACCAGGAAGGGGTGAAGATTTGAAAGAGACCCAGCAGGAGAATGGAGTGAAATATTCAGAGAGGAAACAGAACGAAGCTGATTCTTCTCACCGTTGTTCAATGCGATTTTATCATTTACTCCTCAACACTGACTGTTTCCTTACCCAAAACCTGTAGTCCCGTCTCATCCTGAGTCACCTGAATATCTTCCTTCAGAGTGGATTTCCAGATCCAAACATGACAGAAATAGTTGTTGGTGTCATTCAACGTGAGTCCCCTCACTCTGATGGAGGCGTCTCCCTTGTCTAGGTTTCCCACCAGCTCATATCGACCTCCTCTATTTACATTGTCAGTGCCGTGACCGCTTGTGGGGTCGGAGCGGGTATGATTAAAGACAACGGACTCTTCCCATGGAGTCCCCTTCATCCAGAGGATAGTGATCACCCTGCTCTTTGTGCTCGAGGGGCTGAAGGTGCAGGTCAGTGTGGCACCACCTCCTCTCTTCCCGATCACCATGGATGCGCTGACATCACCTCGGATAGAGAATGATTTAAAATATGGACATTAATCATTGGTCGAATGCATTAACCACATTTTCTTCATCAATACTTCACCTGTGTCTGTGACCATGTTGATAGACACAAAATGCTGGAGTAACTCAGCGGATGAGGCAGCATCTCTGGAGAAAAGGAGTAGGTGATGTTTCAGAATGGAACCCTTCTTCAGACCTGAAGAAGAATCTATTCCATTTCTCCATAGATGCTGCCTGGCACGTTGTGTTACTCCAGCATGTTGTGTCTATCTTCGGTATAAATCATCATCTGCAGTTCCTTCCTACACATCTGTGACCATGTTTCTCCATCCCACTCCCACTCTGACCCATCTGTCCCTGACCCTCCTGCGCTGCTCTAGAGCGGTGAAATGTAACTGTAAATGTAACTTCATCTTCTTTATAAATAATATGCAGAATTCTCAAATCAACTTGAATAATTGCAGGTGACCTGCTTGTATTTTTATATAACCTACAATGTTGCTAAATCACGCCTAAAACCTTGGAACATTGTGCTGTCAGTCCTGCCCCTCGCTCACCAAAACTCTAATGGCCACAACATCATATTTCCATGCATTAATCCAAACTCTACATTCATCTGCCTTACACATAATACACATAGCATTGAAATAAACACACTTCAGCCCATCAGTTCCACTGTGTTCATTAACCTGGCCCTGCCAGCCCTTCTGATCAGTCTTAAGCTGAAGTCTACATCCCATTCAATTCCTCCACCTGCTCCAGTTCCCAACCTTCTGCCAAACTATATTAAACCCTCCTAAGTGGCAGCAACACACCTTCCTACATGGATATTGTCGCCCCTCCAGTTGACTCTGCATTCAGACCTGATTCATTTTACAGCAATTTATGTTTTAATTCTTGATGAAGGGGAAGTTCTGTTGTCAATGTAAGTGGAGTTTAGGGTTAGGGTGGACAATATATCTAGCAGGATTGATAAGGAAGGATCCGGTGGATGTAGTATACCTCTACTACATTTTCTACTGCATGTTGTACTACATGTTCATTTTCCATCGAATGTAACAAGATTGCAGATGGAATATGAAAAGGTGGAGAAGGTGTGTGTGATAAATATTGACAGAGACACACCGAGTGATAATACCTACACAGAAATGAGAGATAAGATAGTTAAACAGAACAATGCTCAAGGGTTCCATGGAACATGTGGAGAACTTACAAGACACAGTTAAATAAAACAAATGTGACACATTGAGGCAATGGTTAGTGAAGTGCGAGACGCTGGGCTCAATGATGAAAGCATGAAGTACAAGATTACGATAGCTACATTGCCATAAAACAGAACAAATCAGGAGAGAAACAGATGATTGTCAGGTTGATGGGAAAAGTTACAATAAAAACATGTATTTTATGTTGCAGAGAAGTGGGAAGGTGGAGGAATCTGTGATAGGTTGGGGACAGGATTGCCCTGGTGATCGGCTGTTGTGGTCACTTGTTTGGTAAGTGAATAAGAGTAAATATAGGGGTGAAGGCTGTGTTGAACCTGTTCAACTACAAGAGATTTGTTTCCAATTCCAGTCATCACTCTCCAGGATGTCAAGGATGAGAGAGGATGCATAAAAGTTCCTTCAGAGTCACCTCCAGGGTTAGACTGGAAAAGCTGGTTCAGTCTTCTTGAAAGTCGAGACGAGATTCGATTGAAGTGGACACAATAACAACTAGTTTCGAAGACAAGGAGACAGACTTAAATTGTCATGAACATAAGCAAAAATGATGCAAAGTACATTTCATTAATCCAGGGCCTCACTGCCTGTGAGGTTGGTAGATTCAAACAATGCTTCAGATAGAGAGATTGCCGATACTGCTGTTGTTGAATGAATATAAGATAATGATGAGTCAATGTACAGGAGGCAGACCCATAATCTGGTTGAGTGCTGCCAGAACAATGATCTTGCTGTGAACTTGAGCCAAACCAAGGAGTTCATTGTTGACTTGGGGAAGGGAAAACCTAGATTCCATCAACCTGTTATCATTGGGAGCACGACAGTGGTGAGAGTGAAGAGCTTCAAGTTCCTGGACATGCACTTCACTGAGTTTTCCAGGGCCCAGTACATTGATGCAATCACAAAGTAAGCTCATCAGCTCTTCCAATTCCTCAGATGTTTGAGTCACATCACCAAATGCACTATAACTTCTACAGGTGTACCGTGGACCATACTGACTGGTTACTTCACAGCCTCCTTTGGTAACCAGAATGCCCCAAAAACCAAGGAGGCTGCAGAAAGACATTGCCCAGTCCATCATGGATTTCAACCTCCACAACAATGAAAGGACTTACAGGTGTTGCCTCAGGTGGGCAGCCAATATCACAGTTGCACAGAACACGGCTTGATCTCCTCTTGTTGCTACTGCCAGGTAGAAGGTACAGGAAATGTGAACCATTACCTCCAGGTTCAAGAAGACAATCTTGCCATTAAACAGGTTGTTTTGATATCACTATAGATCTCCCTCCTGAACTGTGATTCAGCAATCCTGTTATTCATCCATACAGATGAGTGCTGAAGTTTGGTTGTGTTTAGGTTCATTGTTGCATCATCAGGTTCTTGAACCAAGACTGAGCACCAAACTATTGTGTACTTTGTATAAGGTTGCACTAATACTTCAAATGTTAATCAAATGCTTTTACCATGTATAACTGATATTGTATTATTGTTTGATGTAAAGTTATTATTATGTTGCATCAATGTACCTGCAAAGTTGCAGCAATGAATAATTGTATTGTTCTAATCCCAGTGCATATGACTATTAAACACGCCTGACTGGAGTAATTTGGGGGATTGTGTGGAAAGAATGGGGGACTGGGACTGATGGATGTCAATGGACAGAGGGCTCTGGGGAATAGATGGATTTCACAAGTACTTGTGGAAAGTTTCTTTCCACCTGCTTATGATTCAAAAACCACAGGTTAGGGACTCGGAAAAGCAGTCAGACATTCAGGACAGAGGTCAAGAAATTCCCTACAAGAATGTTTGTGAACCTACTGAATTTTCCATCCCAGAGTTTAGTTTATTGTCACCTGTACCAAGGTAC
>JAXLNO010005854.1:0-86158 GCA_038087875.1 Malacoraja senta
GAATATTGACTATTCTGTAAATCAGTGGACACTTGCAATTCAAACACATATAACCTATGGATTACTGTACTTTGATCCAGATATCCACTTAAATTAGAAAAGATGAGGCTTTTGAGTGGTGAAAAGTTGAGTATTGTGGCAAGGTAGGAAACTTGATAACAGATATTCAACCAATAAGATTGAGTTAGGCTGCAACACATTTAAGGATGTGAGAAGAAAGGAACGGTGAATATTTCCAACCACTCCTTCTGGCAATGAATATTAACATTTACAAGTGTAGGTTCCTATTATATGAACTGATGTAAAATTAAAAGACTGAATTGTGACCATTTTTGCCCACATCCCCAGACTACAGGCACAAATTCCCTCCTTTATCCATGAACAGTCCTAACTTGGTTTTTAGTTTAGTTTTTGGCGGGTTGAGACGAGAGTCGATTTCCAAAATCAGTTTTATTAACAAAATGACGAAATCAACGGAGTAACACAACACAGCCAATTCAAAACTCAAACCACAAAGGTGGTCGAGAACGACTGATGGGGCATCGCCCAGAAAGCGCGCGAACACCAACCCCTCCCCATAGTCACGCGACTGAAGCACCTGACCGCAGGGTTCGATTACTTGCGGGCACCAGCAGGTGCCACTAGAGGGCCACCCCCCATAACCCGAGGTACGGAACCGAGCAGGGACCCGGATGAGACGACCGGAACGCGTGGTTCGCGAAAGCAGGGCGGGCATAACACGAGGGGCCGGCAAAACAAGGCTGGGAGGACGCGAGGACCACGAAAGTGGAACGGACGTAACACGGGGGGGCCAGTGAAACAAAACCTGGAGCGGGCGAAAACGCAACAGCCACCGTGGGGGATGGAAAAGGCGTACTCAGTACGGGCGAAACGGCCGGCAGACGACCTCCACGTCGCGGTGCAGCAACGACCACCGGGCTGTCCACATCCACGTATGCGGACTTAAGACGGCCGACGGAGACAAACTCCTCCCGGCCACTCACGTCCAACGTGAACGTGGCGAGCCATACACGAGCTCGGTCGAGGAAGCAGCCAAATCCTCTTTAGGCATAGTGCGGATGCCAAGGAGGACCCAGGGCAGTTGGTCCACCCAGTCCGGACCCGTAAGTAGAACCTTTCGACAAGCCCATTAGCTTGCGGGTGGTAGGCGGTCGTGTGGTACAACCGGGGGCTGCGCCAGGACCGACCACAAGGAAGAGGTGAACTGGGCACCTCGGTCCGTGGAGATGTCGGAGGGCACCCCGAACCTGGCGATCCAGTGGGCCGCCATAGCCCGGGCGCAGGCCTCGACGGAGGTATCCGAAAGTGGGATTGCCTCCGGCCACCGCGTAAAATGGTCCACGATGGTGAACAGGTGCGTGGCGCCGCAGGACTGTGGCAAGGGACCCACCAGGTCCACATGGACGTGCAGGAACCTTCCCTCGGGGACCGTGAACTCCTGCACTGGCGGCCGTACGTGCCGCTGGATCTTGGAGGTCTGCCAGACGAACTTAGCTGCCAAGAGGGCAGATGTCGCACGTATGGACGGGTGAGCCAGGTCATGAATAGCGTCGAAAACCCGCCGTCTCCAAATAACGGAAGTGCCCCGTGGAGACGTCGCACAGGACCACGGTACCGGCCGCACCGCAAGGCACTTCGGCTAGCCGAAGAACAGTACTGGCGGTGCGGTAGGCTGACATACCGGTAACTGCCCGCTGCGCTGCTGTTAGCTCGCAGTAGTCAACGGCGTGGTCAAGGGCCGAAATGGAGGGAATGGCGGGGCGGGACAAGGCGTCGGCAACAACGTTAAGCTTCCCGGCGACGTGTCGGATATCAGTTATGAATTCCGAGACGTAGGCAAGGTGTCGCTGCTGCCGGGTGGACCACGGGTCAGCGATCTTAGCTAGGGCGAAAATAAGGGGCTTGTGGTCTGTGAACGCGCGGTCCTCGAGGAAATACCTGAAATGCCTGACGGCCAGGTAGAGCGCCAGAAGCTCGCGGTCGAAAGCGCTGTAGTTGCATTCTGGGGCCCGCAGCTGTCGGCTAAAGAGCACCAACGGCTGCCAGCGGCCGTCAACGAGCTGCTCCAGAACCGCACCAACAGCGGCATCCGAGGCGTCGACGGTGAGCACGGTGGGGGCGGACGTCCGCAGATGCACCAGCATGGTGGCGTTAGCCAAAGCCGCCTTAGCACCCTCGAACGCCGCGTCCGTCTCTGTGGACTACATGAGGTCCTGCGGCTTACCCGCCAGGCACCAGAACAGGTGGCGCATGATGGCAGCAGCCGCCGGCACGAAACGGTGATAAAAATTCACCATGCCACATCCTGCAGCCCTTTCACGGTGAGCGGCCGGGGAAACTGGCGGATGGCCTCGACCATCGGAGGGAGCAGGGTAGCGCCATGCGGGGTTATACGGTGCCCCAAAAAGGAGATGGAACGAAGGCCAAACTGGCACTTCGCGGGGTTAAGGACCAGGCCGTGTTCACGGAGGCGCTGAAACAAAAGGCGGAGGTGGGTGACGTGCTCCGCCTGCGAGGCGCTGGCGACGGGAATGTCATCCAAATAAATGAAAACGAAAGGCAGGCCCCGTCCGACCTGGTCCATGCGCGGAGAAATCCTGGATGTGAGACACTGGGTAACGGTCTGCCGAGGTTACCGCGTTCAGACGACGGTCTCCACCCACCAGATGCTTTGGGGACCATGTGCAGCGGGGAGGCCCACGGGCTGTTGGACCGCCGGACGATGCCCATGTCCTCCATGAGCTGTAATTCATCCCGGGCGATGCGGTTTGTCCGGCGGGAGGCGGCGCGCTCGGGCATGCACTGGGGGGCCCTTGGTAGGGATGTGATGCACGACCCCGTGTTCGGGGGCCGCTCCGCTGAAACGGGGGGGTAAGGAGCTCGGGAAAATCGGACGGTAAGGCGGTGTACGGGCCCACGACCTCAGCGACGGCGCTGTGCTGCGGGATGGGCGGGGTCGGGATCCGCGGCACAGTGGAGCCGATGGCCGACCGCGGAGTTATGTAACCACCCCGTAAATCGCCGAGGAGGGAGAAAGCGCGGAGAAAATCGGCCCCCAAGATGGGCTGGGCGACGTTTGCGACGATAAACGTCCACTTGTACGGGCGGGAGTCAAAAGTGAGCGTAAGGGTCCGCGTACCGTACGTTCGGATGTCGCTCCCGTTCAAGACAGAGAACGGTGCCCTGTTTACCAGCACGAGTGTCATGGCTGGTCGGGGGGAAGGATGCTGACGATCGCACCGGAGACTACCAGGGAATGGCGGTCGGAATGGCAGTCGCGGACGTAGAGGCGGTTGTTTGGGCCGATCGCGATCGCCTCTACAGACGATCGGCCGAGGCATTTCCCTGAAACGTGCAGGGTGGGCGGCAGCGTCGAGCCTCCGTGCCGTAGCGGAGGTGATAGTAACACCAACGGTGCTCACCGCGAGTCTCGGGACGCTGCTGTGGTTCTTGATTGGAAGACGTGGGGCGGGCCCTCCTCGCGGAGCCGCCGAGGTGGAAAAAGCCCTGGTGCGAGCACGCGGTTAATCGCGCAGATATCGTGGTGCTTGGTCACCCAGAGCTCGTCGGCCCGTTCTGCGAGCTGCTGAGGATCAGAGAAATCTGCGCCGGCGAGCATTAGGCGGACATCGTCGGGCATCTGCTCCAGAAAAGCCTGTTCGAACAACAGGCACGGGCGATGGCCGTCCATGATTGTGAGCATCTCGGCCATGAAGACGGACGGCCTGCGATACCCCAAACCGTCCATGTGTAGGATGCGGGCAGCACGGTCCCGTCGGCTGAACCCGAAGGTGTGTAACAGGAGGGCCTTGAGGCCGTCATATTTGGCGATCGCGGGAGGATCCCTCAGATAAGGCAGCAGATGGGAGGCAGGCTCTTGTGGCAGGGCTCCCACCACATGGAAGTATTTAGTTTCGTCCTCAACGTGTGCGAAATACACTTGCGGCTGATCTGGCCAAAACACAGGCAGTTTGAGGCTGACGGCGTTCTGATGGGCGTCGGCAGCTGCGGCGGGAGCGTAGTTATCCTGCATGCTGCCGTCCAATTATCGATTGGGCGCGTCGGGGTCACCAATTTGGCCGGGTTGAGACGAGTCGATTTCCTAAATCTGTTTTATTAACTAAACTAAACTAAGTGGGACCCGTTGGGTCCCAGCATCACACGGGAGGGCTGGTCCCCCAACGCAATATTCCACCTCTCCACCAATTCCAATATTGGTGGTCAGTGGGGGGGGGGGGGGCTTTCTGGAGCGCTAGTATGGATGTTGTGGGCTGAAGGGACTAGTTTCCAGAGGGCTAGCATGGACATTGTGGGCCGAATGGATTTTTGGGCTGGCGGCTCAGTCACTCAAGCCTGTGGTGCTGGCAGCTCACTCACGGCTGGTGGGCTGGCAGTTGACTCACGGCTATACCTTGAAATTCCATTTCAAGCAGGGTGCAAGGCCACCAAATTCAAGTGCAGTTTCTTACCACTTCAAGCAGGGTGCAAGACCACCAAATTCAAGTGCAGTTTCATACCATTTCAAGCATGGTGCAAGGCCACTAAAGACAGCGAGTCGTGACCTCTCCCTCCTCCATCTTGCAGAGACTGAGCCACACCCACACTTCTGGGTTTTATAGTCCCTCCCCCTCCCACCAGAAGGGGCGTGGCCTTCATTGCGTGATTGACAGGAGAGAGAATCTCAACATTTTTAAAACATTAAATACTCTTTTATTTTTCATCGATGGGAAAAATCCTCGGCACCTGATGAGCGGAGGGGGACTGAGTAAAATGGCCAAAAATCACAGTCATACGTGGTAGCGTTATTTCTAAAATCAATATAATGCACAAACAGGAAGTGGTCAAGATTAGACTTTTAATTATATAGAAGGCAACTTTAATTAGGCATCACAGCTTTAGCATTTCCAAACCAAAGGCAACATAGCTTTAGCATTTCCAAACCAAAGGCAACACAGCTTTAGCATTTCCAAACCAAAGGCAACACAGCTTTAGCATTTCCAAACCAAAGGCAACACAGCTTTAGCATTTCCAAACCAAAGGCAACACAGCTTTAGCATTTCCAAACCAAAGGCAACACAGCTTTAGCAATTCCAAACTATATTTTCAAACCACATTAAGGAAACTGACAGGTCAGTAAACACACTCACAGTTTAGTAGACATGTGTTCAGTGTTATTCACAGCTCAGACTGAGACACTTGACCCTCTCGCTCCCCCATCTTGCAGAGACTGACTGAGGCACTCAACACTTTTATAGTCCCTCCGGAAGGAGCGTGGCCTTCAGGAGAGAGAATCTCAACATTTTTTAAACACTAATAACTCTTTTATTTTTCATCGATGGGAAAAATCCTCTTGTCCTGCGCAGCGGATGGGGACTCTAAGATGGCCACAGCCGTAAGTGGCAGCGTTTTTTCTAAAATCAATATACAGAACAGGAAGTGGTCAAGATCAGACTTTTAGTAATATAGATGACGAAATCAACAGAGTAACACAACACAGCCAATACAAAGGTCAAACCACAACGGTGGTCGAGAACGACTGAAGGGGCATTGCCCAGAAAGCGCGCGAACACCAATCCCTCCCCATAGGCACGCGACCGAAGCACCTGACCGCAGGGTTCGATTACTTGCGGGCACCAGCAGGTGCCGCTACAAGTTTTAGTTTTAGAGATACAGCGTGGATACAGGCCCTTCGGCTCACTGAGTCCACGCTGACCAGTGATCACCCTACACTAGTTCTATCCTACAAACTAGGGACAATTTACAGAGGCCAATTAACCTACAAACCTTGCACGTCTTTGGAACGTGGGGGCAAACTGGAGCACCCAGAGAAAACCCATGCGGTCACAGGGAGAACGTGCAAACTCTGTACAGACAGCACCCGTATTCAAGATTGAACCCGGGTCTCTACCACTGCACCACTGTCAATCAATCAATCAATCAATCAATCAATCAATCAATCAATCAGTTTTATTCGTCACTTGCACATAAAGTGCAAGTGAAATGAATTTGCCAGCAGCGGTACAATGAAAAAGAACACACAAACACAATAAAAATTTAACACAAACATCCACCACAGCATTCATCACTGTGGTGGAAGGCACAAAATGACCTCAACCCTCCGCAGCCGCCGCTGCGGGCGTCCAGATGAGTAAAAGTCAAGGTAAGTCCTGAATCGGTGCCTCCCCCACCGGAGACCGCGGCTTCAGGTTGGTGTAGGCCGCAGGCCGGCGGTCGAAGATTTAAAGTTTCCACCACGCCGCAGCCAGAAGCACCGCAGACCGCAGGGCCGGCGGTCGAAGCTCCTCTCCAGGGATCCCCGGCGAGGGATCCCGCTCCTGATGGTAAGTCCCCGCCGTACCCGCGGTAGAAGTAGGCCGCGGGCTGTGGTGGGAGCTTCTTCTTCTCCCGGGTCCCCAACGAGGGATCCCATGCTGCGGACGCCGCGCCAGCTGGAGCTCTGCAGACCGCGGCTTCAGGCTGCCGTGGGCCAGCGAACAGAGCGCTTCCCTCCGGCGAGGGGTCGCCCGCTCCACGCCGAGAGTCCACGCTGCGCCCGCTACTGAAGCCCCGGGCGCGTCTCCGGGAAAGGCCGCACCGATCCTCGATGTTAGGCCACGGGGCAGGCGACATGGAAAAAGTCGCCTCTCCGTGGAGGAGGCGACCGAAGCGGTTTCCCCTTTACCCCCCCACACCACCCCCCACACAAAACACACAGAGAAACATTAAGAACATACATTTAAACACACTAAAAAAAATTTAAAAAGCAGAAAAAACTGACACGCTGCTGGCAGGGCTGCCGGCTTGCAGCGCCCCCACCGACCTATTCACCGACCACGACCTATTAGGTGTACCACCCCTATTCTCCCTCCTTATCCTCTTGTTTTTAATATTGATATAAAAAGCTATGAGATTTCTTTAATCTGACTTACTAAAGCAAATTTGTTGCCCCTTTTAATCGCCTGAGTTCTTTCCTCCTTTCTTTATATTCTTCAAAGGCCCTGTCTAATTCCAACTTCTTAAACTTTGAGGTCCAGTCCGGTCCACCACAACACTTTGTTTTCAATCAGTAAGCCACTTCCTAATCCATATGACCAAGTCTCTGTTAATCCTATGCATCTTAACCTTCTGGATCAGCCTATCTTGGGGGGTCTTTATCAGATGCCTTACTAAAACCCATGTAGACAACATCCATTACCTTACCCTACCTTTGTTACTTCTTGGTCACCTTCATAGCTACTGCTGCTCACCCCAGACAGGTCAGATCCTACAACAGTATCCAAAAGTGTATACCTGTTTGTTTTTTAAGCGGAATGGTCAAAGGGGTCACTTGCACTCTCTTTCTTCACGGTCACCCATTTACTCTTTTCCTGTACCTTAGGCGTGACTTTTCTGTACCTCGCTATAACTTTTCTCCATGAATCTCTCATTCTCGCGGATGATCCTGCTGTTGTCCAGCTGCAGCTCCAGTTCCCTAATGCAGTCTGTAAGGAGCTGCACCTGGACACAATTCCCACAGGTATGGTCATCAGGAATACCAACAAGTTTCCCGACTTCCCACATCCTGCAGGACGAACACCTCACCATTCTACCTGTCATCTCGACTGCACTAAAAAATATATGGAAAAAAATCCACAATCACGCACAGCCGATTGAATCTTCACCTCCTATCATCCTGTTCAGCATCCTCACTGAAGCTTCTTGAGCTAAAGCCTCACACAACCTCTCTCCCCCAACACAGCCACTCCCAATAGGTCGCTCTGCTTGGTCTTTATTAATTGCTCAATTCATCAGTTTTGATTAGTCAACCAATCAATTTTTTGAAATCTCCACTATTGCTCCGACAACATATGTAAGCACTTTCACAGATCAAAGCTATACAATCATATCAATTGTCAATGCTGGTGCTCAATTAAACAGCAACAGGAGGATATTTTAAGGACGCTCCAGGGTCTAGCATGCAGGTCCGAAAGACCAGTAAAATATTTGCAACTAAGTACAACCAAAAATGTTGACAAATGTATCTTGGTTTTGTCTATGATCCCCACAATCATAGAAGCCAGTTGTAAGCTAATTTGATTCACTTTACACAATATTGAGAAACAGCTGAGAGCAGCAGACACAGCAATAACTATGTGGCCAGACTAAATCCTGGCTGTAGTATTGAACACATACGCTCAGAACTAGACATCATCCAGGTCCAGGCACGTTTTAAGCCAAACTGCTCCAGTGCAGTTTCAGCACTGGCATCTACCCAACATTATGGAAAATTGCCCAGCTATGTCCAGTCCATAAAAAGCCAATTTAATTACGGCATAGACTAGTTTCCATTACGAGCAAACTGATGGAGGTACTGTTATTAATGTCTGTGCTACTTTGCAATTATTTTTTCATGGATCATTTTTGTACAACTGTGACAACTCACTCCAGGCTCTCATTAAAGCTTTCTTCCAAATACAAACCTAAGAATCGAATTCCAGAGGTGAGGTGAGAGTCACTTCCTTACTATCAATGTTGCTCATCACCAAGTGTGGCATCAAGGAGCCCTGGTAAAACAGATATAAACAGGCATCAAGAGGGAAACTCTCTATTGGTTGGTCATGGCACACACACAGTGGTTGTTGGAGCTCTATCCTCTCAGTCCCTGGGCTTTGCTGCAGGAGTTTTTAAGGATATTGTGACATGCTTAACCATCTTCAGTCACTTCCATCTTAGTGGTCAGAAATGGGATTGTTTCCTGATCATTGCACATTATTCAATTCTAAAGGCAACCTCAGCAAATCTGCATTCAGGTATGGGCTGCTATGTGACAAGCAATATATGTGCTATACACACACCAGGCAATAAACATCTTGAACAAGGGAGAGTTCACCCATCTCTGAACCAAAATTGCAATCAGTGAATGGGACCAGCCACACACCTTTACAAGGCATGTCAGACATGTGATGAAAGTACCTTCCACTTGGTTATTGAGTGCAGCGCTAGCAAAATTCACAAAGCTCAACACAATCCAGATCTGAATAGTTAATTTGATTGGGATCTCATCTCCCACCCATCATGGTGACAGCGTGTACCCAATACAAAATGCAGATACTTGCTTTGGCCATCAGCATCATCCTACCCATGGTCTCTATCACTAATAATAGGCACAATGGAATATCAACACCTGTTAGTTCTTCTCCAAGTCACCCAAAATCTTGACTTGCACTGTCATTTGTCAAAACTTCATTGCCAGTGCGTCTAAATTCAGGATTTTCTTATCCCAAACCATTATTGTGGTGTAGCCGTTCAAGAGGTGACAAGGAAGATTGATGAAGGTATGGCCGTGAATGTTGTATGCATGGATTTTAGTATGCATTTGACACTGTCACTCATGACAGGCTGATCCAGAAGATTAAGTTGTTTGGGATTCTTGGTGACTTGGTCGTATGGATTCAGAAATAGTTTATTCATAGAAGACAGAATCGTGATGGAAGGTAGATATTCTGGCTGGAGGTATGTGCCCAGTGGCGTTCTGCAGGGATTTGTGCTGGGACCTCTGCTGTTGTGATTAACTGACATGTTTACTTTAATTTGGAGATACCTGGACATAAATGAAGATGGGCTGGTAAGTTTGCTGACAACACCAAAATTGGAGGAGTTGCAGATGGTGAGGAGGGCTATCAGAAGATACAGCCGGATATAAATCAGCTGCAGAAATGGGCATTGGAGTTTAACCCGAGTAGGTATGAGGCAATGCAACTGTTTACAGTTAATGGCAAGACCCTGAACAGAATTGATGTGCACAGGGATCTTGGAGTCCAAGTTCAAAGCTCACTGAAGTTGGCAACACGAGTAGATAGGGTGGTAAAGAAGTCATATGATATGCTTGCCTTCATTACAAGGGGCATTGAATATAAGAGCCAGGAAGTCATGATGCAACTCTAAAGGACTTTGGTTAGGCCGCATTTGGAGTATTACGTGCAGTTCTGGTTGCCCCATTACAGGAAAGGTGGGAGGGTTTGGAGAAGGCGCAGAAGTGGTTTGCCAGAATTCTGCCTGGAGTAGGAGATTTCAACTACTGGGAGAGGTTGGATTGTTTTCTCTGGAATGTCGGAGGTTCAGAGGAGAATTGATAGTATATAAAATGATGAGGCATAGACAGGGAAGATAGTCAGAACCTTTTTTGAAGGGTGAAAAGTCCTAGATTAGAGGGCTTAGCTATAAGGTGAGAGGGAGAAGTTTAATGGCGATGTCCAGGGCAAGATTTTTTTGCCCTGGACATTCCTGGGGGCCTGGAATGCATTGTCGGCTGGTGGTGGAGGCAGGTACGATAGTGCCATTTAAGAGACTTTGAGATCGGCCCATGGAAATACCGGAAATAAAGGGATACGGATCATGTACAGGCATATGAGATTAGTTTAACTTGGCATCATATTTGGCACAAACATTGTGCGCTTAAGGGCTCATTCCTGTGCTCTACTGTCCTATGTTCTAAGAGCAATTAGGAATGGGCGGTAATTGCTGACCTTACCAGGAATCCCCCAAAAAGAGTAGAAATAATTAATTTCACATCACTGAAATTTACTTTAAATTGCACCAAACCACCATATCAGGCTGATGAGTGCTAATAGAGCTATTTCATTAATTGGATAAACTTTTGATATGACAAAACTGTAATTATCATTATCTATATGCATAAAGCACAATTTGAAGAAATTGTCTTGCAATTTTGACAGGAGAATAGTGTAACTAGTTTACTGAATGGGGCACAATCTGGGTACTTACCCCAGTATCAAATATTGCAGCACAATAGCATTTGGCTTTTGGTATAGAATGTTAAAAAATTCCTCAATAATTGGTGCTAGTTCAGCCAATTCTGTTGATTGCATTGATATTACTTGTACAGGCGCCAGTGAGCTCACACTGGAAAGTCTCAGGAATGTTCCTGAAGTTCCCCAAAAATAACATAACTTCCCTGGAATTTCTGTAGGGATTCTCAAAATGACCTGCTCTACCTTTGGCAAAGGACCAGCAGTGGTTCAAAAGATATAGCATCAGCTGCCATCTTCACCATTTCTGGAACATTTCAGCTCACCTTCAGTTATGACAGGAGAATATAGCAGACATTCTGGCCTAATAATATTTATAGGTTTAACATTATCATGTTATATCTTACATTGGTCACTTTGGAATCAAATAATAACAAAATGACGTATGAACAGATTTAAATTTATATACTTATGTGGAGCATAGATATAAAAAAAAGGAAATGGTATAGGTTTCATTATTAATTTCAAGCACTAATTGGACAAACTGAGATAAGGTTGCGAAGAAAAGATAAGAAATACTGTAAGATGCAGTGGTAAATCCCCTCTGGGGTATTCAAGGCATGTGCCAGCCAGTTGTGCAGAGTACTCTAGCATATCTTCAACTTGAGCCTGAGCCTGGAGAGGGTTCCTATGATGTGGAGGACATCCTACCTGGTTCCTGTAGCAAAGAGGACGCGTCCCAGCTCCTCTAATGACTACAGACCGGTGGCGCTGACCTCGAGCACCATGAAGTCCCTGGAGAGGTTGGTGCTCACTCATCTACGACCCCTGGTTAAACCATACCTGGACCCCCTGCAGTTTGCTTATCAAACAAAGGTCGGGATGGATGATGCCATCATCCACCTGCTCCATCGTTCCTATGCTCACGTGGATAAGCCGGGAAGCACTGTGAGATTTGTGTTTTTTTGCTTCTCCAGTGCTTTTAACATCACTGTTAAAACAATACCACACTGCTAGGGAGCAAACTAATGAAGATGCTGTTGGATGCTCTACTGGTGTCCTGGATCACCAACTACCTGACTGGACAACCGCAGTCAGGCTACAGAACTGTGACGTGGACATGGTTGTGAGCAACACAGGGGCCCGACAGGAGATTGTCCTCCCTCCCTTCCTGTTCACCATCTACACCTCGGATTTCAGATACAACTTGGACTCCTGCCACCTGCAGAGGTTTTCGGATTACTCTGCAAATGTGGGCTGTATCAGCGAGGAGAGAGAAGCAGAATACAGAGATGTAGTCATCGACTTTGTTGGGTGGTGTGAATCACTTGCAGCTCTACACCTCAAAGACTAAGGAGTTAGTGGCGGACTTTAGGAGAAGTGGACTCCATCAAGGGTGTGGATGTGCAGGTTACCCAGGAATACAAGTACCTTGGAGTTTACCTGGACAGTAAACTGGACTGGTCCAGGAACACTGAGGTGCTGTATAAGAAGGGACAGAGCAGTCTTTACTTTCTGTGGAGGTTTCGCTCTTTCAACATCTGCTTTAAGATGCTGCAGATGTTTTATCAATCGGTGGTGGCCAGTGCCATCTTCTACACTACAGTTTAATCTCCTTAAACTGCGGAGTATCTTGGACAATACATCTCACCCCCTCCATAATACACTGGTCAACCTGAAGAGCACCTTCAGCAACAGACTGGTCCCACCAAGGTGCAGCACAGAATGCTACGGGAGATGATTTTTCCCTGTGGCTATCAAAATGTACAACTCCTCCCACTTCTGTTTCAGAGTAGATTGACCCCCCCCCCCCCCCCCATCTTTGCACATCCCTCATCCTGGACTTTTCCACTCGATAATTTAATTTCATGTTTGTGCAATATTACATATGTGCAGTGCAATAACTGGTCACTTACATTTCATTATTATTATAATGCACATGACACTTTCAATGTCTTGTAACTGTATATTTTGACTGGTGCAGACCAATTTCCCTCTGGGATAAATAAAGTGGTATTGTATCGTATCTTTGATCAAATAGTACTCATCACAAATGTTAGGCTGTAATGGGTGCAGTTTTGACGGTAGTCAAGGTTGAGGAGGAGGAAAATATCCTGGAGGCAAAGGAAGTTCAAAATTTCCATGTGCTTCCTGGAAGACTCATTGACCAGATGGATTGTAAATATTTTTTTGCGGTCATAAATTTCTACTCCCAGTACATTGGGAACTGGAAAAAAACATCGCCATTCTTAAAATTAGTTTAAAAAAATAATACTTTCTAAAACATAAATAGAAAGGGCATTGTACTTGTGTGTTATGTGAATGAGCCCAGTACACTTGAATTTATTTTTACCCAGGGAAGAATTTTAGGTGAACATTCACAAACTTTAGTCCACAAATATGCTGTTTTAATTTAATGCCTTTGCTTCACTGCAACTAGCTGGAAATAACAGTGGAAGTAAATCAATATGAAAAATCACTCAACAGTATTTTATAGCAGAGTTCCTATAATATAAACAAAAGAGCGAGATGCAAGGAGTGATCAACAGAGTCCGACTTAGAAATGCTCAATAACCATAGAGTTGGATGCAAACAACAACTGGAGAGTGCAATTCCAATATAATATACATAGTAGATCAGAACTTTTCATCTGCATCATTCCTCGTTCGTTAAACTAGGGACAATGAATAATTACAATTCTAATTACATAACCAGCAGATCAAAAACCTATGAAGTTTTTTACAACGCTGTAGAAAAATATTAAAAAGTGAAACTTTAAATATGATTTGTATGTCACACTGTGGCGATGAGAATTCATAGATTAAGATCAAATGTTAAATGCTATTCTGTGTTCAGCTTGCTGGCGGCTAGTATCCTGGGATCACAGCCAGCACTGAGGAAGGTAAAAAGTACACGCTTTGTTCCCAAAGGGAATTTATAGCCTGAGCAGACTTTTATGATACTGTTAAGAAAAATAATTAGGGTATATTTGCATTGCTAATGTAGCATTCTGGTGAGATGAGTGCCAATATGAGCACTTGACAACATCAGAAAAAAAGGGTTGCAAGCTCTGCAGTCAGGGGGATCTGAAATCAGGAAGCTGGACGTAGTCTGATCACATCTCTGGAAGGAACTTTCAAATGAATAATATTTATTTGAATATTTCATGTTATTTGAACAATCATTAGAAATTTCAGTATGAAAGCAAAAAAAATCAAGCATTGAGTGATTTGTGGGAACCCAAGGGGCAGACTACACAATCACACGGTGGCAGGCTTAATTTGATACAACCATTTGTCGAAGTGAATTGGAAATTTATAAAGATAAATACATTGACATGCCCAGATTGCACAATACAGATTGATTCACCATTTTCCCATATTTTGTGTCAGCGTATTCTTGACAATTCATTCAAGAGATTTTCTTGATTTTAAATGTGATCTAGAATTCTTGGGATGCTCCCCAATCATTTTTTAAATAAAAGATAACTGCAAAACATTATCTAAAGAATCATTAACTATAAATGGCAACTCATTTACTTTTTAGAATCTTATATTTCATGGTTAGAATGAATTATATTAAGTACTTTATGTACTTGGATTCTGACACAGCATTTACCCTCTTATATTTTATCAACATGTAAATTCATTTAAACACCCCATAATTCTAAATCACCTGTTTTGTTTTTATATAGTTCTGTCCCTTTGCAAAGATAGAGCTAAAGGAATTAAGGAATTCATTTCAGTCATTTTGGGAATGTAATTGCACTGCCTGGGTCAAGGAAAAAGCGTTCACGTTGCGGCCCTGTTTCCACCAATCTTTTCACCACTACGCACAAGAAGCACAAGAAGCCATTGTATGCAGATGCCGAGAAGTGTGTTCAAGGTTTCAAGGTCAGTTTATTGTCACATGTACCAGATAAGGTATAGTGAAATTTGAGTTACCATACAGCCAAACTAAGTGAAAAGCAACAAGACACACAACCATATAAAATTAACATAAACATCCATCACAGTGGATTCCATCCCTCACTCTGATGTAAGGCAATAAAGTTCAATCTTCTTCCTCTTGTTCTCCTGCGGTCGGGGCAGTCAAACCATCCGCAGGCGGGGCAATCATAGACCCCGCAGCCGACGATCAAAGCCCCCGTCGGGGTGATCGAAACTCCCGCGTCGGGGCGGTTGAAACTCTCTCCAGGGCATGGAGCTCCCGAGTCGGCCTCTTCTTACCAGAGACCGCGGGCTTCATGATGTTAAAGTCCACAGGCCCCGCGGTTAGAGCTTCGATCCCCAACAAAGGGATCGCATGCTCCGCGATGTTAAAGTCCTGCAGACTCCTGCGGCTTGGAGCGCCCGTCGGTCTCCAGGAAAGGCCGCCAACTCCATGATGTTAGGCCGCAGTGGGGACAGAGATACTATACGGAAAAAAATCGCATCTCCGTCGAGGTCTGACTGAACAATTTCTAATCTTGAGATGTGGACTCGATAAGAAACAAATTATACTGCCTAGTGCACATAAGAACCATCATTTCATGATGGGACACGAATACCAAATTCACTGAAGGCTTAGAAATGCCTAAAAATACAATCAATGAACACCTGTTTTTTTCATGCAAATTGCACATATATTGTATTAGCCAAAGGTAAGATTGCCATAAACATCATTGAGGAGTCTAGAACTAAAGGTTACAATTTCAAAACAATAGCTAAACAATGAAGTCCGACATGAGGTGGGGGGTCGGGGGAAATTGGTACACAAAGATGAATCTTTGAAATTATCTGTCGGAGAGAGCTATGGAGTTTCATTCATTAATTGCATTCATTGCGTCAATAGATATCTCAATATGAGAGAAACTAAAGAATACGTAGAGGGTAAGAATATTATTTTGAGGAAAAACACAAACCATGGTCTTGTATGGAGATGGCTCAAAGGGCTAAATGACCTGTTCCTACTTTTCTTATCATGTATTGCCTTTGACTCCAATCAGTTTTTTTTAAGAAAAAGCAAAATACAAAGTGCTGGAGGATCTCAGCGGGTAAGGGGGCATCCGTGGAAGGAATAGTCAGAAGTGTCCTGACCCAAAACGTTGCCTGTCCATTCCTCCCAACAGATGCTGTTGACTCGCTGAGCTCCTCCAGCACTTTGTTTTTTTGCTCAAGATTCCAGCCCCAATAATCTCTTGCGATTCCAGTTTTCTTTAATATTGGATATTTTGAGTTTAGTTTAGTTTATTATTGTCACATGTACCGAGGTATAGTGAAAAGGTTTTTTGTCGCGTGCTAACCAGTCAATGAAAAGACTATATATGATTGCAATCAAGTTGTCCAGTGTACAGATACAGAATAATGGGTATATCATTTAGTGCAAGATAAATTAAAGATAGTTAGTTCAAATATCTCCAATGAGGTAGATGGGAGGTCAGGTTCATCCCAAGACCATATGCAAAAGTGTGCAACGCCAAACAGGTCCGACTAACAATTAGAGAGCAGTCCTGAACTATTAGCTACCTCATAGGAGACCCTGGGACTATCTTTGATTGGACTTTACTGGCTTTATCTTGCACTAAGCGTTATTCACGTTATTCCCTTTGTCATGTATCTGTACACTGTGGATGGTTCGATTGTAATCAATTATTGCCTTTCCGCTGATTGGTTAGCACGCAACAAAAGCTTTTCACTGTACATCAATACACACGACAATAAACTCAAACTCAAAACAGTAACTAAAATAGGTGAAACTAGAGGAAGTAATGTTAATCTTTGGCAGCAAGTGTGAGTAAAGGATGATTGAATCAACAGATTGAGGAACATTTTGTGCAAATTAGTCTGAACTAGAACTGGTTTGCATTTCAGTTATTGGGATTTTATTTAGCCGACAATTGTTAGGGTTAACTAATGTTTCTCGAGATACAAATCAAATGATTTCCATTGGCTGTTTTCTTACTGAGGAAATCTTTTGATTTTGGTTCTTTATGAGTTCATAATGATTCTTAATAATACACAATATCTACATGGAGAGCAAAAGTAATTACAGTCATCAAATTTCAAGTAGTACTTACCCGGTTATAGCAGAATACCTAGTTACAGAGAAGGGAAAGGATTTTAACTAAGGCTCATACATTCAAAGAAACCATGTGGGCTCCTCAGCTAAAATCCAACTTGCTGTATATATGAAGTAACCCTCAACTTCTTCAACAGGGAAATGTATAAGAGATATGAAAAATAATTTCACAGGTATAAAGCGAATGATTGTTCGAGCAGGGAGAAGAATGCAATCTGGAGATGTGGTATGTTTGTAATACTATAATTATTTACTGGATTCTCATTGATGGATACAGACTGTGCCGCTTTTGAGGTTTTTGCAAGACATGTTAACTTTGATAAATGAGGATGAAGTACTAAATGGATATCTTGGATCTATCTTCACTAAAAAATGATGCCAAGGTGCCAAAAGTGCTCTTAAAATTGATTTCAATGTACTAAATGTATCGTTGATGGAATAGCACCTGGTATTTATTTTCAAGAAAAGAAAGAAATTGAAGATATATCAACTCTAAGTTTTGGATGATTCCTAAAAAACAGTAGAAAGGATTGTAGTACACCAGTATTTTAAGAAAGGCGTAGTGGTAGAGTTGCTGCCTTACAGTGCCGGAGAACTGGGTTTGATTTTTTTTATAAACACAAGGGCCACAATGAGGTTTCTTGGGAGATCAGGATTACATCCTTAGCATATGAGAGGTCCATTCAGTAGTCTCATAACTGCATGGAAGAATCTGAAACTGGTGGTACGTGCTTCTAAGTATTTGTATCTTTTTGTACATGGTACGGGAATATTCACTGCACAACAGCTCTCTGCAACTGTCAGTTCAATTCACCAGTTCTTTCACCCAGAGGATTGTCATTAATGTCCCTTTCAAATATCTACTTGCATTTTGAAAGAAATTATGAAGTACGTTTCTATATCATGAATACTAAGTAGGTTTTTACACAGTGTCTAGAGCCTTGATTATTATGAATGAAAGTATCAAATTAATTTTCACCCTTCCTTGTTTTTAGAAGAATTCCAGCTTCTCTGTACATATCTACATAATCAAAATCCACTTTACTCCAGGACTATTCTGTTGAAATTGCTTGGCAACCACTCTAGGACTCACAAATCATACCATACATGAATCCAATCAAGCCATACACAAGTATAACAGGTTCTTCATACAGTGTATTTACCAGAACTATTACTGGACATTTACTGGAATACTGGCTAAACCAATATTTAACATTCAATAAAACCTCCCTGCATTTGCACTCTGCCTTTATTTAGAAAGCCCAGGATATTTATGAGAAACCATCTTGAATTATCCTTAACCTACAAATATTCGTGCATTAGGTTGCAATCTCTCTATTAATGTGAACCCTTTACAATCACAACCATTATAAAATTATTATCAGTTTCATTCGACCAAAGTCTATCCACACGTCACATAAATGTCACAGAAGAACCGCAATTGGTCCATTGAGACCAATGTGGCTCTTTGAAAAGCAATCCAATCACCCTGATTGCCATACATTCTTAAAACCCCTGCAAATTATTTCCCCTCTGTATGTGACTGTCCAATTCATTTTTGAACAAGTTGTATGTTTCCACCACCTTTAGGTAGCAAATTTCAAATCATGTAGGCATTTAAAAATGTCTCTGGCCGGCATGGTGGCACAGCGGTAGAGTAGCTGCCTATTACAACACCAGAGACCCAGGTTTGATCCTAACTACAGTTGCTGTCTGTATGGAGATTGTACATTCTCCCCATGATGTCCGTGGGTTTCCTCACACTCCAAAGACGTACAGGTTTGTCGGCTAAGTGGTTGCTAAAATTGTAAATAGTCCCTAGTGTGTGTTGGATGGTGTTAGTGTGCGGGGATCGCTTGTTAGTGCAGACTCGCTGAGCTGAAGGGCCTGTTTCCGTGCTGCATCTCTAAACTAAACTAATCACTGCATAAAAAGGATTTCTTCATATTCCCCTTGTAATTTCTGCCTATCACTTTGAATCCGTATCTACTAGTTCTTGAACAATATACGAAAGGGAAAACCTGTCACCGTTCACCTTATCTTTTTGTACACCTTTATCAAATCTTCTCTCGGCCTTATTTGTTCCAATGATAACCCAACTTCTTCAGTCTAATCTGCAGTAGAAATCTCAAGGATTATTCTGCACCTTTTTTTAGTTCCCTCGCACTCCTCCTAGCGTGAAACAAGATATAGCCTAGTCAGTATTTAACTTGAATCAGAATAACTGTACTCTGTTCATGGTTCAAAGTTCTCATTGCTCTCCTTTATCAGCTCAAACACTTCCAAGTGGCTTTAAAAAGAATGATCTCTCTCATTATTAATTCTAAATATTTCACCAATGCCACGGTTATAACCGACAGGCTGGAAGTTGCCAGGGAGGTCCTTGCATCACTTTGTTAACACAAGTGTTACCATTGCCATTTTCCAGTTCTCTGGCACATCCCTCCCCTAATCCAGAGAATGAGCAAATTATAGAAACCCCTTCTGCAATCACCACCCTATGTTTGTTTTAACTCTTATATAGCATCCTATCTGGACGAGTTGACTTACAAATTTGAAGTAAACATTTACCATCGCCCGCCGGGGGCTTTGACTTTGACATCGGGAGGAGAATGTGGAGTGCAGGGGAGAGATAAGACTTTGCCTTCCATCACAGTGAGGAGGAGATTCACTGTGATGGATGTTTGTGTAAATTGTGTTGTGTCTTGGTTCTTTTTACTTGTTTGTATGACTGCAGAAACCAAATTTCGTTTGAACTTCATTTGAGGTTCAAATGACAATAAACAGTATTGTATTGTATTGTATTGTAGAACTCTCTTTTCACATCCATTTCACATGGTGGGAATGTACCTAGATTCTCTGAGTTCTTTAGTGAATGCTCTTTGTTCAATTAACCTTGACTCTTATACTTTTTTTAAATTTACCATGTCAATTCAATTTTCAGTCCACATAGTAACAGTTTCTCCTTGGGCTTCTCCACAGTTGATTCAATGGCATTATGAACTTCCACCTCTTTCCCAAATATCAGATATCACACAGGAAAAACTCACAGACAGCACTGAAGGTCAGGATTATACCCATGTCAATGTAACTCTGGGGAAACAGTTCTATTAGCTGCACCATAGGTCTGAAAGTGGATAAATCACCTGGACCAGATGGACTACACCCCATCTTGATCTACTTTTCACCAAATGTCACAAAAGGACATGTTTAGTGATATAGTCATACAGCACAGAAACAGGCCCTTGGGCCCAATTTGCCCATGCCAACAACGATGCCCTAACTATGCTAATGCCATTTGCCTGCATTTGCACCATGTCTTCTAAACTTTTCGTATCCATGTACCTGCCCAAATGTCTTTTAATTATTGTTTTGGTACCTGCCTGATCTTCCCCCACTGGCAGCTCGTTCCATAAACCCAGTGCACTCTAGGTGAAATGGTTGCCCCTCAGGTTCCTATTAAATCTTTTCCCTCACACATTAAACATATGTCCTCTAGTTCTTGATACCCCAACTCCAGGTAAAAGACTGTGCGCATTCACCCTATCTATATCCGTCATGATTTTATTCACCTCTTTAAGATCATCCCTACATGCACAATGACTTCTGGCTGCTCATTTCTCCCCCTCCCCCCAAGAATATTGTGCAACTGCTTTGAGGCACCCTGGATCTTGGCACCAGGGAGGCAACATACCATCATGGGGTCTCAATTGCTACCAAAGAATCTCCTGAATGCCCCCTAACTAACTAATGTCTGCACAATGATCTATTTAATTCACAAATTAAATGAAAGAGCTTATGCCTGCTTACATAGAAACATAGAAAATAGGTGCAGGAGTAGGCCATTCGGCCCTTTGAGCCTGCACCGCCATTCAATATGATCATGGCTGATCATCCAACTCAGTATCCCGTACCTGCCTTCTCTCCATACCCCCTGATCCCTTTAGCCACAAGGGCCACATCTAACTCCCTCTTAAATATAGCCAATGAACTGGCCTCAACCACCTTCTGTGGCAGAGAATTCTAGAGATTCACCACTCACTGTGTGAATTTTTTTTTTCTCATCTCGGTCCTAAAAGACTTCCCCCTTATCCTTAAACTGTGACCCCTTGTTCTGGACTTCCCCAACATCGGGAACAATCTTCCTGCATCTAGCCTGTCCAACCCCTTAAGAATTTTGTAAGTTTCTATAAGATCCCCCCTCAATCTTCTAAATTCTAGCGAGTACAAGCCGAGTCTATCCAGTCTTTCTTCATATGAAAGTCCTGACATACCAGGAATCAGTCTGGTGAACCTTCTCTGTACTCCCTCTATGGCAAGAATGTCTTTCCTCAGATTAGGAGACCAAAACTGTACGCAATACTCCAGGTGTGGTCTCACCAAGACCCTGTACAACTGCAGTAGAACCTCCCTGCTCCTATACTCAAATCCTTTTGCTATGAATGCTAACATACCATTCGCTTTCTTCACTGCCTGCTGCACCTGCATGCCTACTTTCAATTACTGGTGTACCATGTCACCCAGGTCTCGTTGCATCTTCCCTTTTCCTAATCGGCCACCATTCAGATAATAGTCTACTTTCCTGTTTTTGCCACCAAAGTGGATAACCTCACATTTATCCACATTATACTGCATCTGCCATGCATTTGCCCACTCACCCAACCTATCTAAGTCACCTTGCAGCCTCCTAGCATCCTCCTCACAGCTAACACTGCCCCCCAGCTTCGTGTCATCCGCAAACTTGGAGATGTTGCATTCAATTCCCTCGTCCAAATCATTAATATATATTGTAAATAGCTGGGGTCCCAGCACTGAGCCTTGCGGTCGGTACCCCACTAGTCACTGCCTGCCATTCTGAAAAGGACCCGTTTACTCCTATTCTTTGCTTCCTGTCTGCCAGCCAGTTCTCTATCCACATCAATACTGAACCCCCAATACCGTGTGCTTTAAGTTTGTATACTAATCTCTTATGTGGGACCTTGTCGAAAGCCTTCTGAAGGTCCAGATATAGCACATCCACTGGTTCTCCCTTATCCACTCTACTAGTTACATCCTCGAAAAATTCTATAAGATTCGTCAGATGATTTACCTTACATAAATCCATGCTGACTTTGTCCAATGATTTCACCACTTTCCAAATGTGCTGCTATCCCATCTTTAATAACTGACTCTAGCAGTTTCCCCATTACCGATGTTAGACTAACTGGTCTGTAATTCCCCGTTTTCTCTCTCCCTCTCTTTTTAAAAAGTGGGGTTACATTAGCTACCCTCCAATCCTCAGGAACTACTCCAGAATCTAAAGAGTTTTGAAAAATTATCACTAATGCATCCACTATTTCTGGGGCTACTTCCTTAAGTACTCTGGGATGCAGCCTATCTGGCCCTGGGGATTTATCGGCCTTTAATCCATTCAATTTACCTAACACCACTTCCCGGCTAACCTGGATTTCACTCAGTTCCTCCATCTCATTTGACACCCGGTCCCTTGCTATTTTCGGCAGATTATTTATGTCTTCCTTAGTGAAGACAGAACCAAAGTAGTTATTCAATTGGTCTGCCATGTCCTTGTTCCCCATGATCAATTCACCTGTTTCTGACTGCAAGGGACCTACATTTGTTTTAACTAATCTTTTTCTCTTCACATATCTATAAAAACTTTTGCAGTCAGTTTTTATGTTCCCTGCCAGTTTTCTTTCATAATCTATTTTCACTTTCCTAATTAAGCCCTTTGTCCTCCTCTGCTGGACACTGAATTTCACCCAGTCCTCTGGTAGGCTGCTTTTTCTGGCTAATTTGTATGCTTCATCTTTTGTTTTGATACTATCCCTGATTTCCCTTGTTATCCATGGATGCACTACCTTCCCTGATTTATTCTTTTGCCAAACTGGGATGAACAATTGTTGTAGTTCATCCATGCAGTCTTTAAATTCCTTCCATTGCATATCCACCATCAACCCTTTAAGAATCAATTGCCAGTCTATCTTGGCCAATTCACGTCTCATACCCTCAAAGTTACCTTTCTTTAATTTTAGAACCCTTGTTTCTGAATTAATTATGTCACTTTCCATCCTAATGAAGAACTCAACCATATTATGGTCACTCTTGCCCAAGGGGCCACGCACAACAAGACTGCTAAATAACCCTTCCTTCCTCATTACTCAATACCCAGTCTAGAATAGTCTGCTCTCTCGTTGATTCCTCTACATTTTGGTTTAGAAAACTATCCCGCATACATTCCAATAAATCCTCTTCCTCAGCACCCCTGCCAATTTGATTCACCCAATCTATATGTAGATTGAATTCACCCATTATAACTGTTTTACCTTTGTTGCACGCATTTCACGCAATGGAGACTTCCGGTGGCGTCATGTTAGACTAACAGACGTGCACCCAGCTCCTCTCCCGAAAAACTTCACGATTTATCGTGTAAAACGGGTCCGAAAATCGGGATTGTTTTTAAAAACCTTACCGGAGCTTCTGGTTACCGCGCTGATGACGTCATCGTTAAACGCGATGTTTTAAACGGTGGTTTGAAGCCCTTTAAATGAGTAAATTGACTCCAGCTGTGAGCCCTCAGAGAGCTGTGAATAAACTGTCGAAACAGTTCGAAACTGAAGTTACCTCTGAAGTCTCTGAAGTGGCTGCAGAAATGGATACAAGATCTAAGAAAGACTTTGATGACTTGAAAAAATCAATGAAAAATTTGAAAGATGAGATCTCGGATAATAGGGTGGAAGATAAGAAGGAAATGAAGGAAAATTCGGCAAAAATGATGGAAGGAATGCAGAAGATGATGAAGGATTTAAATGCTGGTAACCAGAAGAATATGACGGATTTACTGGACACTATGAATAAACAAATTGATGAGGTGAAAGATGGACTATCAGAGAAAATGGATAAGATGGATGTAATTACTACGGATAAGTTCACGGCTGTACTTGAAACAGTAGCTGCAAGTATGCAGACAATTACGGAATTGGAGAAAAATACGGCACGACTGGTTGAAGACATGGCGAAATTGAGGCAAGAACATGAGCAAATGAGGCGAGAAAACGAACAAGCATCACTACAAATGGGGACTCAATTAGAGAAAGTCTCATTCAAATGCCTGGACCTGGAAGCTCGTTCTAGACGCCAGAATCTGAGGATTCTTGGTGTTTCAGAGGGGGCAGAAGGGGAACAGGTACGTGAATTTGCCATGGGCTTGTTGAAACAACTGTTGAATCTTCCCAAGGAACCGAAAATCGAAGTGGCTCATCGTGTCCCAAGATTTGGAAAAAGATTTGATGCGGGAAAAGCTTATCCACGACATATTATAGTGAAATTTCGAGACACTGCAGAACTGGAATATGTTATGACAAAAATCAAATATGGTGTACAATTACGGCTGGACAAAGACACTATTAAGATATTCAGGGACTACCCACATGAAATTGTGCAAAAAAGAAACAAATTTGATAAGGTTAAAGATCTTTTAAGAGGGAGAGAAGGGGTCAGATTCGGGGTTTTTTATCCCGCTAAAATGCGTATTTCTTTTAATGGTCTTGAAAAGTCATTTGTTAAGCCTGAAGACGCTTTCAAATATGCCCAAACGATTGTTGAAAGACAGAAATAAAAGGGTGCTTTGGCAGATCCGAATAATTCTCAGCTATGTTTTGTCTGGGGATAGTTACATTGTTATCTCCGGAATGCTGAAGCAAGGACATTCTCTGTTCAAAACGTGTAAACAACTTTATAACGGGATATGAATTAGAAAATAATTGCTTATTGATTAAAATGTTATAACCAATTGTAAGAACTTATCCTATTAACAACTTTAAAAGTTATGCAGGTTAGATTAGAATACTAACAAAAAAAAACAAAAAAATAATGAACTAACATACTAATATGAATTTTTAATAAATTGTAACCTTGTCTATAAGCGGGAGGAGGGGATGAGAAACGAGCTCCTGGCTTATGTCCAGGAGCACGTCTCGTTAACCCCTTCAACCAACAGCTGATTCTTATTGAAATCAAAAATATTGGTTTAATAATTAAACTCTGATATATATATATGTTATAAGGAAATATCAGGGTAAAATTGTATTATATATATGAATGTGAGGCCTCGTTTTAATATTTTAATATGTTATGATTAACTAAGAGAGCGGAGCGAGTTGAGCAACAACGCAATGGAAGTCAAAATAAGGTTTTTTCCCACCTACAGGTGGGTCACTTGCTACAGTGCCGACTATAGACACTGTAGCCTCACTTTTTTAGTTTTTTTTTTATTACATAAAATCACTTGTTTGTGTTTTGTGTTTAGTGATAAGAATAATATGGACATACCAACAAAAGTTAATAATTCAAAAACTCCCCCAATACCTAAAGACCTGGGATATGGACGCACCACAAGATTCAAAGGTACTATAATTATTCAAAATGCATGACACCACACAAAAGAACCTAGGAGGAGTCTCATTTTGTAGTTGGAATATAAGAGGTATTAATGAACCTATCAAAAGGGGTAAGATATTAGCTCAGCTAAAAATGTATAATTCTGACATTACCTTCCTACAAGAAACACACCTAAAACCTCAGGACCAAGTTAGGCTGAGGGCGAAATGGATAGGTCAAACATACCACTCTTCATTCACTTCAAAATCTAGAGGCACGTCAATTATCATAAGAAAAGGTATACCATTTAAAGCAAAGAATATTATAACAGATATAGAAGGGAGATACCTAATAGTTAATGGAGAAATCCATGACACTCCACTTACTTTGGTAAATATATATGCCCCTAACTTTGATAACCCCCACTTTTTCAATAAAATCTTCAATATAATTGCAGAGTCAAACTATCAAAATGTTATAATAGGCGGAGACTTTAACTGTGTTTTAGACCCGTACTTAGATAAATCAAGTCAAAAACAGAGAGGGAATATGAAATCGAAAACTGGGGAACTCCTCAATACCTACATAAACAACACTAATATAGCAGATGTTTGGAGAATTATGAATCCAACTGGCAGGGAATATTCGTTTTACTCAATGGTACATAAGACATACTCACGTATAGACTACTTTCTGCTGGATACAAAATTAATCCCCCAAACATCTAATGCAATATATCATACAAATTCAATTTCAGACCATTCTCCACTAACTTTCTTTTTAAAACTGGAAGGATTGTCTAAGAATAATTCATTCTGGAGATTTAACTCTCAAATTTTAAAAGATCCACAAGCGAGTATATATTTAAAAGAACAAATGGAGGTCTTTTTTCAAACAAATGATACTTCAGATATATCGCCTACTTTACTTTGGGAATCTTTTAAAGCATACATTAGGGGTATTATAATTTCATATCAAGCTTTTCAAAATAAAAAGAATAAGAATGAACAAAGACAGTTAGAAGAACTTATTAGACAAATGGATATAGATAATGCTAAAGATCCATCAATAGATAAACATAATAAAATAATAATTTTAAAATTTAAATTAAATAAATTATTATCTGCCAAACTTATAAGACTTTTTCAAATTACAAAACAAGAGCACTTTGAATTTGGGGATAAACCGCATAAACTTTTGGCTCGCCAGCTAAAAAAACGAGAAAAGGAACATACTATACCAAAGATCAAATCAGATAAAGGGGAATTATTAACAACACCGAAGGATATTAATAAAAGATTTGCGCAATTTTACGAGAATTTGTATACATCTAAAACGATAATTGATTCCAATAATATCACAAAGTTCTTGGATACCTGTAATCTTCCAAAGTTAGAGCTGAAGGAACAAGAGGAACTGGGTGCACAAATCTCAATTAAGGAATTAGAAGATACAATAAACTCACTAAAAAATGGAAAAACACCAGGCCCTGATGGATTTACTAATGAATTTTATAAAAACTTTTATGATAAAATAATACCAAGATTACAAAAAATGTACCAATACGCTTTTAAAAAACGAATACTACCTGATACATTAGCGGAATCAACGATTACATTAATACCTAAGAAAAATAAGGATTTAGAAGAACCTGGCTCATATAGAGCTATAGCATTGTTAAACACAGATCAAAAAATATTAGCGAAAACATTAGCCAGAAGATTAAGTAAATACATTAGTAAATTAATAAACCCAGATCAGACAGGGTTTATCCCTAAGAGATACTCTTCTAATAATATGAGACGTCTACTCAACATAATGCACTCACACAAATCTGAAGATCAAGAATTATCAATTATTTCGCTGGATGCTGAAAAAGCATTTGATCAAGTAGAATGGAATTATATGGATAAAGTATTACAAAAATTTCAACTGGGAGAGAATTTTATTTTATGGATTAAGTTACTATATAACAAACCTACAGCTAGAATACTTACTAATAACATATTATCCTCGAAATTTCAACTATCAAGGGGAAATAGACAAGGATGCTCATTATCACCACAGCTGTTTGCTCTCATTATTGAACCGCTAGCAGAAAAAATTAGAATACACCCTTATATTCATGGATATAATACTAAAGACTCATATAATAAAATATCTTTATACGCGGATGATATATTATTGTATATTACAAAACCTCAAATCACTATACCAAATATATTAAATTTAATTGAAGACTTCGGATCTTTTTCTGGATATAGAATAAATTGGAATAAAAGTGAAATTATGTCAATAAAACCGAAAGATTCAACACATCTTTTAAAATTCCCTTTTAAAATAGCTACAGAAAAATTTAAATATTTGGGAATCGAAATTACCAGAGCATATCAAGGTATGCTCAGGGCAAATTTTGACCCCCTACTTAATAAACTGAATACATTAATTAACATTCTGGAAAACGCTTCCGATGTCTTTAATAGGCCGAATAAACGCAATAAAAATGATCTTTTTACCACAAATTTTATACCTATTTCAATCAATTCCTATATACTTACCTAAGAAGTTTTTAAAAAACTCGACTCAGATATCACTAATTTTATATGGGACTATAAATCACATAGAATACAAAAAACCCATCTGAATAAATCTAAAGTATTGGGGGGTCTAGCACTACCCAATTTTATGTATTATTATTGGTCAGTAAATATTAAAAACATGATTCAACTGATGGATAACTCCGCCCAGCAAGTAGACTGGATTGTAATGGAGAAAGAGGATTGCTCCTCTAGAAACATTGGAGCGATCCTCCTCTCTCCAATGAAATTGAATAACATAAACTATAATAAGAACCCAATTATTCATAGTACAATCCGTATTTGGAAACAAATAAAACAAAATTTAAAATTAAGAAACTTATCACTTTTATTACCTATAGTCAATAACCCTTCGTTTAGTCCTTCTATTATAGATAAAGCTTATACACAATGGGATAGACTAGGAATTAAAACGCTTGGTGACTTGTATGAAACTGGAAAATTACTTTCATTTCAACAATTACAAATAAAATATAAACTCGGAAATAATCAATATTTTAAATACTTTCAAATATGCGACTATTTGAAAAAATATATAAAAGATCATCATAATAACCCAGCAGATGTACTGGACGAGGCAATGCAGATAAAAGCGGAATCAGCAAACTTAATATCATATTTGTACAATATTATCTTAAATGTACAAATACCATCTACGGAGGGTATCAGAAGAGACTGGGAACAAGAGTTAGCTATTAAAATTTCAAAGGAAAGTTGGAATGAATACTTATTAAAAGTACATAAATGCTCGATTAATGTAAGACACACTTTAATACAATTTAAAATTTTACATAGATTATATTATTCGAAAACTAAAATTCATAAAATTTTCCCAAACGTATCATCTATTTGTGATAAATGTCAATCCCAAGAAGCAACTATAGCGCACTCATTTGTCTTCTGTACAAAATTCAAAAATTTTGGAATGAAATTTTGAAATCTTTACAAAGTTATTTAATACAAGACTGATACCCAAAGCAGAATGGATTATCTTCGGAATAACGGAAGATGATCCAGAACTAAATGTGTTTCAAAAGAAATTAATGGATTATGGGTTAATAACTGGAAAAAAGCTAATTCTAAAATTTTGGAAGAAGGCTCCAATACCAACTATAAATATGTGGATTTCAAATATGTTTGAAACACTACACCTTGAAGAGATAAGACTCCTCCTAGCAGGTAAACCAGATCACTTCCACCTGACGTGGTCTGCATTTATAGAATTATTACAAACATAGGGTGCAAAAGTACTTTAAAAAAGTAAAGGATTGGGGTCGGTGGGGGGGGATGATGGTTGAAGAGTTGGTATGTCCTATTTACGTGATGCTCAAAAAAAACATTTGTTTTTCTTTTTTTTCTCTTTCTCTTTTCTTTTCTTAGGGCCTATTTCTTAACTCTTTTTCTTTTGTTTTTAATTTCGCTCTCATAGGGTCTTCGTCCTTTTTTGTTGTTGCATTTTCTACACTTTTCTACACTTGCACTTTTTCCTTCACTTTCTTCTCTCTTTCAATCTTTTCTTTCTTTAGTGTAAAAAAATAAATAAAGGGAGTACATTAATTGTAAGAAGATATAAATGACGAGTATTAATGTATGTGGCTGTGATGTAATGTACTTCTAATAAATAAAAATTAAAAAAAAAAATAAAAAAAAAAATAACTGTTTTACCTTTGTTGCACGCATTTCTAATTTCCTGTTTGATGCCATCCCAACTCCACTACTACTGTTAGGTGGCCTGTACACAACTCCCACTAGCGTTTTCTGCCCCTTAGTGTTTCGCAGCTCTACCCATATCGATTCCACATCCTCCAAGCTAATGTCCTTCCTTTCTATTGCGTTAATCTCCTCTCTAACCAGCAACGCTACCCCACCTCCTTTTCCTTTCTGTCTATCCCTCCTGAATATTGAATATCCCTGGATGTTCAGCTCCCAGCCTTGGTCACCCTGGAGCCATGTCTCCGTGATCCAACTATATCATATTCATTAATAACTATCAGCACATTCAACTCATCCACCTTATTACGAATGCTCCTTGCATTGAGACACAAAGCCTTCAGGCTTGTTTTTACAACACTCTTACCCCTTATACAATTATGTTGAAAAGTGGCCCTTTTTGATTTTTGCCCTGGATTTGTCTGCGTGCCACTTTTACTTTTCACCTTGCTACCTATTGATTCTACCCTCATTTTACACCCCTCTGTCTCTCTGCTCACACATTTAAGAAACCCACCACCTCTTATTCTCTGTTTATTATCTTTTTCTTCTTTCTCCCCTACATGTTGGGTCTGAGTGCTTCCCTTCTCTGCTTCCTGCCTCACACACCGTCTACTAGCTTTCTCTATTTGAGTCCCTCACCCCAACCGTTCTAGTTTAAAGTCTCCCCAGTAGCCTTTGCAAAATCTCCCCGCCAGGATATTGGTCCACCTCGGGTTCAAGTGCAACCTGTCCTTTTTGTACAGGTCACACCTTCCCCAAAAGAGGTCCCAATGATCCAGAAACTTGAATCCCTGCCCTCTGCACCAGTCCTTCAGCCACGCATTTATCCTCCACCTCGCTCCATTCCTACTCTCACTGTCGTGTGGCACAGGCAGTAATCCTGAGATTGTTACCTTTGCGATCCTTCTCCTTAACTCTCCTCCTAACTCCCTAAATTCTCCTTTCAGGACCTCTTCTCTTTTTCTACCTATGTCATTGGTACCTATATGTACCACGACCTCAGGCTCCTCTCCCTCCCATTTCAGGATATCTTGGACACGTTCAGACACATCCCAGACCCTGGCACCAGGGAGGCAAACTACCATCCGGGTCTCCTGACTGCGTCCACAGAATCGCCTATCTGACCCCCTAACTATAGAGTCCCCTATTACTACTGCCCTCCTCTTCTTTTCCTTACCCTTCTGAGCAACAGGGCCGGTCTCTGTACCGGAGGCCCGGCCGCTGTCGCTACCCCCAGGTAGGCTGTCCCCCCCAACAGTACTTAAACAGGAGTACTTATTGCCAAGGTGTACAGCCACTGGGGTACTCTCTAGTCCCTGCCTCTGCCCCTTGCCCTTCCTAACCGTGACCCACTTGTCTGCCTTACAATGAGACTGAGACAATATTCAGGTAAGGGCTGATAGATTCAAGTAATTTTCATACCATAACGATGCTAGACAATGACCATCTACATCAAGAATTCCAATCACTTACTCTTGATATTCAGTGGCATTACCATTGAACCTTTAAACATCAATATCTTGGCATTCACCATTGACAAGAAAGTCACTGAACCAGGCTCATAAATACCATGGTGTGGCGTCGGGAATTTCGCCAGGTTGTCAATCACTCACCTTAGGGTGAACTCGCATGATTTATTTATAGTGACAAGGATGTCCAGGCCACCTGAGGGCACTGTGGGCGCATGTGAGGAGCTGCTGCCGATCTGAAGCTGTCCTAGCAGCTCAGGCTTGCTCTCAAAGGAGGAGGTGTGGAGATCTCAGGCTTGTCCTGGCAGTGCAGCTTTGGGCTTGAAGAGGAGGCAGTGGTGGTATCAAGCTTATCCAGGTGGCTCAGTCTTTACCTCTGTATATGGGACAAGTCCCTCATTATCTGTGGGCAGATTAGAGGTACTGGTGATCTCAGGCTTGCCACAACCACTCAGTCTTGGCCTAAGCAGAGGCTCTGTCTGTCTAGGGGGTGAGAGATTGCAACCTTCACATGGTCCACCCTGTTTCGACGAATGCAATCAACCTGGCGTGCACAAACAGAAGATCAAACAGAACAAGCTCTCTTACAACTTTAGGCTGTGGATGCCATACGCAAGAAGAAGTGTCTGTCTAGGACTTTTCCCAGCACCTCATACTGGTGGTCTCGGGTTTGTCTCAGTTGTTCAGTCTTTCTCCAAACCTGCCACAGGGGCACACAGCTAGCAGCGAGGTGCCCCACTTTCTCTCCTTTCCTTCTTCTCTCACTGTTTTTGTTCTCCCCTCTGATTGGATTGCCAGGGTTTATAAGGAATAGGCTGATGAAATTCAGATGGACCAATCCAATATCAGCAAATTGAACCTAGCTGTTACCTATTTAGCTGTGGCCTCAGCTCAATGGCGCTAAGGTTTGGCCTCTCCTGGTCTGTCTGTCAATGATAGGGATCAGAGCAGCATCCGAGGGAGTGGGTATAAGAGCAGTTCATAGGCTGTATATTCTGTGGTCTGCCTCTTTTCCTGCCAATCCAGACTTTTTCCAAAGTCAGGAGGTTCAAGAGTCAAGAGTGTTTTATTGTCATATGTCCCAGATAGAACAATGAAATTCTTACTTGCTGCAGCGCAGCAGAATATGTAATCATAATAAATAATATAACAAAAACTCAGAAAAAAAAGAACAAACAATAACAGTGCAATAATAATAATAGTCTATTGTAGTTCAGAGCTTATGAGGTTGTAGTGTTTAATAGCCTGAGGGCTGTAGGGAAGAAGCTGTTCCTGAACCTGGACGTTACAGTTCTGATGGAATAATCTGCTTCCGTGCTGTTCAGGAAAAAGTTCAATACCATCCAGGACCGTGCAACTTTGTTGACTTTCCATCCATCATTCTAAATGTTTACTATCTCAATCACTGGTCCACAGTGGCTGCAGCCTATACCAGCTACAAATATACAGCAGGTACTCTCCTAAATTAATCTGACAGCACCTCCCAAATCTGCAGCCTCCGCCACCACGAAGGGTAAAAAGTACCAGCCTCTGTGGGTTCTCTTCCATGGATTGTACACCATCCTGATATGAAAATAATTATCATTCCTTCATAGGCAATGGATCTAAATATATTAAACTTGTAATAAATCTATATAATGCAATCCTATGTTTCTAATTAGCAATTCTGCAACAACAAAATCAGGAAATAGAGCATCTCCCACCAAAGGTGTTCCAAAAAATGTAGTGAATCCCGATGTGGAAAGTGGTGTGGATACACTGTATCCAAGGATGCAGAAATGTAATGGAGGAAGCTTACCTCTGGACATCCAGTGGCGCTGTTGCCAGCTGCCTCCGGCCACGGTGTGGCTGTCTTTTTTTTTATTTTGTTATGTTTAGAGTGTGTCTTTTAGGTTTTTTTTCCAGTATTTTATGTGGGGGATGCGGGTAGGGTAGGGAGAAACCGTCCTTCAGTCGCTTCCTGGCGAGGATGCGGCTATTATCCGAGTCGCGTCCTGGGCCCCCCCCCTCGCCTCCCAGCGCGGCCTGTGGACATCGGGAGCCACGGACTCCGGTGGAAGGTGGCCGATTCAGAGGTCCAGGCCGCTGAGGATGTTCTCCCGTTCAACGTCGGGGTCCCATCGTTCCCGGCGAGAGGGCCTG
This sequence comes from Malacoraja senta, assembly GCA_038087875.1. Classification (NCBI taxonomy): domain Eukaryota; kingdom Metazoa; phylum Chordata; class Chondrichthyes; order Rajiformes; family Rajidae; genus Malacoraja; species Malacoraja senta. Next base: position 33,127 of record JAXLNO010005854.1, read on the forward strand.
AACATTGGGCCGCCCGAATATTGGGGAACATCGGTGAGGAGGCTGAATGGACTTTGGTTCCTTCCCTCACAGTGGGGAACTTTGGTGCCGCTGTGGGGATGTCTGTGTTGTGGACTATTGTGTTCTGTGTTTTTGTGGGGTTTTTTAATTTAAGTTTTTTGTATGACTGTAAGGGAAAAATAATTTTGTTGTCTCTTAATTGAAGACAATGACAATAAATTAAATCAAATCAAATTAAATCAAATAAATTAAATCATATTACTAGGAATCTACTATGAGTTTGGCATCTTATCAGTTGTTTGGATCACATTGCTCCAAAAACATTCCAGTTCAGGGCTATTCCCCGTTTTGCCAGATTGCTAGACCTGTGCAATATTGTCAGACCATGTCCCCAAAGTCCGAGAACCTATTTACAAGACCTGCTGGCGGCCAATATCACCATGTCCGTATTCTGTACCTGCTTCAAAATTCCAGAAACAGTTCAGTGCTCAAAACCCTCTCAACTTCTTTCCTAGAACTCTGATCTTACAGCCACCAAAGTCTATTTGGAACTTAGGCCACTCTCCCAATATTCCCAGAATCTTATTTCCACTGTTCCCAGAATTGGCCCAATATTTCAAGAACCCTGTGATCTTTTGTGAAAATGTCTCCATTTTCAGATCCTGATACACTCTACTGAAGCTCCATCCTAGTACTGTAAGATCAAAACTTTTCTTCATATGCTCCCATATCTGACCCAATTTATAAGACAGTGTCCCCTAGTTTTACAAATATTACCCAAGGGAACGAAAGGATATTTGCTGATATAAGAATTCAATTAAATCTTCAACTGGATTATTTCAGCACAGAAGGAGCACGCACGTAAATACATGTTAGACTTGTCTCAGACTTTAATTTGCAGTTCTGAGAGTGAATAGTAGATAGAAATGTTGCTGCAATTGGCAAAAATAAGCAACTGGGAAAATGCAGACAAATTAGTAACATTTGCACATATGCAATGCATTTATTTTTTTACACCAAGCCAATGAACTCAGAATATTAAAAAAAACTTTTGACTGGTAGCCAATAAAAGGCGTAAAAAACTTAACCCAATAACTGAACCTGTTCTTTCACGTTTTCCATTTGGTTCTTCCAGTTTTAATTAACTGTTTGTTTAATCTATTTAGTACTGAGACTCTTTTTACCTTCTGAAAAAAACCCATACAGGGCTGATAGGAGATGAATTTTGTGCTAAAGGTGAGGGTTTCCATGCTGAAGTGGAACATTTTTGTTCACTCTTTGTATTCAATGCAGGGATTACAAACATTAATACAATATTACCCCAATAAATAACCTATATAGGCAACAATAATAAATCAATTTCCTACATTTGCATTTTTGGTCAATTCTAAGTGACCTTTTAGCAGCTGACTCTTTAATTTTATTTAAGGTTGTTCAATAGCAGTGAGAAGATTCTCTTCCTTCTTTCAGTATTGCTTTTCATAATGAAGGGAAAGTGGCTAGACTTACTTTTAGAGATAGTTGTCAACTTGCACATTCATTAACTTTCATCCTGTATAACTGAATGTCATGCAGGTCACTGCGTACAAGCTTCAATGGCTTCATTAGCTGTATAGAAGCTCCTATGGTTCAGTCTAATTTCCAGCATGAGTTCTATTAGCACATTGTTACTTGCATGGAATTAAGCTGATCACTTAGATGAATTTACTATTCTGCTTTTGTGCTGCAGAAGCATCAACTCATTCTTAGATTTTCCTGGTGCTGTTTATGACACACCATTACGCTCTTCTGAATGGTAGAATAGGGGATATGCCAAACAAAACTATAGTGTGCCTTCAATGTAAAGATACTCTAATATTTAAAAGTATAGTCCATAAACAGTTCTTGAAAACAATCTTCCTCATCTGCTGCAATAATATTTTCCCTTACATTACATTTCCCTTAATGTGAAGATGTATGGAATCTAAAGGCCAGCTGGCTCATTGGATACAAAACTGACTTGGTGATAGAAGGCAGAGAGTGGAGGTGGAAAGATGTTTTCGTGAATTGGAAGTCTGTGGCCAGTGTACTGAGGGATTGGTGCTGGGGCTTTTGCTGCTTGTAATATATAATGACCTGAATATGAATGTACGAGGTATGATTAGTAAGTTTGTAGCTGACATGAAAGTTGGCGGTATTGCATATAGGTTGCCTCAGGCTGTATCAGGAAACAGAATAGTTGGAAAGTTGGGTCAACATTTTTCAGATGGAATTTAGTCCCAACAAGTGCGAGGAAATATATTGTGGGAAGACAAATAGGGATAGGACATATACCGTAAATAGTAGAATGTTGATGAACAGAGACCTAGGGGTCCAATTCCATAACCCATAACAGAGATAGATAGATAGATAGATAGATAGATAGATAGATAGATAGATAGATAGATAGATAGATAGATAGATTAGATAGATAGAGTGGTGAAGAAGGCATATGGTATGCTTGCCTTCATAGGCATAAAATATAAGAGTTGAGACTTGATGTCACAACTTTACACTGAGTACATTTGGAGTTTTGTGTGCTGTTCTGGCCAGCTATAGGAAGGATGTGGTTGCACTGGAGAGAGTACAGAGGAGATTATCTAGAATGTTGCCTGAATTGGAGGAGTTTCATTATGGGGAGAGATTGGATAGGTTGGCCTTGTTTCTGTTGGAGTGAAGAAGACTAAGGGGTGATAGTCGCTAAGTGCTGGGGTAACTCAGTGGGTCAGGTCTGGAGAAACAGAATGGTGACGTTTTCGGTCAGGACCCTTCTTCAGATTGAAAGTAGGGGGCGGGGAGGGTGGGCGTGAAGAGCTGGAGGTGAGAAAAGATCAGGACCAATCAGGGCCGACCACAAATGACCGCAGGCAGGGTGGTGCTTGGTAAGCCCATTGTTGGCTAGGGAAGGTTTGATCCCAAGAGGAAAACAATGTGGAGAACTGGGGAACTGGTAAAATGATGAGCGTGGAGGAAGGAACAAAAAGGGGAGGAGGGAGGGGAGTAAGTGGATGCTACTTAAAATTAGAGAATTCAATATTTATGCCACTGGGTTGTTAGCTCCCCAAGTGAAATATAAGATGCTATCGCCTCCAATTTACGTGTGGCCTCATTCTGGGAATGGAGGAGGCACAGAACAGAAAGGTCAGTATGGGAATGGGAAGGGGAATTGAAATGGTTGGCAACTGGGAGATCCTGTCGGCCTATGTGGACCGAGTGTAAGTGTTCAGCAAAATGGTTGCTGAGACTACATTTGGTCTTGCCGATGAACAGGAGCCCACAACGCTATTTTCTATGTTAACGGGAAAAATGGACGCAGTAGATGAGGTTAGAGGAGGTACATGTGAACCACTGTCTAACCTGAAAGGACTATCAGAAAACCTGGATGCAGTCGAGGGAGGAGGAATATGGACAGGTGTTGCTTCTTCTGCAGTTTCAGGGGATAGCACCTGAGGAGGTCGTGGTTTGGGTGGGAAAGATGAATGAACCAAGGAATTATGGAAGGAGTAGTCTCTGTGGAAAGTGGAAAGGGATGGAGATGGGGATATGTGATTAGTGGCGGGATCCCTCAGGAGGTGACGCAAATGATGGAGGATAATGTGTTGGATGCGGTTGGTGGGGTGAAACTCTGTCCATGTTAAGTTTGCGGGGAGGGGGAGCGAGAGCAGAACAAAGGAGACACTAAGAGGTGACCTGATTGAGATATGTGAAATTATGAGGCTTAGATAGGATAGTCAGAATCATCTCCTGTGGTAGAGAATCAAAAACAAGAGGGTATCGGCTTAATGTGAAGACATGGTGTTTGCAAGGAATTCTGAAGGGCAGAGAATAGTGGATATCTGGAACGTGTTACCACAGGAGGTGGAGGTATTAGACACAATCACCTCAACCTTTGGACGGGTACTTGAATTGGCAAGGCATAGAAGATACAGACCTAATATGAACAAATTAGATTAGTGCAGGTGGACAAAAAGATCAATTTAGTGGGTCGACGGGCTGTTTCTGAATTATACCGTATGACATTGCCATATACTGTAGGTCACGCAAATAAAATATTATCTGTTCTTGGGCAGACCTGATGGTTAGCACTATATTTTAAATTGAAAGTCTTCATGCTGTTTTCCCACCTCTCCAACAGCTTTTCATAGACTCAATAAGACTTATGTGACCTTTCAGTTCATGCCATCTTTATCAAATACAGCTTGAAGATAACAGTACAGCACTGATTCCCATACAATGATTAACAAATGGGACTGCTGATGATGAGACACAATATTTCCTAAATAAATCAAAACTAATATTCTGAACATGCAAAGATCTTTTTCAGAAAAATAAAAGTGTAGTGTCCTTCTTGCTATAAAAAAAGGTAATAGGCATTTAACAGGCAGGAATTACTTCTGTGTGTTTTTTTTCTCCTTTATTTTTTAATGAAATGTGGTTATTTTACAGAGAGGACATACCTGGTGAGAAGTACAGCATTATCATGGTGAGCAATTCCGTTGTCAGGGATGGCATTTCCATTACCGTTGTGGGAAAGAATAGATTTCTGCCACTTACAAAAACTATCTAGTGATTTACCAGCATGATGATTTATTTCCAAGTTTGGCTAAAATATAAATAAGGGTAATATTAATAAACATTGAAATCTCAAACAACTGTTAAATTCAAAATGCAGCTTTTTACAGCAATAATACACTATTTTATTGAGACAAGAAAGAGTGAGAATTTATTTTCTTTTATCTAAAAGTTTAAAGACCTGAACTCAATTGTATTTTTAAATCTGGTAATGCACAACGAGGGGGTTATCAGAGAGATTAGAAGACCAATTAAAGACCTTTCAATAGACAATAGACAATAGGTGCAGGAGTAGGCCATTTGGCCCTTTGAGCCAGCACCGCCATTCACTGTGATCATGGCTTCCACACTCAGTACCCCATTCCTGCCTTCTCCCCATATCCCCTGACTCCGCTATCTTTAAGAGCTCTATCTAACTCAACATACAGTATGACAGTCCCGCCATCCCTGGAATTAACCTCGGGAACCTACGCTGCACTCCCTAAATAGCAAGAATGTCCTTCCTCAAATTTGGAGACCAAAACTGCACACAATATTCCAGGTGTGGTCTCACCAGGGCCCTGTACAACTGCAGAAGGACCTCTTTGCTCCTATACTCAACTCTTTTTATGAAGGCCAACATGCCATTAGCTTTCTTCACTGCCTGCAGTACCTGCATGTTTACTTTCAGTGACTGATGTACAAGGACACCAAGATCTCATTGTACTTACCCTTTTCCTAACTCAGCACCATTCAGATAATGAGCTGCCTTCCTGTTCTTGCCACCAAAGTGGATAACCTCACATTTATCCACATTAAACTGCATCTGCTATGCATCTGCCCACTCAACCAACTTGTCCAAGTCACCCTACAGCTTTGAAAAAAACAGCTTACTGGATTTCTATTAACTATGTTCAAAGCTGCAGCAGTTCATCCATATCACATGTCCTCCTCAACTTACGAACGCATGACTTAAGTACAGCCCACACTTATAAACAAGCATTTGGGAGACTGAGGGTATGGATTTTCCAGCTGCTGTGATGTTGCAGGAATCCTCTACAGTGTGGGGAAACTCAGTTCACAGCCCCATTTCCGACCTGCAATCTGTTTGCAGGAATGGAATCCTGCTGTAACCTGGGGATTATCTGCATATTGTTTGCTGTCAAAGAAGGCTTCTTAAGATAATAGTGCAAAACCATAAATTTGTTCAGATCATTTATAAAATGGCTTTATGGCAATTCCAAATCTATGGGATGCCAAGTCCAAATCAATGGGATTATCTTCATTATTAAAATAATATTCATACTCCACATAAGATATAAATGAAACTACTTTTCACTTCCAGACTAATCATTTTTGTTGGAGGGTAACGTTTGCCATTGTATTCTGCTTTCAACTCATGAAAACATCAAACTCTACCAAGATAAATAATCAATTATTCAGTGAAAAATGAGGTACTCCTTGGGTCCACTAAAGATGACTTCTAAAACTAAAACAAAGTTATTGAAGAAATCTTCCAGAGTAAGAAAAATAGAAACATGTGGGATTTAAGGATTGAATCCCAGAAGCATGGTGCTTATGCAGGCAAAATCAGCCTTGCGATGACAAAGGGACACATTTTAAGGAATACTAATTGATTTAGCTGATAGTATACAGCAGTCAGTTGGAGAATATTAAGAAGATGGCGATAGGTAATATCATGGAGGTTAAGAAGTTAGTAGTTTAGTTTAGAGATACAGCGTGGAGGCAGGCCCTTCGGCCCACTGAGTCCATGCCAACCAGCCATCATCTGTACGCTAGTTCTATCCTACTCACCAGGAACAATTTACATAAGTCTATTAACCTACAAACCCACAAGAATGTGGGAGGAAACTGGAGCACCCGGAGAAAACCTACGCGGATACTGGGGGTTCACGACTGGGTGGAGGTGGAGTAGACGTTTTCTTTTGTGAAACAAACTGTATAGTGGGGTTTACCGTTTAATAATAAGGGATCATTGATTTAAAACAGATGAGGATTTTTCCACCCTTGGATAGTTAAGCGTACAACTGTCTTGCTCAAAAGACAGTGGAAATTGAGCTTTTGCATATATTTAAGGATAAAGTAGATTTCTGATAAGGAAAGGGGTAAAAGGTTACCAGGGTATTGGGGAAAGTAGAGCTGAATTAGATCAGCCAGAAGGATGGAACAGGCTTAAGGGGCTGAGTGGCCTGTTTTTTATGTTCTTCTGAGGCACAGGGAATTTAGTTAATGAAGTCATTGTGACATATGAGCAAGATTAATGAGGATTTGGAGAACTGTATGAGCTAAGTTTTTTGGATTATGAAATCGAGTGCTACCATATGCGTTGGAATCGTTTTTCAGAAGAATCAGAAAGGAGTCACACAAATGATTCTTACCTGGTCATCAGTAAGTAAGATGAGTCGAGTTACAACCATATTCACAATATTTCCTATACTCGAGTCTTGCAAAAGTTTGGCAACCTGACCTCCAGAAAACAAAATAAAACACAGACTGTCTTAAAAATGAATATAGTATGAAAAGATCACAATTGATATGAGCATTGAATTATTTGTAAATTATTATTTGACATACTGTACTATAATGGGATGGTCTGACTAGAAATGACATTCCATACATTTTACAAAGAGAACAAGCTGGTTGAATATTTTAAAAATGGCAAATTATGGATATCTTAAATAACTACCAATTGATTATGCATTTTCTTGCATTCTTTCAGACCATAAAAATGTACTATTTTAATTATGTGAAATTACGAACCAAAGAAATAGGGTTTTTCAAATTCCCTGGCCAAATAATTTAATCTAAGTACATAAATAGCTTACTGACTGAGAAGCAAATATGAGAAGCACCAGTGCTTGCAAATTGTAAATCTCTAGCCATCCCCAGAAAACTGATCAAACATATTCAACATCATTTTAGTCCTTACATTTCCTTTATACCTTAACATAATGGCCAAATGTACAGTAAAGCAATAAACTGTGAATTAAATCAGAATCATTATACCAGTGCATACACGTACAGAAAATTCCAGTACAGCACATAATGTTTTATGAATTGTATGAAAACAAAGGAATATAAATGAAGAAATATAGAAAGAAATACATGCATTAGTAGGAATTTAACAAGTGACAGGCCTTAGTCATAAACACAAACTGATATAACTGAATGTTCATATACACCAAAATAATGAAGTTTGAGCAGATGAGGTAAATAAGCATTGGATGAACTGCACAAGTTTCAAATAAATTAGAGAAAATGAACATCTTTCACATCAGAGAGTGGATACATGAAAGAAGTTTACATTAAGGAAATTGACTTAACATCAATTGTTACCCTTAAAGAGTAGCTGCTTCAATATTTAGAAAGGAAGACTTACATTTCACGACCTCAGGACATCCCAAAATACTTTACAGCGAATGAAGTGTTGTCATTGTTGTAAACGCAGCAGTCAATTTGGGCATAGCAAGTTCCCCAAAGAGCAATGTGATAATGACCAGAAAATCTGCTTTTGTAATGTTGATTGAGGGATAAATATTTGTCAGGAAACTGGGGAAATCTCCCCTGCTCTTCTTCGAAATAGTGCCATTGGGTCTTTTACGTCCACCTGAGAGAGCAGATGGGGCCTCAGTTTAACGTTTCATCTGAAGGATGGCATTTCTGACTGCAATGGAATGTCAGCCTAGACTTTAGTATTCATGTCTCTGGAGTGGGACATAGACCCACAGCCATCTATCTCGGGGCAAGTTTGAATTCAATACTAATTGCTATTATTTTCCTAAGGCAAGGAAAGAAACTTAGATGTCCTTGGGAGCTGACAAAGGAATGGAATAATCGTGCATCAACTCTAATTCATGTAAACCTCATTATAGACTTTATCAGCCCTTCAGTAGAACACCATAAAAATGGAGTATGGCTGGCAAAACCTCCATCTTGTAAAAAAAAAAAGTAGCAAATGCAAACTCAGTGTTAACACCACTTTCTGTTTTCCATTGGTCTCTTTGGACCTGTAGTGCAACTGAAAATTATTTGGGCCTATATAGTAATTACATGCTAAATGTATTCCCACAATGCATGTTTTATTTCAAACCTCTAGAAATGTACAGGCATATGATAGTTGAAAAAACAAATTAATTTAAACACCTAGATACACTACAGTAATAAAACAATGGATTTTGTGAGCATTTCCCATATAAAAAAACTTACACTGAACTGGACTTTTGAGCAAAGGGAATAGCAAAATGAGATTATCATGATGATTTAAACAATTTCTCCTGGACATGGGATAGCAGTCCCAGCCTATTGGTCATATAAATAATTAGTACCATGCCATGCAGTTGTGAAAAATTCAGAGTTTTAATGTTCATTAATGCTGTCCCATTGAGTGGTCTTTGTACAAGGTATCACTCTGGAAAATATCAATACAATGGCCAGGTCTGGGGATGGTAGGAGTTCAAAGGAGAGAATATGGGCAATAGGAGAGGTGGCAGGTAAGGGGACAAATCTTATGGGCTCCAGTACCATTAAAACATTATTGATTGTACTGAATGTGCCAATAATAGACACAGAACAACCTAAGCCAATTTCCTGGGCAACAGATATGAAGAGTAATGTCAGGGAATTCTATCATTCCGTATGCATCTGACAACAAAATCATATCAATGCTGCAAATATATCTCGCAACCAGATGACCCTGATCAATCTTTTAAGGAGACCTGATTTAACTTGAAAAACCATGAAATTATGTAACACTCCATAAACAACTAATTTTCATATATGTAATGCTGAAAAGTAATAGGATAATAACCTTCCACTTAACAATTAATTTCAAACTTAAAATTTACATTTTGCCCCTTCATATCCTTCAAAACTAATTGCCTTACTTGAAAGAGTTTTTGCCAATTGTCCTGTCTGCCAAATTAATGTAGTAGGTTAGAGAAAGGAGAAAATAATCATTTCATTGCTGGCTAGAATGTCAAAGTATCCTGATTCGGGATTTTTTTTTTAGGTTTTGTAATAGTTCTAAAAATTGAAAGCAGTAAGCCAGGGAATTATGGCTCAGCTTTCCCAACATCTGTTCTTGGGAGGTACACAAAAATGCTGGAGAAACTCAGCGGGTGCAGCAGCATCTATGGAGCGAAGGAAATAGGTAACGTTTCGGGCCGAAACCCTTCTTCAGAGAAGGGTTTCGGCCCGAAACGTTACCTATTTCCTTCGCTCCATAGATGCTGCTGCACCCGCTGAGTTTCTCCAGCATTTTTGTGTACCTTCGATTTTCCAGCATCTGCAGTTCCTTCTTTAACACATCTGTTCTTGGGATATTTATTCGTGAATTCACCAGCAGAAGTATTGGACCTTTAGAATAGAATGAGAAATTTCAAGTGAACAGCTACCATCAAGTTCAGAACTTCAGTGTTCATGCATACATTTGGTGAAAGACCAACTTTACTGCATTTCACAATAAAAACTGGCATGGATGAACAATCCATTTTTTCCCAATACTTAGTAGATTTAGTGCTGTAACTTTACTGATAAAAACAATATATCTTCCAATTTGGTCATACATTTAATGTACGAGGGAAAACTGGGTAGAGAAACATACTGAACAAATTTTATTTTAATTGTGGCATTGGAACACTTAAGAAAGATAATGTTTGATCACAAAGTTTTAGTGCACTGATCTTGCTGTATTTACCATTGTCAAGAGGAAATTTAAAATTAATTATTTCACTAACCGCAACAGCACCATCCCAGTTGCTCCATCAAAACTGATGCTGAGCAAAAATGGTCATACAAATTCCCAACTAGGAAAGAACTTAAAAAGCAAGTCACCTATGCTACTTCTAAGAATTTCATTTGAGACGGCTATGAGATATATATAAGATTTTGCCACTTAACTATGCATTGAGAACAAGGGAAATGTCTCTTGTAAAAGAAAAAAAGGGAAAACATTTGAATAGAGTGAAGGTAGAAAAGAATTGGATGGATTAAATGCATTACACTGTGAAATAATGAAATACACTTACAATATTCATAACAGAAAGAATATACTGCTCAATGTCTCTCCGTCCATGGTATCCAACCATCATCTTATCTGCTACTACTAGAGTCTCTACATAATGTTCTTGACTGACAGATCTTTTCAACTGCAGTTGATTTCGCAGAGTCTTATTAGGTGAAAGGGTCATTGATGAAGTTTGTGAATTCCTCAGCCATGAAGATCTTCCTTTACCTGGCTTCTCATCTGGAAGAGAACCAGCGAAAGCATTCAAAATTATACCTTGTGTGAAGCATTATGCTGAGCAAGGGAGGGAATAATTTTATTGTTGTACATTATAGCTGCAATCAGATCAATTGCATCTCTCATCTGAACACCCAACTATATTGTTAACACCAAAAAGATTTTAATAAGGCTTTTGACAAGGTTCCGCATGGAAGGCTGCTCTGGAAGGTTAGATCCCATGGGATTCAAGGAGAGATAGTTGAATGAATAGAAAATTGGCTTCATGGAAGGAAGCAGAGATTGATGGTGGAAGGTCAACAGTCATTCAACAATCTCTAACCTTCATTTATCTCCTCCCTTACTCAATTTCCTTAATCCCCTCTCTATCAACCGTCAAATTATTAATCACCCAAAATTCTGTTGCATGCAACCTCTGTACGAATTTGTCAGTGAGAACTATGTGCAAACATGTCATTTTTCAATTTGAAGCCTCAATTTAAGTAGGCTGTTCCCACCAAAAGTCTGAGATCTGAGTTTTTTTTAAGTGTTTCTTTTCCACAAACAAATACTTATGAACATGAGCATGGTCGTATTTCATCCAGGAATATTACCTCATTATATTTTTTCCGTAAGTAATGCAAAAAAATGTTAATTACATGATATCTTCTAAATTAATTTCAAATACTTTCAAAATTGGTAAAAGTAAAAGTAATGGAAAAGTCCATCACCGCAACGTGCAAATCAAAGAACCTTTTAAAATAAAAGATAAGCATCTTAAATAAAAATGTAATTTTTGTTCTGAGAAATATTACTTACTGAACATTCCTCCAAATTTCCTGATCTATTGTTTCTTTACAGGTTAGTAAAGCTAATTTATAAGTAGCAAGCAAATTCCTTAATCTCTAAAGCATTTAATCTGTCTTTTGGTTAGTTTGATATAAAAATCAGTTTGACAAGTTTTAAACTTGACATCAGGGAGAAGTTTTAAAATTTGGAATTCCATGTTGTGGACAGTTCTACTTGGTCAGGATATATTAGGATGTGGCATTGCATAAAAGAGAAAAGTATGTATTACCTGAAACTCCACATGTTGAATCAATATGGCGATATTGATTTCGGAGAGAAGATCGTTTATAAACTACATGGGGGCTTCCTTCAGTGTAATTGAATTCAGCTATTTTAACAGTGGTGAGGGGCTCTATGAAGTATTCTTCTTCATCCTCAACTATTACACCATGCTAAAAGCAAAATACAGCAGTAGTTACCGCCAGCAAGATACTTATGAGTAAAACAGAATTTCTATTTAAACATTAAAAATCCATTCTAATACATGCAGAATACAACAAAGTGCCCTTTATCAATAACGTGGCATTATTTGGTAATATGTGACATTCTATTACATGATTTAAAGCCACATGGAAAAGAAAACCAAAAGCCTTAATGGTTTGGCAAGAACCTGCGGGAAAAGTGCAATCTGGCAAGATATCCTAAGGATTTACAAAAAAGAAAAACTGTAGATATCATATTGGGGTTTGTTCAAGGTTCTAACACATCATTGAAACTTAGGAATTGAGACAATGAGTTGATATCTTAGAAATGTTTTTGATTTAAAAGTACAATGAGATAGCTATATCCCAGGGCCTGACCAAGTGTATCCTCGGACCTAGTGGGAAGAAACTACAGAGGCCCTTGCAGAGATATTTGACACAGGTGAACTTCTGGTGACTGATATTGTAGCATTATTTAAGAAGGGAAGCAAGGACAAGCCTGGGAACTACAAAACAGTGAGCCTGAAGCCAGTGGTGGGAAAGTTGATGGAGAATCTGAGGGACAGGAACAAATGGCTTTTGGATAGACAAGGATTCATTAGAGATAGTCAGCATGGCTTTGTTTGTGGGAAATAGTGTCAGTCACGTGGCATCTAAGGTGAGCTAGCCAATAAGATTAAAAATTGGCTTGGCGGATGGAATCAAGGAAGTTGTGGAGGATTGTTTTTTTTTATTGGAGACCTGTGACCAATGATGTGCTGCATAGGTCGATGTTGGCTCCACTACATTAACAATTTGGATGACAATGTAGTTAACAATGTTTAGTAAATTTGCAGAAGATCCCATAATTGGTGGTACAGTCGAAAGCAAGGAATGATATCTAACATTACAACAGGATATAGATCGGTTGTGAAGATGGGCCAAGTAATGGCAAATGAAATTTAACATTAACAAGTGTGAGGTGTTGCACTATGGTATGTCAAACCAGGGCAGGATTTACACAGTAAACGGTGAAACCTTGGAATGTTTTGTAGAACAGAGAGATCGAGAAGTACAGATGCGTAGTTCCATGAAAGTGCCAATTCAGGTGGAGTGAGTGAAGAAGGCATTTGTCATGTTTGTCTTCACTGGGATGGTTATTGAGTGCAAAGGTTGGGATACAACGTGAAGATACAACTCTACATCTCATTTGTTAGGCCTCAAACTATGTGGAGTACTATGTGCAGTTCTGGTCTACGAACTATAGGAAGGATATTATTAAATTAGAAAGGGGGCAGAAGAGTTTCACCAGGATGTTACGAGACTTGTGGTCTTGACCTATAGGAAGAGGCTACTTAGACTAGGACTTTTTGCTTTGGAGCGTAGGAGGCTGAAGGCAGACCTTATTGAAATATACAAACTCATGAGGGGCATGGTTAAAGTCTCAGTCTTTTTTTGCAGTGTAAAAGATTCTAAAACAAGAAGCACAGACTTAAGATGATAGGGGCAAAATTTAAGAGGGACCTATTTTTTTTGCAGTGGGTAGTCTGTTTCTGGAATGAGCTGCCAGAGGAAGCTACAGAAGGGATACAATTGTAACTCACAAAAGACATTTGAACAGATATATGGTTAGGAAGGGGTATAGGCCAAATGGATAAAGGGATGTCAGCGAAATGCAGGCAAATGGGATCAGACCGGAATACCAACTAAATCGCATGGACAAGTTGGACCAAACGCACTGCTTCCATGCTATATAGCTCCATGACTCGATGAATCAATGAAAAGGAGCTGCAAAGGACCAAGATTAAGGAATACCAGGTTGGATTTAATGCAACATAGGCCATTTTTGTTCAAAGCAGGAAAATTAGATATTTTAAACAGTGGGTAAACAAATAAGAAGACATGTAAATTCCACCAAACAATGTCTGAAAAACAGTTACAGTAATTTGTGATTTTCAAATAGTCAATTTACAACTTTTTATGACACTATTGACTCTTTGGGGTCCATGTATTCTAATTTTAAGGCTATTTAAATACATAGCATGGGAATACGTTGTTCATATACTGTGGGAATACTGTGCATAGGAATACATTGCATCAAAATACCATAATGTATTTTCAATTGATGGAAATCTATTCAACAAAACATTTTGCAGGAAAATATCCCTTTTGTCAATGGAGAAATTACTACATTTATATTTAATGCAGTGGCTGACACCCAATTTGTGTTTATGGAGGTCAGGGAGATGGGGGTGGGGCGAGCATGCGCAACATGTGTTTCCTGTATATCAAAAATCAAGTTGATTATGAAACTTATGTTTTGGTCATGCAGTATATCCAATAAATATAGTGATCTGAACCAACAGCAAGTTCTTCAGGCTAATATGCGATTTAAATTACATGCCCTGGACACATTTTAATTGTATTCAGTAATGCTAATAATAAGTCACTGCTCTGAAAATAAATATCTGGGATCTATTATACCAAAATCATAATTTGAAATGATGGTAAATGAGATTTAAGAAATAATTGCCTGGAAATTGGATTGAACATAGTGTTAACAACCAATTAGATCTCCTGCAAAAAAATGTGAACTTGTCCAAAATCAATAGAGATACAATGGTTTACGCTCGTAGTAAGTGCTATAATAGAACCTGCAGGAGGCCCAATGATAGCTCGTCTGATTTCACACAACTTTGAACATATTTGTTGTGTGGCATTTGGAGATGAACAATAGCCCTTAAAAGCACACTCTGCATGGATGCAAAACATCGGGAACACAAATACTTTGCAGGGCATGAGTTTGCAAGGGTGTAAGAGAGATAATGAGATAGTTTCTACTGTTAATGAGATATATATCAGTTGGAAGACCAAATTAGGAGGCCCAGAACACTGGCTAGGTCTGCCATAAAAACTGTACATGAGAATACTACAGTTTCCTTCAGGAGAGAGAATCACCACACCATGCACCAATGTTGAAAGAAATTTTATGACTGCAGAAGATAGGTCAGTGTGATCTAATAGAGTGGAGACCTTCAAAGTGCACGTTTTATGCAGAGATCTGAGCTCCTTAATTGAAGTAACACTAAGAAATACAAATGTAATAATCCATTAAAGTAAATGGAGGAGGGAACTATTAATTAATCTGCCTGTCAATCAATTAATTAATTGCAGACCATGAAGTCACAACAATCTTCATTGCTTACATTTTACACCAATCATTTTCTCTTAATAAAAGCACAATTAATTAATCAATTTAATTAATTGTGCTTTTATTAAAAGAAAATTACTGGTGTAAAATGTATGTGATGAAGATTATTGTGACTTCATGATTTGCATTGGGGAATTTGTAAACCTTATCAAAATCATTCCTCCAATAGGAAGTTTCTCATATCCCATGTGGTCAATGCCTGGCTCCTTTCACAACAATGGAAATGTTGTGGATTATGAGCAGAAACATTTCAAAGGGAGTCATCATCTTCCTCCTACTCCCTTTCTGCCTCACAGACCTTAAGCTCCAAATAAAGGCTACTATCTCATTTGCCAGGTTGTGCAATATGCACCAGATGGCAATAAAGTCTCCACATTTTATTCATGTGTGAAATATGTCACCCACAGACTGCTGCAGGAAATAAAATCTAATTTTGTGGAGTCAGTGGCTCTCGTTACTTTTAGGCATTTTGCCTAGCTCTTATAGTATCTGCACAGCTGCTGTGATTGGCATGAAGAATCAAGAGAGGAGGGGGTAACCAGTGTTCCCCAGATCTATCTGTAAGGGTGGCTGGCAGTACAGATCACCAGCATAAAATAATCTTATGTGTTTCCTAGAAATATGGCATTCACCATGAAGAAATTCTTCACATAAGTCACAAATCAGCACACTAAGATAGTGAAACCTTTTCCTATTTATAAAAGGTCTGATTTATTATGTGAGTCCTCATGTGCATGTTTATAAGCGATGTTGGCAAATCCCAGTTCCCAAGATGTGACCCATTCCTCAATGAAATTGAAGTGGAGGAAATAGTTTCTTCACAGATAAAGCCCAAAATAACTTCTTCAATCCAATGGTGAGCAGCAAATTGGGAGTTGTGGCAGACATCTGCTGCAGCCATGTGGAAGGATCCTGTGGCAAAGAAATTAAGAGTCAATGTCTTTGACTTCCCAAAGAGACCACAATCTAGGCTCCAGAATTTGTTTAAAGTCTTCCCATAGAATGGCATATCTCTCAGTGATATGGAATCCCGAGGCTGTTAATGCAAGACTTATCCAGAATATGGCGTCTCTCTAGACTTTGTGAGAATAGGCTTTTTGCTAATGCTCATGTCTTTCCCTGCTACTTGAAAGCCTTTGATTCACCCCAAAGGGCCAACTACAATTGTGCCTCCAGTAATGGAGTGCTGACAGTGGTTTCACTATAAAGGTACTCATGCAATGATTATATCAGCAGCCAAATGTTTGAAAAACATTATCCTATTATTTGTATAATTTGTATCCAATTTCTAGGCTTGAGTGTTGTAGGCAATAACATCTTTGGTGCATGATAATCATCCATAAGGAAGATGTAAATGTTACTAGTTTAAACATACCATCTCAGTGGTGATCTGCCTTGCAAAGTAAGCAAAGTATTGGAATGGAAAGTTTGAAGTCCAGGATCCCTGCTCGAAAGTCAGTGCAGTTCATAGATATAGTTTTCAGGTGGACAGAGAATGCAACAGAATAAGCTGCAGAACCCAATAGATTTGATCCCTGGCCCAGTGAATGAAGAATGGGGGTGGATGAAGCACTATTGCTCTCCCTAGACTACATGCAATGCTACAAAAACACGTATCTTCTGCCTAAAACTGTCCTCGCCTTGCTGAAGCTGCTGGATTTCCAAAGGCTTCAAAGATTCAATCACCCACAATAAATCCTGCAAGTTAAATCAGAAGCATTCATTCGTACTAATTGGAATTGTCAACCAATCTCATGAGAATCATTGCATCACTGAAACACTGTAGTGGTTGTAGCAGACTCCCTTCAGTTTTCAAATATTTAATTTCCATTTTCTGGACTGTAGCATACCAAAAAGCAGATTTTATTATACTTTACTATATCACATGTGGGCGGCAGAGTGCCATAGCTGGTAGAACTCTTGTCTTGCAGCAAAGACTCAAGTTCGATCCTGACCTCGGGTGCTGTCTGTGTGGAGTTTGCACATTCTTCTTGTGATCACGTGGATTTCCTCTGGGTGCTCTGATTTCCTCCCACATCCCAAATTCGTGCCATTTTGAGGGTTAACTTGTGTCTGTAAAATTGGCCTAATGTGTCGGGAGTGGACGAGAAAGTGGGATAACATAGGGCTGGTGCGAATGTGTGATTAATGTTCCACAAAGACTCGGTGAGCCGAAAGGCCTGCTACCATGCTGAATCTCTAAACTAAACACATTCTACAAAGGGCAAAAAAACACTTTACTTTTCCTGGACTCTGTCAAGTCAAGTCAAGTGAGTTTATTGTCATGTGTCCCTGATAGGACAATGAAATTCTTGCTTTGCTTCAGCACAACAGAACATAGTAGGCATTGACTACAAGGCATTCTGTAAATATATACACACATGAATCAATATACTGATGAAGTGCAAATAACAGTTAATTGGCTAATAAAGTTTAGTGTTTTGTCCGAGCCAGGTTTAATAGCCTGATGGCTGTGGGGAAGTAGCTATTCCTGAACCTGGTCGTTGCAGTCTTCAGGCTCCTGTACCTTCTACCTGAAGGTAGTATGGAGATGAGTGTGTGGCCAGGATGGTGTGGGTCCTTGATGATACTGCCAGCCTTTTTAAGGCAGCGACTGTGATAGATCCCCTCGATGGAAGGGAGGTCAGAGCCGATGATGGACTGGGCAGTGTTTACTACTTTTTGTAGTCTTTTCCTCTCCAGGGCGCTCAAGTTGCCGAACCAAGCCACGATGCAACCGGTCAGCATGCTCTCTACTGTGCACCTGTAGAAGTTAGAGAGAGTCCTCCTTGACAAACCGACTCTCCGTAATCTTCTCAGGAAGTAGAGGCGCTGATGTGCTTTCTTAATAATGGCATCAGTGTTCTCGGACCAGGAAAGATCTTCAGAGATGTGCACTCCCAGGAATTTGAAGCTCCTGACCCCTTCAACCATCAACCCGTTGATATAAACGGGACTGTGGGTCCCCATCCTACTCCTTCCAAAGTCCACAATCAGTTTCTTGGTTTTGCTGGAGTTGAGGGCCAGGTTATTGTGCTGGCACCATATGGACAGTTGCTCGATCTCTCTTCTATACTCTGACTCATCCCCATCAGTGTTACGTCCAACAACAGTGGTGTCGTCAGCGAACTTGATGATGGAGTTTGCACTATGTCCGGCTACGCAGTCATGAGTATAGAGTGAGTACAGCAGGGGGCTGAGCACACAGCCTTGAGGTGCTCCCGTGCTGATTGTTATCGAGTCTGACACATTTCCACCAATACGAACAGACTGTGGTCTGAGAGTGGGGAAGTCGAGGATCCAATTGCAGAGGGATGCGCAGAGACCCAGTTCTGCGAGTTTGGTAACCAGCTTGGAGGGGATGATTGTATTAAATGCCGAGCTGTAATCGATGAATAACAGCCTGACATATGAGTTTTTGTTGTCCAAGTAGTCCAGAGCGGAGTGGAGGGCCAGCGAGATCGCATCCACCGTTGATCTGTTGTGGCGGTAAGCGAACTGCAGTGGGTCCAGGTTTTTGTCGAGGTAGGAGTTGATCTGCGTCATGATTAACCTCTCAAAGCACTTCATCACCACAGGCGTTAGTGCCACAGGTCGATAGTCATTGAGGCACGTCACCTTACTCTTCTTGGGCACTGGTACAATTGATGCCCTTTTGAAGCAGGTGGGAACCTCAGACCTCAGAAGTGAGAGGTTGAAAATGTCCGTAAAAACTCCAGCCAGTTGGTCCGCACAGGTTTTTAGAACACGACCAGGTATACCATCAGGTCCAGGCGCTTTTCGAGGGTTCACCCCTCTGAAGGATTTCCTGACGTCGGCCTCTGTGACTGAGACTGAAATACCATCACAGCGAATGGGGGCTCGGGAAGGCACATCGGTGTTCTCCCTATCAAAGCGTGCGTAAAACGCATTGAGCTCATCAGGGAGAGATGTTTCGCCGACATTCGAGCTGCCTCCTGATTTCGACTTGTAAGAGGTGATTGCATTCAGGCCCTGCCACAGCCGCCAAACATCTGTCTCTTCCTCCAGTTTGGAGCAGAAGTGCCTTTTGGCCTTTTTGATGGCCTTACCAAGGTCGTGTCTGGACTTCCTGTAGGCCACTGTATCATCAGACATGAATGCCCGGTGTCTGGACTTCAGAAGAGTGCGGATCTCAAAGTTCATCCAAGGTTTCTGATTGGGAAACGCTCGGAAGGTTTTGGTGGGGATGCAGTCCTCCACACATTTCTTAATGAAGTCTGTAACGACTGTGGCGTATTTGTTCAGGTCCGTTGCCGAGTCCTTGAACATTGCCCAGTCTACAGACTCCAAACAGTCCTGGAGTTGTTCCTCTGGCCCCCCCGACCAGCTCTGTACTGTCCTCACCTCTGGGGGTGCGCTCTTTAATTGCTGCCTGTAGGCAGGAAGAAGCAGCACCGCGGTATGGTCGGATTTACCGAAGTGAGGGCGAGGGATAGAACGATAGGCATTCTTGATGGTGGTGTAGCAGTGGTCGAGGGTCTTTGGTCCTCTGGTGCAGCAGGAGACATGTTGGTGGAAGTTAGGGAGTGATTTCTTTAGGTTTGCCATATTGAAGTCCCCGGCTATGGTGGTGAACGCCTCGGGGTAAGACGTCTGGTGTTTGTTGACCACGGCGTGCAGCTCCTCCAGTGCCAGACGGACGTCTGCCTGGGGTGGGATGTAGACCGCGGTCATGATGATGGAGGTGAATTCCCTTGGGAGGTAGAAGGGACGGCACTTCACCGCCAGATGTTCGAGGTGTGGAGAGCAGGAGTTGGACAGGACTGCCATGTCTGAGCACCACGCAGAGTTGACCATGAGGCAGACGCCCCATCCTCTCCCTTTCCCAAATGCCAGTGTACGGTCCATACGGTGGATGGAGAAACGTTCAGGCTGGACCGCTGAGTCTGGGGAGCTGGGGGTGAGCCATGTCTCTGTGAAACAGAACACAGAGCATTCCCTCAGCTCCCTTTGATAAAGCAGCCTTGCCCTTAAGTCCTCCACTTTATTTTCAAGGGACTGTACGTTGGCCAGTAGGATAGTAGGGAGAGGGGGCCGAAGTCCCCTGCGCTCTGAGAAAACCAAATCCATGTTCAAAGTACCAGATACCACAATGACTTTGATCAGCAATGTACCAATTTTTGAAACATTATCTCCAAAGCAGTCCTAATCAAATTTAAAAAAATCAAGAAACTACAGATGCTGGAAATATGAAAGACATTGCTGGAGATACGTAGCAGGTCAGGCAGCATCTGTGAATGGGAGAAAAATGAGAAAACTTTTCATTAGAATGTTTTAATTAACATTTATAACTGAGGCCACTGAAAGTAAGAGTACTTGTATCTTGTTATGCTGAATTAAATATCTATATTGCCAGTATGTGAAAGGGTGAGAAATGTGCATGAGAAGAACAAGCGTAGTTCATTTTATAATAATAAGGACAAGAATTTTTGTTGTTTATTTATATCCATAACACCAATTTAAGGCATAATTTCATTCTTCGGATTAATTTATTTTAGCTAGAAACAACAGCACAATTTCATTCAAATTTTGGCCAAA
Organism: Malacoraja senta; assembly: GCA_038087875.1. Classification (NCBI taxonomy): domain Eukaryota; kingdom Metazoa; phylum Chordata; class Chondrichthyes; order Rajiformes; family Rajidae; genus Malacoraja; species Malacoraja senta. Next base: position 53,957 of record JAXLNO010005854.1, read on the forward strand.
GTATATCCTTTACATAGCACAGCTAATCGTGGCTGGTTATAAGGTATCCTTTTTTTAAAACTGGAGTTAAAATGCATTTTATGTCCCCTTAGGTGCAATAAATAATCCTAAAAACTGCATGATTGAGTTTGTAACAGAGAACTCAAAAACTTACCAATCCATTACAGTTACTCAAGGCAACTTTTGTGACTCCCTGGAGATCACTTAAATGTCCCAAATAATGACATTCATCCATATAATCATGTCTCCATTCTATGCCATCTCTTTTCCAATATTCTACAGTAAAATAATCTGATACAAGATTAACGTGTAAAGTCAAGTTTAAAAGAAAGTGCAATCCATGTGAAGATACTTTATAAAAAACTTGCTGCTCAACTGGCTCATGTTGAAACGCAGGAAAGCTTCTTTTTGATCGCAGTTCATGGCTACCTTTTACATTATAGCTTAGGAAGTCTCCATTGTGGTCTACTCGGACTGGAATTGCTATTTCATAGTGCTCGAGAGTTGACAGGAACTCTTCTGTATTAAAACAAAAGTTTGTTATTCAGTTACAGATTTCATCACCTAATCATTTTCCCTTATTTAAAACGTGTAAAAAGATGGTTTTCCTGTTGTGAAGGATTTCTTTATTGATTGTTCCATAAATATATACTCTTATCGTTCGACAATATTCTTTAAATTGAAAGAGATGAATTGTATGAACCATGGGTTATTTAAAACCTGTTCCATATTTCTCCATCACAACTGATGACAGTTTATGGGCTATAGCAGGAAAGATTCTTCAGACAGAGAATTCTAGCTATCATATTCTATTGACACATCATGTTATCTGCCATCTATGTGGCTAAACTTCTAACCAGATACTGCATGTTCATATATTTTTCATCCTTTACAGTCATTCCAATATTCAGTACTAGCATTAAACAAGGAAAGTCATTAAGTTGTGACTTCCTTGTATCCTCATTAAGTTTCGATATTGTTGTACATCTTTATTCAGCACAAGAAATCATGCAGGTAAAATAGTATGGTATTGAACCTATCGCACATAGAGAAATATTTACATAACACTTTCTATAAACAAATTACAAAGTTCCAACATTTAGCTATTTAAATTTGGCAATTCAGTTATTACTCAAAGATTTTATTTGTGGAAAATGGTACCATCTTTAAAAAAATAATTTTATTATGAAAGTATATCTGTAAATGTATGTCTTGTTAAGCATAACAGCCACAATTTTAGGATTTTAGGACAAACAGAAATTTTAAATAAAAAGTCATCTCAGACTATATATCTTGGTAGGATTACATACAAAAGTTTACTTATGGAAACATTTTTCATGACAAGAAAAATCAAATATTATTTTCAATATGATGAAATCTGACACAAGAGGTGTACCAGCAGAACACATATTTGCAGAATGTCTAGTAAGTTTAAAAACTATAATTGATAATATTAAAGTGACTCTTCGCCATGGCATATAGTCAACCAGCAAGAGAAAGAAATGCAAGCAAGTAAGGTTTTACTAAGGGGAATTATTTGTTTGAAATATGATTGTATAAAAAATAGCAGACTACTTGTAGTTTTCCCATTGTTTGTGAAATCTACATTATACAACAAGTATCCCTGAGAACACAATCAAAGTTTGTATCCATGATTTCATAATCAAAATGGCCATTCTGGTGGTCAATTACTGCAGAGCACAACTATGCAAATACAGCTATTTCCAGGTCTCTATTTTTAAATTACTATTAAAAAAACACAAATAAAACAAAAATCACTGTGAGTTTAAGATTTGGAGCTACCAGTGGAAAATCCTTGAACAAACCATTCAGCATATGTTTTACATGTTTGGAATTGTACTGCTTGGTTTCATAGGATTATATGAGAAACGGCTGTTTAGCCTCACAGTTCAAGATAACATAACTTTACTACTTTTCAATTCTATGGTTTTAGAAATAAACCTTGCTAGTTCACCATAACCCTATCAATACCAATATATTATCACCTCCAATCCCAAGTAATCTTACCTTATGCAGTGACCACAATGCTTGGGTTGCCCCCCCCCCCCCAAAACAAAATGCCCCTGTTAACTTCTCCCAACTTTAGTAACTGATATATTTGTACTTCAAGATTCCTATGATTGCCTCCCTAAAAAATTAATACCTTCAATTACCTCTCTCCTTTAATCCTACCAAAGTGTGCTGGGTTGAACTTTCAGATGCAAATAAAAAGAGAGTAACTGAAGTAAAAGTTGGTGCCTTAGAGAATAAAATTGAGAAACCAAATGGAAAGTCAAGGAAATGGCAGTGATTCTAAATAATTATTTTGGATTAACTATCAAAGTACGATTAACAAAAAAAATTACAATAACACTGAAGAATCAAAGGACTAAAGGAATGAAAGAGCATAAAATAATCTCTATCACCCTAAGATGATTGGAAAACTATTGGGTTGAAGACCGACAAGACTGGCATTGATGGATTCTTTTGGACACCACTACCAAACTTCTTCTTACACTTTCCTTTACTGATTTAGAGCTGAAGTTAGCCTTTAATAGTAAGATTAAACGAGAACTTACCAGTTTGAAGTTTGATCTTTATTTTATGAGGAGTAACGTTGAGGGATTACGTGAAGAAGGCCCCGTCCAGCCGCACACACGTCAATCTTTCAAAGCAGCGGAGTGACAATCACAGACGATAATTACTGAAGTATGATAGTAAGATGCATAAAGACTTAGAACTACCAGCTTGATCCTTTTATGAGGGTGGGAGCGGAGGGCACGTAATCCCTCAACGTTACTCCTCATAAAATAAAGATCAAACTTCAAACTGGTAAGTTCTCGTTTAATCTTACTATTTTACTTCGGAGTCACGCGAGTGACTACGTGAAGATTTCAAAGCTCTGTGATTTCACACCGTGGATTCAAATCCAGGTGTTCACTGCATCGATTGACTCTATTTGAGTAAGCACAATCAACAATGCATAACCACAACATTTGAATGTAATCAGTTAATGGTTTTATTTATTTTAATAAAAGTAACAAAATTAGGCCCATTTATTATAATGGGAGATTTAATACTGTATCCAGCACGGCATCACCAAACCCTCTGAGATCTTTAATCTCCTTATGGTAATACTTGCCCATCCAGCGGCCGCGAGAATAAGGTCTATTGCACGTCTGAATCCCTGGCCGCTGATGTTGATGCCGCCCTGGTGGAATGAGATTTAATTTTATCAGTATCAATACCTGAATATCTCAACACCTGTTTCAACCATCGTGAAATTGTTTGTGTTGACACTTTCTTATGAGGCTTTTTATGACTAATAAAAAATGCCAATTCGGCGCCTCTTAAAACTTTTGTTGTTTCTATGTAACATTTCACATATGTTACTACACACAGTCGTGGATCTGTAGGATATGCTAAAAATTCCAACTTGCATCCTGTGAACCCAGGTCTACTTTGCTTCAGTAAATCATAGACATAGAATGTCATGGCATTTGGCCCTACTTTCATTCTATCAATTCTGAGTTTCTGTAATGTTTGAACTCTCTAAGCTGAAACTAATGCCATGAGCATAACCAATTTCATGGTGATTTTGGATAATGACAGAGTTTCAACTGGATTCCAATTCCTTAGCAACATCAGTACATCTTTTACATTCCAAATTTCTGTATACCTAGGTCTGGGAGGATTAGAGTTGAAAATTCCTTTCATAAACCTACAGACCCAAGGATGTGGTCCTATAGGAGTTTGTTCTGATTTACTGCTTAAATATGCAGAGAGTGCACTTCGTGCAGTATTAATTGCACTATAACTTAATTTTAATTCATAGTATAGAGTTGAAAAAAACTCTATTACATCTGAAATTTCTGCTGTGTTATATGCAATATTCTTTCCTGAACAAAACACCTCCCATTTTTTTATATAGGAAATGTACTGCTTCTGGGTACTATTCCTCCAGGCTGCTGTCATAACATCCACCGTACGGTCTGATAATCCTTTTCCAAGATATGGCCTTCTTAGAATCTGCAAATCAACAAACCAATACGATCATGTAAAGGATGTGGTTCATTAGTCACAGGGTGTACAAGCAGTTTAATCTGCTTTGGAATAATCATAAGGTTTTTTTTTGTGTTTTGTTTTTTGATCATTTTAACACCAGTGGGTACCATAGCTGTGTAGGCCAATCTGGTACTACCAAAATCCCTGAGGCCGAGTCTTGTTTAATTTTCTGTATGCATCTGTGGATTAAAACAAAATGGTGGAAATGCATACAGAAAACATACCATCCCAATGTAGCGAGAAAGCATCCACCGCTACTGCACCAGGATCAGGTTCCCATGACACATACTTAGGCAATTGGTGGTTCAGTCTTGATGCAAACAAATCAATCTCTGGCATTCCAAATTGTGTTACAATTTGTGTAAATATTTCCTGATTTAACATCCATTCTGTATTATCATTTAATTTACGTGATCTTTTGTCTGCAATTGTGTTAAATTTTTCTGGTAAATATATTGCCGAGAGCCGTTGGAGAGGTCGCAGAGGGAGGAGCTACACCCGAGCGGTAGGAGATAAAGAGGAGCGCGGGGCTTGTTCCTTACAGAGGCCCGAGAGCCGTTGGAGAGGTCGCAGAGGGAGGAGCTACACCCGAGCGGTAGGAGATAAAGAGGAGTGCGGGGCTTGTTCCTTACAGAGGCCCGAGAGCCGTTGGAGAGGTCGCAGAGGGAGGAGCTACACCTGAGCGGTAGGAGATAAAGAGGAGCGCGGGGCTTGTTCCTTACAGAGGCTCGAGAGCCGTTGGAGAGGTCGCAGAGGGAGGAGCTACACCCGAGCGGTAGGAGATAAAGAGGAGTACCCAAATCTGTAATGTTCCAAGTTCCACTTCAAAAACAAGTGGGTTTGAGGAAGCCGCTGATTGGTGGAAGCAGACAAGAGGGAGCAACTGATTGGGAGTCGGATCCCAGCTGATTGGGAGTCAGATCCCAGCTGATTGGGAGTCAGATCCCAGCTGATTGGGAGTCAGATCCCTGCTGATTGTACTGTATTGTAGCAGTTTGTTTTGTATTCTAGCAGTTTGTTTTGTATTGTATCAGTTTGTTTTGTATTCTAGCAGTTTGTTTTGTATTCTATCCAGGGTAAGGGGAGTATGAGGGCCAGGGCAGTTTACTGTTCTGGATGTCAGATGTGGGAAGTCATGGAGTCTGATAGCCCTCCAGATATCCACATCTGCGCCAGGTGTATCGAGATGGGGCTCCTAATGGACCGTATTAGGAACCTGGAGCAGCAGCTCGATGACCTCCGTCTGGTCAGGGAGAGCGAGGAAGTCATTGAGAGGAGTTACAGGGATGTGGTCACTCCAACACCACAGGAGGCAGGCAAATGGATCACGGTTGGGAGAGGCAAGGGGCACAGGCAGGTACTAGAGAGTACCCCGGTGGCTGTACACCTTGACAATAAGTACTCCTGTTTGAGCACTGTTGGGGTGGACAGCCTACCTGGGGGTAGCGACAGCGGCCGGGCCTCCGGTATAGAGACCGGTCCTGTTGCTCAGAAGGGTAAGGAAAAGAAGAGGAGCGCAATACTAATAGGGGACTCTATAGTTAGGGGGTCAGACAGGCGATTCTGTGGAAGCAGTCGGGAGACCCGGATGGTAGTTTGCCTCCCTGGTGCCAGGGTCTGTGATGTGTCTCAACGTGTCCAAGATATCCTGAAAGGGCAGGGAGAGGAGCCCGAGGTCATGATACATATAGGTACCAATGACATAGGTAAAAAAAGAGGTCCTGAAAGGTGAATTTAGGGAGTTAGGAGGGGAGTTAAAGAGAAGGACAGCAAAGGTAACAATCTCGGGATTACTGCCTGTGCCACGTGACAGTGAGAGTAGGAATGGAGCGAGGTGGAGGATAAATGCGTGGCTGAAGGACTGGTGCAGAAGACAGGGATTCAAATTTCTGGATCATTGGGACCTCTTTTGTGGAAGGTTCGACCTGTACAAAAAGGATGGGTTGCACTTGAACCTGAGGGGGGCCGATATCCTGGCGGGGAGATCTGCAAAGGCTACTGGGGAGACTTTAAACTAGAATGGTTGGGGGGAGGGACTCAAATAGAGAATGCTATTAGACAGTGTGTGAGGCAGGAGGCAGAGAAGGAAAGCACTCAGACCCAACATGTAGGGGGGAAAGAAGAAAACAATAAAAAACAGAGAATAAGAGGTGGTGGGGTTCTTAAATGGGTGAGCAGAGAAACAGAGGGGTGTAAAATGCGGGCGGAAGCAATAGGTAGCAAGGTGAAAAGTAAAAGTGGCAGGCAGACAAATCCAGGGCAAAAATCAAAAAGAGCCACTTTTCAACATAATTGTATAAGGGGTAAGAGCGTTGTAAAAACAAGCCTGAAGGCTTTGTGTCTCAATGCAAGGAGCATTCGTTATAAGGTGGATGAGTTGAACGTGCAGATAGCAATTAATGATTATGATATAGTTGGGATCACGGAGACATGGCTCCAGGGTGACCAAGGTTGGGAGCTGAACATCCAGGGATATTCAATATTCAGGAGGGATAGAGAGAAAGGAAAAGGGGGTGGGGTAGCGTTGCTGGTTAGAGAGGAGATTAACGCAGTGGAAAGGAAGGACATTAGCTTGGAGGATGTGGAATCGGTATGGGTAGAGCTGCGAAACACTAAGGGGCAGAAAACACTGGTGGGTGTTGTGTACAGACCACCTGGCAGTAGTAGTGAAGTTGGGGATGGCATCAAACGGCAAATTAGAAATGCGTGCAACAAAGGCAAAACAGTTATAATGGGTGACTTCAATCTACATATAGATTGGGTGAATCAAATTGGCAGGGGTGCTGAGGAAGAGGATTTCTTGGAATGTATGAGGGATAGTTATCTAAACCAACATGTAGAGGAACCAACGAGAAAGCAGGCTATTCTAGACTGGGTATTAATGAGGAAGGGTTAGTTAGCAGTCTTGTTGTGCGTGCCCCCTTGGGCAAGAGTGACCATAATATGGTTGAGTTCTTCATTAGGATGGAGAGTGACATTGTTAATTCAGAAACAACGGTTCTGAACTTAAAGAAAGGTAACTTTGAGGGTATGAGACGTAAATTGGCCAAGATTGACTGGCAATTAGTTCTAAAAGGGTTGACGGTGGATATGCAATGGAAGGCATTTAAAGACTGCATGGATGAACTACAAAAATTGTTCATCCCAGTTTGGCAAAAGAATAAATCAGGGAAGGTAGTGCATCCGTGGATAACAAGGGAAATCAGGGATAGTATCAAAGCAAAAGATGATGCGTACAAATTAGCCAGAAAAAGCAGCATACCAGAGGACTGGGAGAAATTCAGAGACCAGCAGAGGAGGACAAAGGGCTTAATTAGGAAAGGGAAAATAGATTATGAAAGGAAACTGGCAGGGAACATAAAAACTGACTGCAAAAGTTTTTATAGATATGTGAAGAGAAAGAGATTAGTTAAAACAAATGTAGCTCCCTTGCAGTCAGAAACAGGTGAATTGATCATGGGGAACAAGGATATGGCGGGCCAATTGAATAACTACTTTGGTTCCGTCTTCACTAAGGAAGACATAAATAATCTGCCGGAAATAGCAGGGGGCCGCGGGTCAAAGGAGATGGAGGAACTGAGTGAAATCCAGGTTAGTCGGGAAGTGGTGTTGGGTAAATTGAATGGATTAAAGGCCGATAAATCACCAGGGCCAGATAGGCTGCATCCCAGAGTACTTAAGGAAGTAGCTCCAGAAATAGTGGATGCATTAGTGATAATTTTTCAAAACTCTTTAGATTCTGGAGTAGTTCCTGAGGATTGGAGGGTAGCAAACGTAACCCCACTTTTTAAGAAGGGAGGGAGAGAGAAAACGGGGAATTACAGACCAGTTAGTCTAACATCGGTAGTGGGGAAACTGCTAGAGTCACTTATTAAAGATGGGATAGCAGCACATTTGGAAAGTGGTGAAATCATTGGACAAAGTCAGCATGGATTTACGAAAGGTAAATCGTGTCTGACGAATCTTATAGAATTTTTCGAGGATGTAACTAGTAGAGTGGATAGGGGAGAACCAGTGGATGTGTTGTATCTGGACTTTCAGAAGGCTTTCGACAAGGTACCACATAAGAGATTAGGATACAAACTTAAATCACACGGTATTGGGGGTTCAGTATTGATGTGGATAGAGAACTGGCTGGCAAACAGGAAGCAAAGAGTAGGGAGTAAACGGGTCCTTTTCACAATGGCAGGCAGTGACTAGTGGGGTACCGCAAGGCTCAGTGCTGGGACCCCAGCTATTTACAATTTATATTAATGATCTGGACGAGGGAATTGAAAGCAACATCTCCAAGTTTGCGGATGACACTAAGCTGGGGGGCAGTGTTAGCTGTGAGGAGGATGCTAGGAGACTGCAAGGTGACTTGGATAGGCTGGGTGAGTGGGCAAATGTTTGGCAGATGCAGTATAATGTGGATAAATGTGAGGTTATCCACTTTGGTGGCAAAAACGGGAAGGCAGACTATTATCTAAATGGTGGCCGATTAGGAAATGGGGAGATGCAGCGAGACCTGGGTGTCATGGTACACCAGTCATTTAAGTAGGCATGCAGGTGCAGCAGGCAGTGAAGAAAGCGAATGGTATGTTGGCCTTCATAGCAAGAGGATTTGAGTATAGGAGCACGGAGGTTCTACTGTAGTTGTACAGGGTCTTGGTGAGACCACACCTGGAGTATTGCGTACAGTTTTGGTCTCCAAATCTGAGGAAGGACATTATAGCCATAGAGGGAGTGCAAAGAAGGTTCACCAGACTGATTCCGGGGATGTCAGGACTTTCATATGAAGAAAGACTGGATAGACTTGGCTTATACTCGCTAGAATTTAGGAGATTGAGAGGGGATCTTATAGAAATGTACAAAATTCTTATGGGGTTGGACAGGCTAGATGCAGGAAGAATTGTTCCCGATGTTGGGGAAGTCCAGGACAAGCGGTCACAGCTTAAGGATAAGGGGGAAATCCTTTAAGACCGAGATGAGGAAAAACTTTTTCACACAGAGAGTGGTGAATCTCTGGAACTCTCTGCCACAGAGGGTAGTTGAGGCCAGTTCATTGGCTATATTTAAGAGGGAGTTAGATGTGGCCCTTGTGGCTAAAGGGATCAGGGGGTATGGAGAGAAGGCAGGTACGGGATACTGAGTTGGATGATCAGCCATGATCATATTGAATGGTGGTGCAGGATCGAAGGGCCGAATGGCCTACTCCTGCACCTATTTTCTATGTATCTATGTATCTATTGCTGACAGCCAAATTTTTCTGGCAATACACCAGGTCCAAATTTCATTTCCCAATCTATCACATGATTCTGATTTGATACCACCCATGTGATTTATGTATGCTACAGCTGTAGTATTGTCAACCTGTACCTGAACATGCATATTCCCATATTAGTGCAATAAGCTTTAAGGCCATAAAATGCTCCTAATAGCTCTAGGTAATTGATCCCCTGATTTTCCAGCAAAGGTACTTCATTCACATTCCACCTACCTCCACAGCTGGAAATCATGTTAGTAGCGCTTCATCCAAGAGCACTTACATCCGTCTGTAGAGTGACGGAAGGTGTTTCTACCAGAACCTTTCTGGAAGCATTAGAGACATTGTTAATGCACAATTCTATTTCAGTAATGGATCTAATTGTTAATTTCATGGCCTGTCAAAATGCCCCATATTCATTTTTAATGATTGTACCTTAGCCTTCTGTAAACATTTATAATGCAATGGTCCAAACCTGACAGCTGGAAACCCAGCAATTAATTTGCCCAGCAAGCTTGCCAATTGTCCAATTGAAGGTGTGTCCTCGTTTATGAGTTTGATGCAACCTTCAATTAACTGCAGCCTTTTCTCTTTTGGCAAAGTGATTACCATGTGTTCTGAGTTTATTGTGAACCCTAGGTAATCAATTTTCTTGCTTGGTAACAATTTAGATTTTTGTAGGTGAATAATGAAACCCATTTTCTCAAAAATGTACTTGACCCTGGATACTGACAATTTTGCAGCACCAAAGTGCCACCAATCAGAATATCGTCTAAATATCAAATATCTTTGATCATTACCATGCATTGCCACAGAATAATATGTATTTTACAGATCTATGCTTGCCGTGTAGCAATTCTTTGTGACCAGCTAAATGGCATTAGTAAATGTTTCCATGTTGAAATGTTTCTATTGTACATAAAGGTTAAGATTTGTCAGATCGGAAATGATTCTACGTCCACCATCCCTTTTTTTTTTTTTTTCCTAGGAGAATATTTGACACAAACTGATGGTGTTGTTCTACTGACATTTATATCATCCTTTTCTGCATAAATTTTTTCAATTCTCCTTTGATCAACCCATTCTCTTCCTTTGAGAAAAATCCGTGACCAGTTTGAATTATGCTGAATTGGAGGATCCAAACGTGGAGAGAACTCAATTTTGAATCCTACAATGCTACATAGAATAAATGAATCATTTGTTATTGATTGCCATTCTTTTAGGAAGAATCGTAACCTTCCCCCTATTTGTGAGTGTGAAACATTTGTTGTGTTTCTTACCAGACCAAGCCCCCTAACCTCGGGGTTTGCCACCGGCAGTTGTTGTCCCCTTCTAGTAGGCACATTGTAACCTCCACGTATCCTCGGTGCAGCACGTCAACGTGTATACGAGAATGATAGGATTGTTCCTTCTCCAGCACCACATTTCACCTGTAGGGATACTGCCTTCTCACCGCTCTGCTCAGCATAGGTGATCCTTTAGTTTCTTTGCTAGATTTTCTCCAAAAACAGATTTAGGCATTTGTATATTGGATGGTTTGCAGAGCCTGCATACTTAGGATGAATATTTGGTCTTATTGCATTTTTATGAATACAATTTATTTCAAAGTGCGCACTACACATAAGTGCTAAGGCATTTTGTTGTGAATACGATATATAATCTTCATCCAAACCACTGACCCCAGAAATTTCAGCACTTGTGTAATTTCAATTCTTGTGAGCGTAAACCACTGCTCAAATTACCCATATCAAGTTATTCACTGCTGTAACTGCTACAATTTCCCGGGGTCTCATATTTTTTGATAGTCTCATCCATGGTTAATTCCTGGGGCTGATGGGAGAGTAGATAATTTATAGTCATAGCTATTTCCTCTCTCAAAGGTTCCCCTGTTACTCTGGGAACAGCAAAGTTTTGTGCCAGCCTTGGAACATTTTTGGCTCTGATAATGGGCTCTGGTCCTCATTTAAATCATCATCTAAATCTAGATATTCATTTTTATGTTGCGTAATTTCTGGCTCCCCTGTTTCAGGTAAGTCTCTGCCAGATTCCCCCTGCGCGGGCTCTCTTGTAGGCCCACGGACAGGCAGCCCTGCTTCAGGTGCTGCTGGCGCTGGCTCAATTCTAGGCCAACGCTTCATTATTTTTACTCTTTATATTTGTCGGTGCTGGCACATTTGTCATTGCACGTTTGTGCTGCCTTTTGTTCAGGCATTTCTAGTACTGGCTCTCCAATAGGCCAACACATAACTTGCCTTTTTCTGGCATTTTGGGGCACTGGCTCTCCTGTAGGCCAACCTCTTTAATGTTTCTGCACAGGCACTGATGGCTCTCCTGTAGGCCACCCTTGTTCCTGTCCCATCCAAGGCACCTCCTGTGCTATACTTCATTGGCCAACACCGACTTAAATCCTCCTGTGGGGGTTCTTTACAAATCATCTGCCCCATAAGGAGTTAAAAAGTTTTTTGACCCTTGCAGTGTAATACTCTTTCCTGCCTGAGGAGGGCATACCTCCAGGTCTGACTCATCCGAGTCTACAGGTCGGGCCGATTTTTTTTTCCTTCTTTTTTTTCCCTTCTTTTTCAGCCTTGTGCCCCGCCGCCAGCGGTTTAACGGCACATTCGACCACAACGGGAGTTAATGGCTTCGCTGCCACTGACTCCCCTGACTGACGCCCGCTACCCTTAGGATCTGGGGTTTTACTACGGTTCGTCCCTGGCCGCCTCTCCTTCCCATTTCTCCATAATAAACTTGTGTGGAGCTCCACCAACAAGTCTAAACGGGAAGGAAACGCTCCTGTAAGTGAAAAGTAACCCACTTACCTTCCGACTTTTGCTTTACTTTTGTTTTACTCACCGGCTGGAGGAGCTCCTGCTCCTCCACACACGGTCATGAACACTATGTGTCTGATCGATAATGACGCGTGTGCGGCTGGACGGGGACTTCTTCACGTAGTCACTCACGTGACTCCGAAGTAAAATCTAATTTGCTGTTTGTCTTCTGACAGTGTCATCTGACATTATTCACTGTATTGAAGGCTTTTTAAAAGCTAGATATCCACTCGTCTCTCTTTTATCTTTTTTAAAATCAATGTGTTGCTCTTTTAATCTGAATTTCAACAATGTCTGGTTGGCTGAATTGCCCTTAACTTAAGTCCACAACAGAATTCAAAAGCTGTCTTAAACTGGTTTAGATAATATTTCTTAATTTCCATTAAGAAATTAGAAATTTCCTTGCTCCGATCACACTTTCTCCACCCTCATTTTCAGCTTCTGAAGGAGCTTCTTTATTTAAAGAATCTTTTACTATTATAGTTTGGAACACACATGATAAGAATGTACAATATGATCATTGGGTTCCATTGCCACCCCAAATAAAATTGTCCACACCTTCAGTTCCATCTGACAAATGTCAGTTTGCATGACATGAAGATATGGCAAAGTTTAGGTTTCAACATTAGCACCCCCCTGGTTTTCACAATCAGATCAGCTACTGATAACATGGATGCAACTTGTCAGCCAATTTGTTTTATAATTAAATATAATAACCCGTGTGCAGCAAGGCTTACTTCTTGGTTGCTGGCAGAGCGAAATTAATCAAATAAGTTAATGAAACCTATACTTTTTAAACCCAGAAGCCAAAACTGAAATCTTCCACAGCTCAATCCATTGTAACAATACCAAAATTACAAGGGACCCCATCTTAATCAAGACCTTGCAGACAAGATACTTGGAGCTGAAAATTGAATGAGCATATGAAGGCACATTAATGAGCAGTGTTCAAGAATCTATAATTAATTTTGTTTGAAGATCATTGCTGCAAAGCTTAGTCACATACAAGGCCCAATGTGTAATGCAAAATCAATTTAATTTGATAAGTTGAATACAATTTATTTTGCCTGATCTGATGATGCGAGTACAGAATGAAAATTGTACACTTCTGGTTTTGGCTGAGATGGAAAATATGGGACTGAATATCAGTTAAGAGATTACAAGATTACAAATTGTTATAATTGGCTACACTGCAACATTGTTGTGGGTGGGGGAGGATGAGGGTGGGTAGTAGGATTGGAAGTTCAGGGTATTAAGTGAGGCTTGAATGAAAGCCTCCATGACTTAGCTTAAAGGAGTCCTACACAAAATTTCCAGCGCTGGAAAACCCAAAAATAGACAAAAATAAAAATCAGCTCAGGCAGTTTCTTTTTCAATGATAAAAGTCTGAAAAATGAGGGTAATCTTCTAGTCAAGTCAATTTTATTTCTATAGCACATTTAAAAACAACTCTCGTTGACCAAAGTGCTTTACATCAGTGCAGGTACTAACGTGCTACATACAATGGTACACAGATCTAACAATACATACATAAATACATACAAACAGCGCTCCCTCAAAGGACCTCAAGAAACGCTTGTGAGTAGAAATAGGTTTTAAGTCTAGACTTAAAGGAGTCGATGGAGGGGGCAGTTCTGATGAGAAGAGGGATGCTGTTCCACAGTCAAGGTGATGCAACCGCAAAAGCGCGGTCGCCCCTGAGCTTAAACCTGGACCGCGGGATAGTCAGTAGCCCCAAGTCAGCCGACAAGAGACCTGGAGGTAGAATGGTGGGTTAGCAGATTTTTGATATAGGTAGCCCGTTAAGGGCTTTGTATACATATAGGAGGAGCTTCTACACAGATGGTGTGTGTCATCCATAAACATTTCAAATTCATGAGAGCCAGGCATGCACTGGACACCATTGAATGCATTCAGACTCTACCCCGTGTTACCCTATAGGATGTAGAGAGAACATGTAAGCTAAACTGCAAGCTTGTGCAGCTCATCACCATAGTCTCAGAGTCATAGAATCATACATCACTGAAACAACTTTGGCCCATCTTGTTCATGCTGACCAAACTGCCTCATCTAAGATAGTCCCATTTCTCCAGTACAATAGGAAGAGCAAAGGGAAAGATAAAGAGTGCAGAATATATTTTACTTCGGAGTCATGAGTGATTCCGTGAAGAAGACCCGTCAGGGCACATGCGCGTCATTTACGTCTGACGCATTGGCGCACGGACCAGCGGGAGGACAGAGCTCCTCCTGTGGTAAGTACTTTTAAAGTAATTTTAAACTCCAGCTAAGTGGGAAAACTTAGCTGGAGTAAGAAGTAGTTTAGCTGTGGTGCCGTGCTTTGTTTTTTACAGGGCACCATGGTTGAAGACGACCAGGGGGAGGCGAGCCGCTGGTGAGCAGGAGAGCCGCGGGAATGCGGTCTGTGAGCGGCTGCCTCGTACCCCTGCACAGTCGCCGACCGGGAGCGGGGCGACTGCAGACTTAGTGCTAAAAAGCACCAAAGCCAATGCCAGTCGGGCGTAAGGCCACGGGGAAGTCTGGGAGGCCCTCGGACTCAACTGAGTCGGGCCGCGACGAGTCCCGTACGGGGCTGGAGACCGTTTTTTAAACGGTTCTCCCAAATGGAGCACCTCATACAGAGGTTGCTCCAGCAACGCACACTCCGGGGGGGGGAGTTGTGTGGGCGGCAGGCTGCAAAAGAGGCCGCGCCGGCAGCACCTGGTAGAGAGCTGCTTGAAGCACCCTCATGGATGAGGTGAGTGCAGAGGGTCAGCAAAGTTCTGACCCCGACTCTGACGGTGACTTGGAACTTAGCGAAGACGGCCGTTGTCAGAGGTCCATCTCTGGCAGCACGATTCGCTGTCCCGTCAGAGTATGGAGTGCCACTGGAAGAAGAGCTGGCCTCCACGATATAGAGGCTGCTGGATAGCACCCTCATTGAAAAGGCGCCTGCAGAGGGTCAGCTCAGTTCTGACCCGACTCTGACGGTGACTTCATTGACTAGCGAAGACGGTCGTTGTCAGAGATCCATCTCTGGCAGCACGATTCTCTGTCCCGTCAGAGTATGGAGTGCCACTGGGAAAGCGAAGACGGCCGTTGTCAGAGTTCCCATCTCTGGCACCACGATTCGCTGTCCAGTCAGAATCTGGAACCACCAAGAAACAGGAGACCCGGGTAACTGCGAGTTGCTGAAGGTGCCAGCAGTGAACCGGGTGATATGGAGCCAGATGGGCGAGGGCATGCAGTGCCCAGGAGATGAAGCTGCAGAGAATCCTGAAATTACTTGGCTCAGGAATCACGGCGTTCGCTAGAACGGTGGATGGAGGGCATTTGTCGGAGACGCAGCAAGAGGTAGCGCCCATTTTTAGATAAATTGTCTCAGGGAAAGTGCCATTCGGCCCAGCATTAATCCCAAGTTTGCAGTACTCTGCCAGCCCAGCAACATACAGCCGGCCAACCTACTTTTCAGAGAGGACCTCGCCAAGCGTGTCAAAGACATGGATGACGAGGCAAAGACGGTGGGCTTGATCAAGCCACCGGCGGTCGGCAAATTTCCAAAAAAGAAAGTACCCCTACAAACGAGGCTGGACCAGGAACAAGTCGACCAGCAATGCAGATGCGCAGGTGGCATTCTGCAGCGGGAACACGGTCAAACGTCGGCTTTCCCGCCAGGAGCCGGGGACGACGTGATCCACCAGGTATCAAGGAGGTAGGTGGGCCTGGTTCTCAGGTGCACATATCAAATGTGACACAACTTAAATCTGGGGGTACATTACATCTGTTCTGCGATGAATGGAAGCAAATTACCTCAGCTCTGTTTATACTGAGTGTTATTCAAGGGTTTTGAATGGAGTTCAATCCAAATTGTGATTTGCGCATTCAGCATATTCCTGGGAGAACTGTTCAGTTTTCATTAACAGAACAGATGGATGTTTAGACTGCGCTTGGAAGCTTATGTGATAAAGGTGTAATTGGAAAGTCGGTTCACCAACCCCATCAATTTGTGTCTAATATTTTCCCAGGCCAAATAAGGATGGGGGATGTAGTATAGACATTGTAAGATGGAATTGTCACTGCCAAGCAACTGGGTCAAGTGGATGCTATATGGCGACTATAGAGCTTAAAGATGCGCATTACTCAATGTCTGTTCATTTGCAGGATAGAGGATATTTGAAATTCACCTGGATGGATCAACTATGGCACAAAATTGTTAAAACCTATAATAGGCATGCTGAGAGGCCAGGGCCAGGTGCTCATGGCTTATCTCGATGATATCTTAATTACAGGGATATCCAAGAGAACAGCTGAAGTAACCGGAGGTAGTTGTTAAATCCAATTTTCAAAGATTGGGCATTATTCATCCAGAGAAATCCAAATTAACACCTGACTATTTGGGTCACAAT
The DNA here is from genome assembly GCA_038087875.1 of Malacoraja senta. Taxonomy (NCBI): domain Eukaryota; kingdom Metazoa; phylum Chordata; class Chondrichthyes; order Rajiformes; family Rajidae; genus Malacoraja; species Malacoraja senta. The sequence continues at coordinate 70,498 of JAXLNO010005854.1, forward strand.
TGATTCAATTAAGTGACTCTGCCTAGGGAAAAAGGGTAGAGCTAATTGACAGCTGTATCAAGCTAATGGAGGCACTAAGGATACATTCGGGTCATTATATTAGACCCATGCAGTTATCAGCAGAGGCTGTTTCTGATTTGCAATGGTGGATTCACCATGTGTCCAGGAGTTCCAGCAAGGTAGTGCATGACCAGCCTTCCATGATTTTGTAGATGAATGTCAGTGCACTCGGGTGGGGTGTCACGGATACGAGTTTCAGCTGTGGAGGCAGATGGACTGAGCAAGAGGCATCGCTTCTGCAGACATGGGGAATTAACTATTAAGAGTTTTTTATGGATAAGGCTTATTGCTCTAACAAAGGTAACCTGCATGTTCAGTTTCAGATTGACAATACTACGGCAGTGGCATATATATTAATCACATCAGTGGAATCAAGTCGGTATCTTGTGACAGATTGGCTAATCAAATTTGGGCCTGGTGCATTGAAAAAGATATTTGGTTTTCAGCTATTTATCTACCAGGTAGATTCAACATAGTAGCAGACGCCAAGTCATGAAAGTTCCATGACAACACAGATTGGATGTTGAACCAGGAGGTGTTCAATAATATAGTACTTATATATGAATGCCAGATATCGATTTGTTTTGCATCGAGGTTTAACCACCAGTTGCCTAAATATGTTTCGTGGGAACCAGACCAGGGGGCAGTTGCAATTGATGCTTTCTCGCTACATTGGGGTGGTATGTTTTTATATATTTTCCCACCATTCTGCCTCATAGGTCGGAGTCTGCAAAAAATCAAGCAGGATGCCGCTTCGGGGGTGCTTGTAATACCTAATTGCCCGACTCCAGCATGGTTCCCTTTGATGTTACAGTTAGCGATCCAACCTCCTTTGGTGGTTCCCAAGCATAGGAATTTACTGGAGCATCCGCTAACACGGGAAAGTCATCCGTTATGTGATCGTATTGACTTGTTAATTTGCAGGTTTTAAGAAGGCCATACCTGGGGCGAGGACTGTTTGGGCGAACGGTGGACATGCTCACTGCAGCCTGGAGAAAGAGTACTCAAAAGCGGTATATTACTTATGTAAAAAATGGCAGCAATATTGTGTACAAAATAATATTGACTATAGTACTGCAGGTATTGTGGATATTTTAGAGTTCCTGTCGACACTCTACGATGATGAGGGGCTCAATTATATTGCCATTAATACAGCTTTAAGTGCTTTGTCCTCGTATATTTTGATGGGGCCAGGAAAAGATCCTATTGGGTTTTCATCATCTCATAGCTCGATTGATGAAAGGAATTTCAACTCTAAACCTCCTAAACCCAGGAATATGGCGATCTGGGATGTAAGTGTGGTCCTCAAGATGCTTCGACAGTAGGTTCCTGTCACGTCTCTGAACTTGCCAAACTAACCATGAAGGTGGTCATGCTCATGGCATTGGTTCAGCATAGCGAGTGCAGATTTTGCAAAAGTTTCAGCTGGACAGGATGGAAGTGGCTGAAGAGAATGTTAAGTTATATATTTGCGCCCTGCTCAGAGCAGGCCAGGTGTCACAGGTTTGTTAAAATTGTGTTTTCAGCATAACCTACTGATCCATGTTTATGTGTAATGGCACATTTATTTTCATTATATTGAAGCTACAAGGACCTTAAGAAATGTGGAAACAGGATTGTTTATCAGTTACATAAAGCCACACAGGAGAGTGTCAGTGCAGACTATCTCAAGGTGGTTTAAAGCAAATGTTGATTCAGGCAGGTATTAAAACTGACATGTACGTATATATCTTTTTCCACTAGTGCAGCAGCAACGTTGTCGGCTAGGGCGATGGATGTTCCTTTTTTTTTTTAATTTGTATTTTATTAGAAGTACATTACATTACAACCACATACATTAGTACTTGTCATTTATATCTTCTTACAATTAATGTACTCCATTTATTTTTTACACTAGAAAAGGAAAAGATTGAAAGAAAGAAGAAAGTGAAGGAAAAAGTGGAAGTGTAGGAAATGTGACAACAAAAAAGGACGAAGACCCTATAAGAGCAAAATTAAAAACAAAAGAAAAAGAGTTAAGAAATAGACCCTAGGAAAGAAAGAAAGAGAGAAAGAGGAAAAAGAGAGAAACAAATATTTTTATGAGCATTACGCAAATTGGACATACCAACTCTTCAACTATCATCCCCCCTTACCTGACCTCAAATTTTTTTTTTTTAAAGTACTTTTGCACCCTATGTTTGTAATAATTCTATAAATGCAGACCACGTCAGGTAGAAATGATCTGGTTTACCTGCTAGGAGGAGTCTTATCTCTTCTAGGTGTAATGTTTCAAACATATTTGAAATCCACATATTTATAGTTGGTATTGGAGCCTTCTTCCAAAATTTTAGAATTAGCTTTTTTCCAGTTATTAACCCATAGTCCATTAGTTTCTTTTGAAACACATTTAGTTCTGGACCATCTTCCGTTATACCGAAGATAATCCATTCTGCTTTGGGTATCAGTCTTGTTTTAAATAACTTTGTAAAGATTTCAAAAATTTCATTCCAAAATTTTTGAATTTTTGTACAAGAAACGAATGAGTGCGTTATGGTAGCTTCTTGGGATTGACATTTATCACAAATAGATGATACATTTGGGAAAATTTTATGAATTTTAGTTTTCGAATAATATAATCTATGTAAAATTTTAAATTGTATTAAAGTGTGTCTTACATTAATCGAGCATTTATGCACATTTAATAAGTATTCATTCCAACTTTCCTTTGAAATTTTAATAGCTAACTCTTGTTCCCAGTCTCTTCTGATACCCTCCGTAGATGGTATTTGTGCATTTAAGATAATATTATACAAATATGATATTAAGTTTGCTGATTCCGCTTTTATCTGCATTGCCTCGTCCAGTACATCTGCTGGGTTATTATGATGATCTTTTGTATATTTTTTCAAATAGTCGCATATTTGAAAATATTTAAAATATTATTTCCGAGTTTATATTTTATTTGTAATTGTTGAAATGAAAGTAATTTTCCAGTTTCATACAAGTCACCAAGCGTTTTAATTCCTAATCTATCCCATTGTGTATAAGCTTTATCTATAATAGAAGGATTAAACGAAGGGTTATTGACTATAGGTAATAAAAGTGATAAATTTCTTAATTTTAAATTTTGTTTTATTTGTTTCCAAATTCGGATTGTACTATGAATAATTGGGTTCTTATTATAATTTATGTTATTCAATTTCATTGGAGAGAGGAGGATCGTTCCAATGTTTCTAGAGGAGCAATCCTCTTTCTCCATTACAATCCAGTCCGCTTGCTGTGCGGAGTTATCCATCAGTTGAATCATATTTTTAATATTTACTGACCAATAATAATACATAAAATTAGGTAGTGCTAAACCCCCTAATACTTTAGGTTTATTCAGATGAGTTGTTTGTATTCTATGTGATTTATAGTCCCATATAAAATTAGTGATATCTGAGTCGAGTTTTAAAAAAAACTTCTTTGGTAAGTATATAGGAATTGATTGAAATAGGTATAAAATTTGTGGTAAAAAGATCATTTTTATTGTGTTTATTCGGCCTATTAAAGACATCGGGAGCGTTTTCCAGAATTTAATTAGTGTGTTTAATTTATTAAGTAAGGGGTCAAAATTTGCCCTAAACATACCTTGATATGATCTGGTAATTTCAATTCCCAAATATTTAAATTTTTCTGTAGCTATTTTAAAAGGGAATTTTAAAAGATGTGATGAATCTTTCGGTTTTATTGACATAATTTCACTTTTATTCCAATTTATTCTATATCCAGAAAAAGATCCAAAATCTTCAATTAAATTTAATATATTTGGTATAGTGATTTGAGGTTTTGTAATGTACAGTAATATATCATCCGCGTATAAAGATATTTTATTATATGAATTTTTAGTATTATATCCATGGATATCAGGGTGTATTCTAATTTTTTCTGCTAGCGGTTCAATAATGAGAGCAAACAGTTGTGGTGATAATGAGCATCCTTGTCTATTTCCCCTTGATAGTTGGAATTTCGAGGATAATATGTTATTAGTTAGTATTCTAGCTGTAGGTTTGTTATATAGTAACTTGATCCATAGAATAAAATTCTCCCCCAGTTGAAATTTTTGTAATACTTTGTCGCGATGGATGTTCCCATCGACCATATTCTTACAGGTGGCGGGTGGTCAAATGAATTTACCATTGGCCGATTGCCGATCGGGGAGAGGCTGTTTGCAAATTCAGTATTAAGTTCTGTTTAGTTTCCCCTGGGATAGAGGGGTTACTGTTTGTTTTGATTATTCAAATCAATTGTTACTGCATGATATTCAAATTTCATGTTTAACGCATTATTGTTTGTTTCTCATCCGGTCAATCAATGCAGTGAGAAGCCGGGATTTGAATCTGTGGCATAAAATCATAGAGCTTTGAACTCTTCACGGAATCACTGTCGTGACTCCGAAGTAGAATAGTAAGATTAAACGAGAACTTACCAGTTTGAAGTTTGATCTTTATTTTATGAGGCGTTACGTTGGTGATTACGTGCCCACCACGCCCAACCCTCTCTCTCAGAAAAGGTCATATGGTAGTTCTCATGTTGCTCATCTTACTATGTTACTTCAAATATTCTGTTATCTGTGATTTCATACCGCTGCTTTGAAGATTGACGCGCATGCACCCTGATGGATCTTCTTCACGTAATCACCAACGTAACTCCTCATAAAATAAAGATCAAACTTCAAACTGGTAAGTTCTCGTTTAATCTTACTAGTTTTCAGCATTGTCATGCACAAGTTCGAGATACAAAGTCCAATTTCCGCAATGAGGTAGCGGTGAATCGGACCGTATCTTAGCTTACGGAAGTACTGTTCGGAAGCCTGATAATAGAAGGGACAGAGCTGTTACTGAGTCTGGAATTTTCTCCGGGAATGTTTTTTTTGTATGTGAATTAGAGAGCACAAAAGAAAAGCTGCTAGTAATATAACTCTAGGCATTGGTTGACTACATTTTTCTGATATTTTCTGTGCCTAACAAATAATATGCACCAGTTTTAGGTCCTTTTGTTTCTATCAACTGCACACACCCACAAGATCTTGTACTCGTAATAACCAAGACTTTTAATGAAACTGATAAAATGTTTTGGTATCATCTTATATCTTAAACCCTTGTTAAGTTGGAACAACACAGATGCATGTATCCTCTTATATTTTAGAAACCGTGCTCTCTTGTCACTTATCAAAATTACTTATCAGGTCCATCTTCCTGTTTAAACAAAAGGCATTGACAAGGAAAGGGAAAATAGAATTCAAAAATATGCTCATGAGAAACATAACAACAGATTTAGTTTAGTTTAGTTCAGATATACTCCATGGAAACAGGCCCTTCGGCCCACCAAGTCTGCACTGACCAACGGTCACCCGTACACTAGTTCTCTCTCTATACACTAGGGACAATTTACAGAAGCCAATTAACTTATAAACCTGCACGTCTTTGGGAAGTGGGAGGAAACTGGAGCTCCAAGAGAAAACTCACGTGGTCACAGGGAGAATGTACAAACTCCGTACAGACAGCTCAGGAGCAAACCGAGGTTTCTGGCACTGTAAGGCAACAACTTATTGTGCCGCCCTTGTAAAGGCTTTGATAGAAAAGATGACTAAAAGCTCATTTTGCTCCTTAACAGACTGAGGGGTGAAATTATATTGGAGAATGAGAAATTAAATAAATATATTGTATCTCACTTCAAGGAAATGCAGAAAATCTCTCCAAAATTATGGAGAACTGGTCCCAGAGTAAATAAAGAGCTGGAAGTTAGCATTAATTAAAAAAACTAGCATTGGAGAAATTGGCAGCCTCTGTTATTGAAGATGGGAATGGATAACTGCAAATGATCAGTTGCCATCTGCCAAAATTCCACAGCATGTATAATGATTCCACAGATTGGAAAGCACAGAATGTAATCCTACTGTTTATTCCCCTCCCTCCTTTATTGAATAGGAAACTGGAGACCACTTAAACCGTTAAAATACTAGCATGGAATAAGGTGTTTAAGAAGGAACTGCAGATGCTGGAAAATCGAAGGTACACAAAATGCTGGAGAAACTCAGCGGGTGCAGCAGCATCTATGGAGCGAAGGAAATAGGCAACGTTTCGGGCCGAAACTCTTCGGTTTCGGCCCGAAACGTTGCCTATTTCCTTCGCTCCCTAGATGCTGCTGCACCCGCTGAGTTTCTCCAGCATTTTTGTGTAGCATGGAATAAGGCATTGTCTCACAAGTAGACAATGGAGGTCAGGAAAAAAGTGAATTTTCCAGATGGGAAGCTGTATTCAATAAGGTACTACAGAGCTGACCCCCCCCCCCCCCCCAATCTAAATTAGTGATTTGGATGAGAAGACAATATTTATCCCAAGTTTGTTGATGATACAAAGCTAGGTGGCAGTGTGGACTAGAAACAGTATACAGCATGCAGAAAGCTGAAGGGGATATGGACAAACCAAGTAAACATCCAAATACAAGGTTGATGGAGTATAATAGAGGAAAATGAGCTGGCATTCAGTTTGGTAATAAAATAGAATGACAGAACAAATTATAAAAGCTGAGAAAAGATGGTGGGTGTGAATACGAACCCGTATGTTCTCATATTCAAAGCAATAGGTCAACAGGTACATTTAGCAACACTTAGAGAAGGAAATATATTGAGCTTTATTATAAGAGAGTCTGATTACAAAACTGGATAAGTATTGCTCCAATTATAAAGGGCTGTGGTGAAACCACATTGGGAATGCAGAATACATGTCTACCTACCTTGGGAAGGATATACTTCCACAGAGGCAGTAGGCTTGTCAAATTGATTTCTGGCAGGTAAACCAGATCACTTCCACCTGACGTGGTCTGCGTTTATAGAATTATTACAAATATAGGGTGCAAAAGTACTTAAAAAAAAAAAAAAAAAATTGAGGTCAGGTAAGGGGGGATGATAGTTGAAGGGTTGGTATGTCCCATTTACGTAATGCTCATAAAAATATTTGTTTCTCTCTTTTTCCTCTTTCTCTTTCTCTTTCTTTTCTAGGGCCTATTTCTTAACTCTTTTTCTTTTGTTTTTAATTTTGCTCTTATAGGGTCTTTGTCCTTTTTTGTTGTCACATTTTCTACACTTTCACTTTTTCCTTCACTTTCTTCTTTCTTTCAATCTTTTCCTTTTCTAGTGTAAAAAATAAATGGAGTACATTAATTGTAAGAAGATATAAATGACGAGTACGAATGTATGTGGTTGTAATGTAATGTACTTCTAATAAATAAAAATTAAAAAAAAATTAAAAAAAATTGATTTCTGGGATGGTAAATTTGTGATTGGAGGGATTAAGCAGACTAAGCCTACACTCGACTTTGGAAGAATGTCAGCTAATAGCAGCAGTGCCTTTGGAAATACATTGTGATGCAAGCAGACAGCAGTATATGGGTGTTTCTGTAAATAAGGGTACCAACCTGTGACATGGGTGGCCAAATTTGAAAGTTATTAAATCATAATGAAATACCACAGCATTAAAAATGAGCCTACTTATGATCCTTTTGAGCTAATTTGTGATCAGAAGCGACCACAATTTTACCCAAATTTAATACTTACAAAATTTGAAAAAAATATTTTTTAAATTTATTTATAAGACATATTGGACACTTACTGGTTTCTAGGCTCCCTTACAAAATGTCGACACCTTATGGGCCTGTCCCACTTTCACGACCTAATTCACGACCTCTGCCGAGTTTGCCCTTGGCTCATACTCGCAGCATGGTCGTCACGAGGTTGTAGGTAGGTCGTGATGCTAGTCGTAGGTACTCGTGGTATCAAGTAGGTCGGGGCGTTTTTCTAGCCTGATGAAAAATGTCCACGAGTAAAAAAGGTCATGAACTAGGTCGTGAAAGTGGGACAGGTCCTTAACCCACTACGAGGCCCGTAGTTCACGCCAGGGTCATTATAATCGCGTTGTTTGAATTTTTAAAAATCACGACGTGCAAAAAAAAACCCGTTGTAGCGCTATAAATAGTGTTGACAATCTTAGACAACGGGAGGGACTACAGAATGAGGCTTCGCTAAAATAGGTGAGCAAACTAGATTTTTATTTCATGATTTTACGTTCTATTCATTATTAAGTATTTCAATGGAAAGATTGAACACAAAATATAAACAATAAAAAAAGAAACAATAAATATAAAAACGGTTACTCTGCTGTTAAATCATACATTGACCAAACGGGCACCGATAATCACGTTCTGCTGCAAATCTTGGGTCATCAGAAAACCATCTTATCAGGTGATAAATGATGAAAATCATAAGCATAATCAGAATTTGGCATATAGTTATTTAATTGCAAAATTAATGTAATCTTACAGGTATAAATTAGCCTAAGGATTTGATGAAATCCTGCTTGAAAAATGTCACAAAAAAAGGCAAGAAAACAGGGACACCTGATATTTTTCTTTGTAAAAACAGATTTATTTATTTTTGCTTCATCTCATTATTTTGGCTAGACACCATGATCCATACTACTTAAAATACAGGATATGAAATAGGAATATTACATAAAAAACAGGAAAATAACCTGGAAGTTTAGAGATCTTCAGTTTCACGACTGAGTGCTGTATTTACGGAAACACCCATATTGCAAATAGGCAACAACGGGTAACAACGTATATGACATTGATGTCTCTGGAGATAGCACTGCGTTACAGGCAGGGAGTGCTGCGTTACAGACGGGGGTGGGGGGTGGGGGGTGGGACCGCATTGCAGACAGGGAGCGCTGCGTTACAAACAGGGAGGACTGTGTTACAGTCATGGAGGATTGAAACATACATGTGCTTGACAGGATTGATGAGAGAGTTCATATTGCCCATGGCTGGGGTAGTGGTGAGTGGGTTGTCAAGAACCAGAAGTCAAAATAAAGTCAGCCATTCTGGAGATGAAAAGAAATTCCTCCGCTCATCTGGTGTGGATTCAACTAACCACGCGTACAATGAAGGTGTTGAATAAATTGGTAGTGGGATAAAAGATCGCCATGAATGGCAAAGCAGCTCAAGGGGCCAAATGGCCAAATCCTGTTCCAATTTCTCATGTCCTGATCAGCTTTTGAATAACTGGTCCTGCTATTCCTACACTTTTCTGAATTTGTCATTTCCTTTAAATTTGTACAAATTTCCTCCTGAGATCTTATTTCTAAAAGCATTTATCTTTTCCATGACAGTATTCGGATATTCTAGCAAATACAGACATCCAGTTCAGACTTATTTGAAAGACTATCTTGTTAACTCAAGCCACCTACAATTTGGTATTCTACAGTATTTATTCCTTATTCTGATTTATTTTCCCGATAGAAACATAGAAAATAGGTGCAGGAGGAGGCCATTCGGCCCTTTGAGCCAGCATCGCCATTCATTGTAATCATGGCTGATCGTCCCCTATCAATAACTCGTGCCTGCCTTCTCCCCATATCCCTTGACACCACTAGCCCCTAGAGCTCTATTTAACTCTCTCTATTTTTCTGAAGTGCTAGGGCACTGCAAATGCATAATACTACCAGTTTTTAATTGTGCCTCAACATAAAAGTACTGACATCTTCCCATTTATTTTATGTACTGAACTGACTCGAGTTACGTAAACAAATTAATTATAGGTAATCTAATTTAAAATATTTCAGATAAAATAATACATGTTTTTTTTTTAAATTAAACCCACTTACCAATTTAGGAACAAAATCAAGGCAAGTCTTCAGAAACCAAAAGGCCCAGGAATACATCCATGCAAGAAAAGACATACTAAAACACCAATGTCCAGGACAATTTTGAATGTGCGTTTCTGCATTTTAACCCAAACAAGCACTTATTTTGTTGCGGCCAAGGCATAAAGCCCTGTCGTTGTGGAGATACCAGTAGAAAACAGTGGGTCATGAATTCAGAGTTTGGGTTGGGATGGGGGCAAGGTTGTAGCCATCATGTGATCAAATGAGCCTGAATGACAAATTGTCTACTAGGGATTAGAGGGAGAGGGGAGGGGGAGGGGTATTGTGAACAATAGCAAGAAAATATAGTCTTGTTAGAATGTCCGATGAGGTTATTCCTTAGTCAGGTTTAATGGCCAAGAATAACAAATTGTTGCAGGCTTCAGCTGTCATTTACATCTTGTTTCGAAGAAAGTGGGCTGCATCTTATGTTACACACTGTTTGACATTGCTATGCACATCCAGACTTCTGTGTTTGTCACTGTATGCACGTTGAAACAGAAGAAATGTAACAAAATATACAAGCTGAATATAATGGTTTTATATATCAGATTGTATATTTAAAATTTCTGTGTATAGATTCCAAAAATGTTCAACTACATCCAACTTCTGGGGGAGGCAATATGGAAAGATAGCAAGCCAGTTATGGCTGAGTTACAACAAAACGTTGGAATTCACTACTCATGCATGATAAAAATTGTTAACAATGCAATGTTTATTAAAATATAATGACACAAGATTTGTTCCTCTAATTTTCACTTTAAATTTAGATCTTAATAAGTTTTGAGACTCAATTTCCATTTAGTTTAGTTTAGTTTAGAGATACAGCGCGGAAACAGGCCCATCGGCCTACCGAGTCCGTGCCGACCAGCGATCCTCGCACATTAACACTATCCTACACACACTAGGGCCAATTTACACATACACCAAGCCAATTAACCTACATACCTGTACTATTTTGGAGTAGGTAATACGCATAGTGGTTCAGAGATTGAGTTGCTGCTTTACAGCATCAAAGATCTGGGTTTGATCCTGACTACGGGTGCTGTTGTATGGAGTTTGTACGTTCTCCCTGTGACTGCGTATGTGTTTCTGGGTGCTCCGTATTCCTCCCACATTCCGAAGACGTGCAGGTTTCTAGGTTCATTGGCTTCTGTAAATTGTCCCGAGTGTGTAGGATAATACTAGTGTACGGGTGATAGCTCGGCGGTGCAGACGGTGGGCCGATAGGCCTGTTAACGCACTGTTTCTCTGACCTAAACTAAACAAATGGAAAATGAAGAGCGATCCCCAATGACCGAGTTATTAAATATTGAAACAGCTGCAACGCAAAAACATTGTGAAGTCAAACATTGTGACTGTGCTCCCAAATCGAAATTGCTAACTATTTCCTTCTGCTGCAGTTGAAGGGTTTGTATTTGGTATCAAGCACAATATGTCATGTCCTTAGTATTAAGAGCAAGAAACTCAAGTTACCCAAGACCCCATGTGACATATCATGCAAGTAAGATCTTTCCAAATAAATTTGTGACATGTTACATCCATATATTTGTATTTGATGTTGGATTCAGTAAATTAAGTGACACACTTACTTTTCTAATTGTTCAATTCTTAAATTTTCAGATGACACGAAAATGGATGGAATTATAGATGTGAAGATGGTTATGAAAAATTGCAGAAGGATCTTGTTCAGCTGTGCATGTAGGGTGAGTATTGGTCAATGGAGTTTAATATAGATAAGTGCAAGATGTTGTATTTGGTGAAGTTAAACCAGGGCAGGTCCTCAGTGGGAAGTATTGTATAGCAAATAGATCTAGGAGTGCAGATACATAATTTTCTGAAAGTGGCATCATGGGAGATAGGGTTGACAAGAAGGCTTTTGGTACATTGGCCTTCATTAATCAAGGTATTGAGTATAGAAGTTAGGAAGTTGGGTTACATTTGTATAGTACATTGGTGAAGCCCCATTTGGAGTATTGTATTCAGTTCTGGGCACCTTGCTGGAGGAAAGCTATTGTTAAGATGGAAAGAGTGAAGAGAAGATTTACAAAGATGTTGCCAATACTCGAGGGCTTGAGCTACAGTGCCCTCCATAATGTTTGGGATAAAGACCCATCATTTATTTATTTGCCTCTGTACTCCACAATTTGAGATTTGTAATGGAAAAAAATCACGTCGTTAAAGTGCACATTGTCAGATTTTAATAAAGGCCATTTTTATACATTTTGGTTTCACCATGTAGAAATTATAGCGGTGTTTATACATAGTCTCCCCATTTCAGGGCACCATAATGTTTGGGACACAGCAATGTCATGTAAATGAAAGTAGTCATGTTTAGTATTTTGTTGCATATCCTTTGCACGCAATGACTGCTTGAAGTCTGCGATTCATGGTCATCACCAGTTGCTGGATGTCTTCTCTGGTGATGCTCTGCCAGGCCTGTATTGCAGCCATCTTTAGCTTATGCTTGTTTTGGGGGCTAGTCCCCTTCAGTTTTCTCTTCAGCATATAAAAGGCATGCTCAATTGGGTTCAGATCGGGTGATTGACTTGGCCACTCAAGAATTGACAATTTTTTAGCTTTGAAAAACTCCTTTGTTGCTTTAGCAGTATGTTTGGGATCATTGTCTTGCTGTAGAATGAACTGCCAGCCAATGAGTTTTGAGGCATTTGTTTGAACTTGAGCAGATAGGATGTGTCTATACACTTCAGAATTCATTATGCTACTACCATCAGCAGTTGTGTCATCATGAAGATAAGTGAGCCAGTACCTTCAGCAGCCATACATGCCCAGGCCATAACACCCCCACCACCGTGTTTCACAGATGAGGTGGTATGCTTTGGATTTTGGCCAGTTCCTTCTCTCCTCCATACTCCATATCTTGCCATCACTCTGATATAAGTTAACCTTCGTCTCATCTGTCCACAGGACCTTTTTCCAGAACTGTGGTTGCTCTTTTAAGTACTTCTTGGGAAACTGTAACTTGGCCATCCTATTTTTGCGGCTAACTAGTTGCAATGATCAAATGGTGCCAGCACAATAATCTGGCTCTCAACACCAGCAAAACCAAGGAACTGATTGTGGACTTCGGAAGGGGTTGGATGGGGACCCACAGTCCCATTTATATCAACGGGTCGATGGTGGAAAGGGTCAAGAACTGCAAATTCCTGGGCGTGCATATTTCCAAAGATCTCTCCTGGTCCTTGAACACTGATGCAATCATAAAGAAAGCACATCAGCGCCTCTACTTCCTGAGATTACGGAGAGTCGGTATGTCAAGGAGGACTCTCTCGAACTTCTATAGGTGCACAGTAGAGAGCATGCTGACCGGTTGCATCGTGGTTTGGTACGGCAAAAAGGCTGCAAAAAGTTGTAAACACTGCCCAGTCCACCATCATCGTCCCTGACCTCTCTACCATCGAGGGGATCTATCGCAGTCACTGCCTCAAAAAGGCTGCCAGCATCATCAAGGACGCACACCATCCTGGCCACACACTCATCTCTCCGCTGCCATCAGGTAGAAGGTACAGGAGCCTGAAATCTGCAACATCCAGGTTCAGGAACAGCTACTTCCCCACAGCCATCAGACTATTAAACACAACTTCAAACAAACTCTGAACTATAACAGCCTATTGCACTTTATCTGTTTATTTATGTATATGTATTCTATGGTATATGGACACACTGATCTGATCTGTATTTATGCCTACAATATTCTGTTGTGCTGCAGCAAGCAAGAATTTCATTGTCCTATCTGGGACACATGACAATAAACTCTCTTGACTTGCCTAGATGTGATTTATTTATATTACAAATCTCAAATTGTGGAGTACAGAGGCAAATAAATAAATGATGGGTCTTTGTCCCAAACATTATGGAGGGCACTGTATATTGAGAGGTTAGGCAACCTGTGACTTTATTCCTTCGAGTGCAAGAGGCTGAGGGGTGATCTGACAGAGATGTATAAAACCATGAAGGAAAATAGATAGAGCAAATACACAGGGTCTTTTACCCAGAGGAGTGAAATCATAAACCAAAGGTTAACGTGAGAGGGGAAATTTTTAATAGGAGCCTGAAGGGCACCTTTTTCACACTAAGAATGGTGGGTATATGGAACAAACTGCCAGAGGAGATAGGTGAGGCAGGTACTATAACAACATTAAAAAATGATTTGGGCAGGTACATGTAAAGGAATGTTTTAAGAGGGATATGGGCCAAACTCGTGGACTAGTGGACTAGTGTTAATGAGGCATCTGCATGGGTAAGTCAGGAAGAAGGGCCTGTTTCCGTGCTGTATAACTCTATGACTCTTCATCTGGTTATTCTGCTGGTAATAAAAAGTATTTAACGTGAAAAAAAATAAAATTACATTATTGGAAGGTAAAGTTACAGCTATTGAATTGAAAAGCATCCAATGACATCTATGTTACCTTGAGGACTTTTATAAACAGCCTGCACCAGTAACATACAATATATCAGACGTAGTATATATAGCGAACATATAGTGAAGGAGCTTGTCATTGACTTCAGGTAACAGGGTAGAATACATATCCTAGTCTGCATCAATGGTACTAAAGTGGAAATGGTCGAAAGCGTCATTGGTGTAAATATTATTTCTATGGCCAAGAAAGCACACCAACACCTCTGGTTAATCAGAAGACCAAGGAAATGTCTCCAACAACTCTGATTAATTTCTGCAGATGCACTATAGAAAGTATCGTATCCTGTCTTGGTGTGGTAACTGTTCTGCCCAAGACCACAAAAAATTACAAAGAATTGCAAATTGAGCCCAGTCTCCCACCTCCCTCCAACCCATAGACTTCATCTATACTTCACATGCTTCATGAAAGCAGCCAACGTAATCAAGGACAAAAATCGGACTGCTGGAGGAACTCAGATAATTAGGCAACACCTGTGGAGGGAAATGACTGACAACGAGATACAAAAGCTTGAAAGCGTGTACTACAAGATTCAAGAACAGCTTCTCTGCTGTTATTAGACTCTTGAATAGATCTCTCGTATGCTAAGGAGGAATTTCAAATCTTCCAATCAATCTCAGGCAGCCACTCTGAAGAACTTGAAAAGGTGATGTTTTGGGTCGATACTCTTCTTCAGACTGAAGTCCTGACTCAAAACGTCATATATTCATGTTTTCCAGAGATGCTGCCTGACCCGCTGAGTTACTCCAGCACTTTGTGTCTTTTTTGTAAACTAGCATCTGCAGTTGCTTGTCCTACCAATCTACCTTGCTGTGGTCCTTGCATGCGTTTTTTAATCTGTGCTTTCTCAGTAGCTGTAAAACTTTATTCTTCACTGTTTATTTTTGCATTATCTGATGTACACATGTATGGAATAATTTGCCTGGATAGCTTACAAAACAAATTTTAACAGCATATCTCAGTACACATGGCAATATTAAACCAATACCAATCAGATGCCAAACTAGAGCACAATTTACCTTCATGGATACTAACACTACTTATGCTTGATGACAAATTGGACCTTGCATCCTTATACTGTGCAACGTTAAAGTAAGCGAAAGGTACTTTTGTTTAGTTCACTATCACCAAGCACAAAACCTGTAAAATGAGAAATGTAATAATGTTTAATAAAACATAACTGCTATTAAGATGTAGATGAATGGAAATTATTGAACGAAACACAAGCTGCATTTATTTGCACACTCTCCCAGCTCCTAAAAAGATTAGCAAATTAGCCAAATATTTTTGAAAACCAGTTTAGACCTAAAACTAGATCCCTGTGGAGCCTCAATGTGGAGCTTGCAGCTGCTGCATTTTTGATATGCTGACCACTGGGAAGGAAGAATATTTAAATACTCTCTCCATTACAGCCATAGTACAGTGGCAGAAAAGGAT